>CM052811.1:90921402-90956327 GCA_028533885.1 Nasua narica | reverse complement strand
ATTTCACTCCGCATAATCTCTTCTAGTCCTGTCCATGTTGATACAAAAGTTGGATATTCATCCTTTCTGATGGAGGCATAATATTCCATTGTATAGATGTACCACATCTTCCTTATCCATTCATCTGTTGAAGGGCATTTTGGTTCTTTCCACAGTTTGGCTATTGTGGCCATTGCGGCTATGAACATTGGGGTACATGCTTTATCTGATCTGCTGTTGAACTCCTCTAGTGTATTTTTTGGTTTAATTATTGTGTTCTTCAGTTCTGTGGCTTATATTTAGAACTTTCTCATATTTTCTGTTTATGATGCTATCAGTGTGTTTGTCTCTTTTCTTTCTAGCTTGGTGAGCATCTTTAAGATTGGTACTCTGAACTCTTTATCAGTAAACTACTTATCTCCATTTAATTAAGGTTTTTTTCCTGAGGTTTTATGTTCTTTTATTTGGAGCATAGTCCCCTACCTCCTCATTTTGCTTGACTCTCTGTTGGTTTCTCTCCCCAATCCTGAAGGGTTGGTTGGCCTTGTGTAGAAGATGAAACTTATTGTTCAAACTTGCTTTAGTTCTTGGTTGTCTCTCAAACATTTTTGATTGTCCAAGGAACCTATTTTATTTTCACAAGCTCTCAGTAGTCAAGCGTATGCCAAGATCAGTCAGTGTCCCAAAGGAGAGAATGTCAGCCAGCACCTGGAGCCAGACCCTCAGGCCACAGATTTGATTTGATTGATTGATTGATGTATCTTTTTTTTTTTAATTTGTTTATTGACAGAGACAGCAAGAGAGGGAATACAAGCAGGGAGGTAGTGGGAGAGGGAGATGCAGGCTTCCCACTGAGCAGGAAGCCTGATGTGAGGCTCGATTCCCAGGACTCCGGGATCATGATCTGAGCCAAAGGTAGATGCTTAATGACTGAGCCACCCAGGTGTCCCAGGCCACAGCTTTTGAAGAATGCAGATATATACAGTCCAGTGAGACTGTCAGTATAGATCCTACTGGCCCCCAGCAGGCTATATGAAGATGTACCTTGGCCATCAGTTGCAAAAATCAGGTTTCCAGATGCATGTGTGAGCTCCTTTCCGGGAGATACCAGGAAGCTGTAGTGAGGTGGAGGAAGAGCAGAAAGGTCTGAGTCCCCTAGCCTGTGTTACCTGAGAGCATCTCTGTAGTCTCTAGATGCACGCCAAACCTGAATCTTACCCCTGAGGCTGGAGCTCCAAGACTAGCAAGCAGGCCCCTTTCACAGAAAGGGTATGGTTCAGTCTGTTTTCTAAGTGGTATCTTGGGGGTGGTAGCCTGCCAAGAACTGTCTTATTACAGTCCTGTGGGACCTAGGAAGCCCCTCTGGCTTCCAGAGCTAGGTGACCAAGGGTATCCCCTGGGAACCCACTGTAAAAAGAAAACTGGGGTACCAGGTATCTAATGTTAACGGGTCCCTTCCTAGAGATGCTCGTGCCCTGGAGCATGGCTGAGGGAGAGCACAAAGGTAGTGCCTGCCTTCCAAAACCTCAGGAAATACTTTAGTTGGTTTTTAGATTCGTGTTTGATGAGAAGCCCATCCTGTCAGGCTATAGCTAAGGTGATAAACTAATCATCCTCCTTCACAGACACACTGAGCTCCTCGATCTCTTGTCCCTTGCTGGGCCCTGCGTGTGGTAGCTGTTGAAGAACTCACTCTTTCGTAGGTTACTATTCTCTGGGACCCGTGAGTAGAAACCTGCTGGTCACCAGAGTCGGGTGATACAGAGGTGTTCCCTGGTAGCAGCTGCAAAAATCAGGGCACCTGACAAGGATACATGCTCCTTTCTAGAAGATACCAGTGAACTGGAAGCAAGGTAGCGAGAAACTCCAGAAGGTGGCATCCACCAGCCAGGGCTCCCTGGGGACTCTTCTGCAGGCACGTCTGAGTGCATCACACCAGAAGCCTGACCCTCGAGCCCGAGCTCCAGGATGAACAAATAGGCCTCTTTCCTGGAAAGGCTGGGCGCGTTTCAGTCTGCTGTCTGTGCAGTGCCCTACAGGGAGGAGTCTGCCAAGAACTGTTTTTCTGATTGTTACGTTCCCAGGGGACCCATAAATGTAAGCCCCTCCCCCACTGGCCTCCAGAGCCAGGCAGTCAAGGGGTGTCCCTTGGGCAGCAGCTGCAAAAATCAGGTCACCAGACGTAGAAACCGGGGCACCAGACATATGTAGAAGCTCCCCCTCTGGGTGCTACAGGCACTGTGGTGTGCAGCCGAGGAAGAGTGGGAGGATGACACGGGCTGGGGTGAGGCCAAGGGAGGAAAGAATAAAGGAGAAGTGGAAAAAAACAAGGAAAAGAGGGCCCCTCCCCTCCATCTTCTCCCTGGAGAGAGAGGGAGAGAGAGAGAGAGAGAGAGAGCTTACAAATGGTACCTGTCTTCTGGAGGAAAAAAATACCCCTCCTGGAAAGGAAATAAAACCAAGCATGATGGTGCCTGTTGGCTTTAGCAGAGCAGGAATAGAAAGATGGCTCCCACCGACCTTTGACCCCAGAAATTATTTCAGTGCAGACCCCCCCCCCCACCCCCACCCCTCAGAGTGATGCTTTCAACTTAGGAAATGAGTCTCTTTCACATGAAGTTTTCTGGGCACTTTTCCATGGGCTGCTTCTATGCTGGGCCCTGGTGGGTGAGTTGGGTGAGTCTGCCCACAGGCCCTTTAAGACTGTTCCATGACTTACCATCCCCTTGGGGTTCTTATGAGCATAATCCTTATTCTCAAAGCCAGATTTTTTGGGAGCTCACGTCTCAGGTGCTGGTCTTAAAAGTTAGGTTGGCCAGTGTGGGGTATGAACCCCTTTCTCCCCCGAAGATCCAGATTTTGAGTTCCCTCCTGATTGTGGGTTGCCGCATCGGGGGTGGGATATATGGCGAGATGGTGTGTCATTCTGTTCTACCTACTTAAGTGTGATTTTCCTTCCATTTGCCCAATGTGAAGGGATCTCTTTGCCAGTTTTTAGGGTGGTTTGTTTTGTTTGTTTTCAGAGGAAATTGTTCCATATATAACTGTAGATTTAGTGCGTCTGTGGGAGGTAGTGAGTTCGGGATCTTTCTGTGTCCACATCTTGAACTTGGAGCTGAGAATTTTTTTGATTATTAAAACCAGTTATGCCTGCCCAGGCATTGATGAAGCCTGACCGTCTTAGATGGGGGAGCACATCTAACTTTTAGTTTCTCGTTTCATTTTACTTCAGTTGCTGTGGTTTTCTAGAGAGACTGCGTCCTGCTTCACATGGTACTTGTAGCATGATGGACTTTGGCTCTAATGTCAGAAGGAGCAATGGCAGGAAACAGCCCCACGTTCTCTTAGAAGCTGTTTCCTATCTTCAGAGGGACCCTCTTAGCAGTAGTGACAATGCTGATAAAATCCGAGATCTTGTCCCACGTATCGGAGCTGTAGATAAATTGTCTGTTTTAGTTCCTTCCTAAAACCGAAGAGACGTGAACAGGAAACAATTATAGCAGGCTGTCCATACAAATCACTCCCAGGTTGTGTGTATCTCTCTTCAATATGGTACCTGTCTGGGTCTCTGATATTCGCAGCTGTGTTCTGGGTCTTGAAGAGTTTGCAGAGTTCAGTTGTATCAATAAAAACTGTCGCATCCCTGTATTCTGGGACCACTGGACCAGCTCGCAATGTGATTTCTCCTGGAACAGACGGACGATCAGTAGTCTGTGGCCAAAAACTGTCTGAGAAACATAAATACCAGTCTCAAAGTTCTGTAATTTTTAACAAGAGAACTTCAGTCAACGAGTGGTTCTTCTAAGCTGTGCCATAGTCTTTTTTTTCTGTTCTCGCTTGCTGACGGGAAGATACATTGTATGTTTGTGAAGAATGTGAATATATGAAAGTTCTTGAGGTCTTGATTCTTTGGTGAAACAAGTAGTTTCCATTTTTTAGAATATTTTGGGGCTTCTGCTGCTCCTGTACCTCTGTCTCAGGAGTGCTATAGACCTAGCTTGATTGTAAAACCAGTTTCCTATGAACAGATTAGAAATGAATCACAATAGAATAAAATGATATTTTTCTCCTTGGCATTACTCTAGAACAATAGTTCTTGAGTTTCAAATGTTACTATTCTTGGTTTCCTACGCACAGATCATTTTCTCGTGATGGGTAGTTCCTTGAGTATAGAAACGAGTGGGAGAGGGCAGTAATTGAACACCCGCTCAGGATTGCAGGAATGCGATAGACACTTCTCGTGTATTATTCCATTTAACTTCACAACAATGACTGAGGTAGATAATTTTACTGCTTTACAAGCCAGGAAACTAGGTCCAAGAGAGGTTAATTGTCTTGTATTCTCAAAGATCGGTCTTTCTCATTCTATAACTCGCTCTCTTTATACTCTTGAAGGCTCCATTTGGGAATAGTGATTTCTCACTGCTTTCCCACTTCCTTTGGTGGATGGAGATGGAACTCGTCTTTGGAGATTGAGCCCTGAGCTTTTTGTCAGACCTTGTCTGAGAACCAGGTCTGCTCGTTGTTTTACTTATCAGAGTCCCAAGAGATTTGGCCTAATTTTATGTATTTTTTCAAAGCTGCCATTACACACTTGTTTCTTTCTCCTCTTTGACTACCTGTAAAGGAAGATAGAGTCTCACAGTTTCGTGGCTCTAAAGAACAAACCCAAAAGACCTTCTCATTTTAAGAAGTTTAATCACCAAGGAGAAGTAGGAAAGCAGAACAACAGAAAAAAAAAAAAACACAAAGGTTGGAAAATTGTTAAAAATCTTAATTCTTGAAGGGCGCACGGGGAGCCCAGTTGGTTAAGCGTCCGACTCTCCATCTCAGCTCAGCTCTTGATCTCAGGGTCGTGTACTACAGCTCTTAAAACTCCTCTTAGGCATTATTTTGTAGAAGCTACTAGATGTCTCTTATAGGGATTAGTCATTTTCGTCATGAAACTGTGGTCCAAAACAGATTGAGGTTGGTACCGCTGACGAAATTTTCTCTCCTGGTCAGATCATATTTTTCAGTGATTGTTGAAACTCTAAGGGTTTCATTATGAACCTGCTGTGTAAGAGACTTCCAGAAAGCAGCGATGTTTCATGTTAGAATGTGCCACTTGACAGGACTGGGAAATGGATATTAGGCTTAGTTTAAGGTCTTTTTGGTGCCCGGTACTGGGACTCAGAGCCCACACGTGGCTGTCGAACACTGGAAATGTGGCTAGTTTGAATTGAAGGATACTGAGGTAAGCTATGCACTAGATTCCAGAGACTCAATTAAAAAAAAAAAAAAAAGTAAGATATCTCTATTTTTATATCAATTACATGTACATGAATTATGAGAAAATTCTGCGATGTAGGGTTAAATATATTATTACAATTCACTTTTTATTAACTTTTAATTTTGAGCTTATTGTAGATTCATATGCAGTTGTAAAATATAATACAGAGAGATCCCCCCAGCCCTTTCACCCTGTTTCCCCCAATGCTATCTTTGAAAACTATGGTATAATATCATAACTGTGAAATTGACATTGATCCAATCCACTGACCTTATTCAGATTTCTTTCAGTTTCATGCACATGTGTGTGTGTGCATGTGTCTGTGTAAATCTGTGCAGTTTAATCACCTGTATAGATGCATATGACCACCAGCACAGTCAAAATACAGAATTCCGTCACAAGGATTCCCTGTGCTAAGCTTCATAGCTGTAGCCGCCTGCTTCCTTCCCTTCTTCCCTCCCTCCCTCTCCCCTAACTCCTGGGAATCACTCATCTTTTCTCCATCTGTATACTTGTCATTTCCCGGGTGCCATATAAGGGGAGTCTCCTATAGTATGTAACCTTTGGAGGTTAGCTTTTTTCACTGAACAAAATTCTCTTGAGATCCATTCAATCTGTTGTCAGTTCTTTACTTTTACTGCTGAGTAAGTAGTCTTTGTTTCTTCTCACTTTTTTTTTTTTTAAGGATTTTATATATTAGCACACAACAGTGGGAACATGAACTGGGGTGGGAGGGAGAGGGGCAAAGGGAGAGGGAGAAGCAGGCCCCCCATGGAGCAGGGAGCCCAAAACTGGCCTAGATCCCAGGACCCTGGGATCATGACCCGAGCCCGAGGCAGGCTCTTAAACCAGCAGAGCCGCGCAGGCGCCCCCTGCCTCTTACTTTTTAAACATTGTTACTGGAAAGTTTAAAATTACATGTGAAACTCACCTTTGTGGCTTTTGTGGTATTTCTGTTGGAGAGCCCTGGCCTAAAAGTTCATGCTTGTTGGAAGTAATCAGCATGTTTCTGTTGTGTTTTCATTGAGTTTCAGGCATTCCTATGTGAAATGTTATATTTTGTTCTGCTGACTCAAATCAGTCTATTTGGAAATGAACAACGGAACAGTGCCTCTTAAAATGATTTCAGGAGAGTGAAATCCTCTCAGGGTCTCTCGCATTCCCCTCCTCCCACTGTGGTCTTTTTTTTTTTTTTTTTTTTGTCTTTCAGTAGGACACCCTTTGTATTTCTATCGATAAAAGAGACTTTTCATAAGGGTGGGCGGCAAGGAGGGGTATCTCGCAGCTGCTACCAATGCTATTCAGCACACTGGTTTGCGACTAATTAAGTGGCTCATATTTATCTGATATTTTCTCCCTAGAGAGATGCAGAGACATTTTTTTTTAACTTAAGTTTCAAAAAGAAACCGGCTCAGCTTCTAATGGAGGGAAGAAGCAGGACACAGGGACACTCCAGAGCAGATGAGAACCGACGTGACAGATAATACCATTTTCAGTTAAATTGCCTGGGGAAATTAGGTAGGCCGAGAATAATTACCTGGGTTGGCATATATCCAGGTTTCTGAAACCGAGACCCAGCTTGAATGTTCCGAGGCTCACTGGTGACCACAGGCAGCCAAGGACCGTAAGGGTTATGTTCCATCTGGAACATACTTAAGTATTCTGGCTTCGGTGCATGGCAAGTTCCAGACAAACTAAGTAACGTGAGAAATTCTAACAAAACCCCGTAAAGACCAAGACCTACAACAACCAATACCGCAAAGCATCATATCGAAGGGAGGCTTCTCTGACAAAATTCGTATTTATATATATTATAAAAAATACATGTAAAAATATTAAATATATTACAAATACAGAGAATGTAAAACATAATCATAATTAAATTTATATTTCTGTGATTTCTACTGTGTGACTGCCACTAGGGACATTGGAGCTGAGATGGGGATCATAGGAGAGCCATAGAGAGGACTGAGGGAGGTCTAAGTCCAGTCTCTCGCTCCTCGCACGGAGGGAGGGCCCTGGTAAGGTAACAGTCCTTGGTCATGCCTTGCAAGTACCAGGAAGGAACGCTGAGGGAATGCCACCCAACTTGTGGGTTCAACCAACCTAGTTGTGGAAATGAATCTTGAACGCAAAAGTCAAGATGTGATATCGTGTCCCCCATGTCAGCTCCAATCCAGTGATCTATTACTACAACTGCTAAGCGTGGGTTTCTTGGGGTCTGTGCTGCTGGTGGCTCGGTGGAAATTAATGGAAAAGGCTAGATTTTTTTTTTTTTCCTTTCTTGTGACCTAGAGGAAAGCTCACTTTCTTTTCGACAGAAGGAAAGGGAGCCGGTGGTTTTTCTTCTTTGCTTCTAGTGTTACCTTTGGTTAGTTCCTATCTTTTCATAATCTCTGAATTTCAGAATGCAGGGTAGTGGAAAAGGGTGTGTTTGGAAGGAATAAAAAAGGAATCAGTTATACTTTTCCACTCCCTGCCCCCCAACCCCCCACCTTTCAAATGAAGATCTTGGGGGTAGCAGAATGTTTGGGTTATTTCCTAACTTTCCTTGGATAAGGCTGCTACTGGTACATGGGGCGTCTTTATGCGAATGTTAGAAACACACCTCTTGGCAGGGTGGCAGTGCCCATTTGTCCCTTGGCCATGGCCGTGAGCCAGGTCTATCTGAATATAGTGCATAAGCACTTGGCCACCACCTGTGCTGTATAGAAGGTGCAGAAAGCACCCCTGTCTCCCAACACTGGAAGCCCAGATGGGTGAGGCAGATGCAGGGCTTAAAAGGAAGTGGGCTGGAGCCAGATCATTAGAGTTTAAAGCCCTGCTCCTTTGCTCACTTGCTGTGTGCCTCTGGATAAGTGATGTTACTGCTGGGTCCCCTCATGTCCTCTTCAGGCAAAAGTTTCCATCTCTAGAGTTTGGTGAGACTTGATGAGTGCATACATGTAAAGCAACGAGTGATACCTGGACATAGTAATTTCTCATTAATTGGTAATTATTACTATTATCTGTTCTTAATCTGTCTGTTTGGCTAACTGAATGTGTTTCCAAAGGAAGATTTCTTAGTTTGTTTTTCTTCTGTTAAAAAAAAAAAAAGAAAGAAAAACTAATATATCTTGTGCTTTGGACGTATGAAGCATGCTTTTAACTATCTTTGTCCTTTTCCTTTAAATATCAGCGAGGTTTTGTATATGTTGCCTCTACATAACTTACAAATAAGTCAGCTAATTGAAAAACCAGTTCAATTGGTTGATGTCATATAGAAAAAATAATTTTAAAAATTTCAGCCCATAGCGGTTTTTTTTTTTTTTTGGCCACTTGCCTTAATTTTTTTTGTCCTTCTAGATACTAGTGTGTGCTTGTTTTTCATCTTTGTTTCTTTCTCCTCTTCTTTTTAGAATGTCCGTATTCTAGAGATTTAGTTTCATAACGGTTCAGTGTAAGTGAAAGGGGAGAAACCTCTCCTGTAGATTTGGAATTTAGCGAGTACGTGCATTCTTGGGGTAAGATAGTGGAATCCTAAGAACATTAATGGTTCTAGCGATGAACATGAGAGTTGTTAAAAATATACTCTTCATTTTAACTTTCATGGATTCTCTCTGTTGGCTGGTTAGCTTGTCTTGTGATCTCAGCTCCTAGCCTGAGAAGAAAACCTCATGCAGAAACAAATGCATGCTTGCCATTACTAGGTGTAATAAGCAGAATTCCAAGATGGCCACAGGACACCCACCCGCTGGTGTGTATACCCTGTTAATCCCCGGGAGTGGGGCCGTGTTCACTCCTGTGGTTAGCTTTTGTTGCATAGCACAGTTGGCTTGAAGAGTGAGAGCTTATCCTTGGTGGGCCTGCCCTCATCAGCTAAGCCCCTAAAGGACTGAAGAAAGATTCCAAGAGAGACAGAAGGATTCCACGCGTGGGAGATCCTCCACCTCCAGCTTGGAAGACGGTGGGGGCCGTGTGGCAAGGAGTGGAGGTGACATTTGGACCTGGCAGTGGCCCCCAACTGATAGCCAGCAAGGAAACAAGTCCACAGTGCTGTGATTACAAGTAAATAAAACTGGCCAAAAGCCTGACTGAGCTTGGAAGCCAGTTACTCCTCAGCGTCAGGAAAGGAAGCCTCGAAGGCACCTTGATTTTCACCTTCTGAGATGCTGAGCAGGGAACCCAGCCACCGTGCCAGACGTCTGGCCTACAGGACCAAGAGCTAATAAATAGCTGTTGTTTTAAGCCATGGAGTTTGTGGCAGTTGTGGAAAACCAAGACATGGGGGAAACCAGGCAAAAAAAAAAAAAAATGTAGGTGGATAATTGCAAACTGTTAATTTAGGGGAAAAAAAGGTCCAGAAATAACTCTGAGTAAGTTCTTATAAAGAGCCCCCAGTTTCAGCTTTTAAAGCTGATTAGCCACAGTAAATGACAGATACAGGAGCTGTTAACTTTTCTGGGCAGAGTTTAGAGTGGTTTCTCAAAGCGGCAGGTGTAGACTCAGCGAGGCGCTAAGTTGCTCTCTTGCAGGACATTGATTGCATGATGGCGAGGGAAGACTCTGCAGAACAGGGAGGTGGAAGCCCCTTCGTGCTTATAAATGTCGCTGGCTGTGCCTTGAATTTAGGGCTCACGCACTGGGAGGGGGGAAGGGGGAGCAGGAGAACATAGGTGAGGGAGTTGTCTAGGTGGAGGAGGTGGGGGTGGGGTGGGGGGAGAAGCTGTGGGGAACTAGCACCCAGGCCTTCTTAGAAGGGGCAGATGCCTCTCAGCGGCAGCTGCTTACCCAGCACTGTGGGTCTGTGATGCCAAATCTTCCAGATTTCCAAGAGAAGCTGGGGCTCCCAGAGACAGATCTGGAATCCCCCGTTTTTCAATGTTGGCAACCAGCTCCAACCTTACAGGTTCCCAAGGCGATTGTTTAAGCATATATGTAGTCAGATCGGGCTGGTTAGCAGTCTCCCCAGTCCAGCCCATAGGAGGGAGGATGTGTTGGGGAGATGGAGAATGGGAGGGTGTGAGCTCAGTGAGGACCTGGCGTTTTGTTTTTGTTCACCGTCCTGTCCTCAGAGCCAGGAGCGGGGTCTGGTATACAGTGGGTGCTCAATAAATCTCGACTTGCAGAAATATCAAATGTGATTGCATTGGTGATACGGGTTTTTAAAATCCGCGTTACTCTTGGCGTCGTGACAGGGTACTGCTCTGGGCTAACGCGGTGTCCTTTTAGCCTGCGCTTTTACCTTTCTTTCTTTTTTTTTTTAAAAGGTTTTATTTATTTGACAGAGAGATAACAAGTAGGCAGAGAAGCAGACAGAGGGAGAAGGGGAAGCAGGCTCCCCGCTGAGCAGGGAGCCCAATGAGGGGCTCGATCCCAGGACCCTGAGATGATGACCTGAGCCGAAGGCAGAGGCTTTCACCCACTGAGCCACCCAGGTGCCCTCCATTTACCTTTCTTAACCTAGAGTTCCGCTCCAGGACTGTGTGGGAAGCCATTAACTATGGAAGAGGACAAAGCCAGTGTCCTTCTATCTGGTTTGCACCCTCCTAGGTACCGGGTATATGTCTCATCTCCTTTACCCTGACTCAGATTTCTAAGGTGGGTCCTAATATGACCTGCATTTCACAGAGAAGGAGGTGCTTTCGGAGAGGTGAGGTCCGTTGCTGGAGACCACACAGCTAGTGAAGGCTGCCCTCCACTTGATTTGATGGTCGAGCCTCTGCCCTTCCACTTGCTTGCTCCTTCGAGCGTGTTTGCAAACCGGCAGCGTCAGCTTGTTAGAGTTGCAGAATCTCTGGTCCCACCTCAGACCTCTGCCAAACAGAATCTGCGTTTCAGGCACATACCTTGGTGATGTGTATGCGTTTTTAAAGTTTGAGAAGCATTGTCTTACCTGACAGGGTTCTAGACTTAGGTTATTCGTGAGCCACTTTTATGGATTTGGCTAAATCTTATACCTGAACTTATTATTTTTTAAAGATTTTATTTATTTGACAGAGAGACACAGTGAGAGAGGAAACAGAAGCAGGGGGAGTGAGAGAGGGGGAAGCAGGCTTCCCACTGAGCAGAAAGCCCGATGCGGGGCTTGGTCCCGGGACCCTGGGAACGTGACCTGAGCCGCAGGCAGAGGCTTAACGACTGAGCCACCCAAGCGCCCCACACCTGAACTTACTACTCATCTTTTCCATTTCCATATAATTGTTCAAAAAGAAAACGCAACTGGTAAAAAAAACAAAAAAACAAAAAACCAAAAAACCAAAAAAACAAAAAAAAACCCCAAAAAACTGTGGCAGTATGGTAACATGACTCTGGTCAATAGCTATGAAACTCTATAGTGATATACTTCAATAGAAAAATGACACTGTTTTCCATGAAGAGAAGACAAGTGCTAATAAACGTCCCCTGTACCTTATCAATGCATGTACTATTGTAAGTTACCTGTACTTTACATGTACGCTGCACTATTAATAATAAATTGTAATGAAATTGTAAGACATTTCTCCATGGACCATTAAGGGCATTGAGGTCCCCATTGGGACCCGATGCTGTGGCGGATTGTAAAAATGGCCACGAAGTCTTCCCATCCGTGCACCCACGCCCTAGAAGGGTGTGCTGGTCGAGCAAGGACTGGGCTTGTTTCTACATCCTTTAAGTGTGGGCTTGACCATGTGACTAGCTCTGCCCAAAGCTATGGTAACAAATAGGAAGAATCTGGAAAAAGTGCCTGTGTTTCGAGTCTTGACCTCTTGCCATTCTTGCAAACTTGTGATCACTATGGGAACCAAAAGAGTTACCGATTGAAGCACCGAAGGTTTGAGGTGGTTTGCCAGGCTGCTTAAACTCACTGAAGGGACTCTTCTCAAACGTGGTTTACAAAACAATCATTTCCGTGTTCAGTAGCAGATCAGGGTGAAAGAACGCTGTTTTGATTCAGTCTTGCCCAGTCATTGTTCTTCATTTGAAAACCAAAATCTCATGCTGAACATCTGGGGGAGGGTGTTAAATGTCAGTCCTTTTGTGTTCAGTATGGAGATTGACCAAAACTGACCTGGCAGTGTCCCCCCTCAAAGATCTGTACATTTCTTCTCCCTCTACTGAGAAATCTTCGCCCTGGGCTACAGCTTCCCGGCCCCCAGTTGCTTTGAAATAAGACCATACCGCCAACCCTGCGTCATCTGTCATTACTGGTGGTTTGCGGTGCGATGTCGGTCCTCGGTTATGGCTTGGAAGCCCTGCTGTGCCTGTGCTCCTCTTCAGCGAGGGTGAGATACGATCATACGTGTTTCCCTTCACAAGGAATCCCACGGAGAACGAGGACAGCAAGTCTTTTAGAAGTGTAAATATTCACCACTTACTGGGTTCCCTTGTGTGTGAATAAGTGCTGTGTCATTTTTGAAAGAAGCCAACTAACATTCACGGGCAGACTCCCCAAAATGCAGCCTTTAAAAAAAAAACCGCTTTAATGAAATACAGTTTACCTACCATAAAGTTCACACACTTAAAATGTACGTTTTCAGTGGGTTTTGGTGCAACCATTAGCACGGTTTAATCTTAGAACACTTCCGTCGCTCACACCCACGAGCCGTCCTTCCTTGCCCATCCAGTCCTATGTACCCGCTAATCGGCTCTGTATCTCTGCGGATTTGCCTAGAAGAGGGCATTTCATATACATAGAATCCTAGCACATGTGGTCTTTTGTGACTGGCTTCTTTCATTTAGTATAATGCTTTCTAAGACTTTTATTTATTTATTTTTTATTTATTTGTTTGACAGAGATCACAAGTAGGCAGAGAGAGAGGGGGAAGCAGGCTCCCCGTTGAGCAGAGAGCCCGACACGGGGCTCGATCCCAGGACCCCGAGACCACGACCCGAGTTGAAGGCCGAGGCCCCAGCCCACCGAGCCACTCAGGCGCCCCTATAATGCTTTCTAAAGTTTATACCTAATGTCACACATCTCCGTGTTTCATTCTTTTATTGCTGAGTAAAAGACCGTCTTATTCTGTCTGTATTTTGTGTGTCCATTCATCACTTGATGGACACTGGGATTTTTCCTACTTTTTGGCTATTATGAATAATGCTGCTATGAAAAAGCATGTAGGTTTTTTTTTTTTCTTAATATGGACATACGTTCTTATTACCCTTGGGCGCATGCCTAGGAGTGGCATTAGTGAGCCATATGGTAATTTTATGTTTAACCATTTGAGGAACTGCTAGACTGCTTTCAAAAGTGGCTGCACCATTTTACTTCCACAGGCAACGTGTGAGCGTTCTGATGTCTCTGAATTCTCACTAATGCTTGTTATAATCTGTCTTCTGATTATAATTATCCCAGTGGGTGTGAAGTAATAGCTTATTATGATTTTAACTTGCATTTCTCTGATGATTGAGCATCTCTCCATGTATTTGTGTACCTTTTTTTTAATTTGAGAAATACCTATTTAGATCATTTATCCATTTTTAAATTGGGTTATTTGTCTTTTTGTTGAGTTGCGATGGTTCTTAACATACTCAGGCTACAAGTCCCTTAGGAGATAAATGATTCGCAAAAATTTTCTCCCATTGTGTGTTGTTTTTCCTCTTTTTTTGATAGTGACCTTTGAAACACAAAAGTTTTTAATTCGATGAAGTGAAATAATTTCTTTCATTGTTTGTGCTTTTGGTGCCACATCTGTGAAACCATTGCCTAACCCACGGTCACAAAGATTTTCTTAGGTTATATTTATTCCTACAGGTTTTATAGTATAGGCTCTTTTATAATACTATTTACATATAGTATTAGCTCTTAAAATATATGTATTATATGATCGATTTTGAGCTAGTTTTTCTGTATGGTGTGAGGTAGGAGTCTACCTTCATTCCTTTGCATGTGGAGATCCAGTTGTCCCAACACATTTGTTGAGTAGATTCTCCACATTGAACAGTCTTGGCACCCTATTGAATTAAAACAGCCTTTTGTTTATCAGCACTAATAGGATTCTAGGATTTGGGTTTTTGTCTATTTATTAGGTTTCTGTGTTATAGAGAAATATTCCACTTTTGAAAGACCAAAAGCATACGCAAAGATACACATAAACACAGACATCCAGAGACTTAAACTCACTTGCATGCACAGTCTCTCCTTTACCAAGGACCCATTTGTACCCTTGAACACTAAAACTAATAATATTAGAAGAAGGCAATACGTTGAAGCCTTGATTCATTTACGACTACAACATTAAGTTACAGTAGTTCCTCTGCCATATACCAGTAGCTAAATAGTTTAGGACAAACTTCATACCATTTCACTTCTTGGTCAGTAAGTACATCGCCCTTGGCTTTCTCAAATGCTGCAGTATCCAAGCCATGCACAGAATTAGGAAGGTTTATGGAATGATGCATCTGTTTTATGCTGGGTAGTTACCAGAGGATTGGAGAGGGAAAAGGAAACTGTGTCCAGTCTTCAAATCTTTTGTTACAAGAGGACTTGGGTGGCAAGTGGTTTCTTAAAATGAGCATGGAAGGGTAGGGTCATTAATCAAAGAGTGTCTTTAGAACTCAGCTTGCTTCCTAGGTCCGAGAGGCATAAAGTAGTTATGTCGTTTAATTTCTCAGCTGTAGGCAGACTGCCTAATTATTCACCTGTTCAGTGAAGATTTACTGAGCACACTATTGCTAGGTGCTGGGGGTATGCATTGCTGGTTTTCAGTACTTTCTTATGAGACTTCATTACAAATATAAATTTAATATGAAAATTGAGTACACGCCATAGAGGGCCAATACCATGGATGCTGAACGTGGGTCAAGGTGCCTGGGTTTGAATGCCAGCTCTGTGTGGTTCCTGAATAGTCATGTCTCAGTTTTCTATAGAAAATGGGACTAATCACAGTATATGCATTTTAGGGTTCTTATGTGGGTTAAACATGATATAATCCATGCTTAGAACCGGGGTCATAGTAAATATTCACTAAGTCAGTAAGTAATTGTACATAATACTGGATGTTCTCTAATTCTGTATATTTAAAATGGAATTTTTTTTTTCTCTAGAGAGTTAGGTGTGAATTGGATTCTTTCTCTTTCAGTTTCAATTATAAAAGTAATAGGTTCCAGGGTAAAAGATTACATAATGGGGAAATGTTAGATTCAAATGCAAAGGTTCTTTTTTTTTTCTTCTTCTTTTTAAAGATTTTATTTGAGAGCATGCACAAGTGTGTGAGGGGGGCGGGGAAAGGGGGGAGTAGAGCTGGGGAGAGAGGGACAAGCAGACTCTGCACGGAGCATAGCCTGATGTGGGGCTCAGAGGACCCTGAGATCATGACGTGAGCCTAAACCAAGAGTCTGAGGCTTAACCGTCTGAGCCACCCAGGTGCTCTTTTTTTTTCTTTTTTACCCCTCTGCGGTACCAATTCTCCAAAGGCAGCCAAACTCAGGTTTCTTATTATCCCTCCAAATATATTCCCTGCATCTAACATAGACTGTGAGGTTTGTTTTTAACACAGTGGGGTCATGGTACATATATTACTCTACTAGAGTTTTTCAAAATTAATACCGTGACCTGATATTTTTTCTATATCTGTCCACATAAATCCCTGTTCGTTTCTTTCTTTTTAATGGCCTTTCGTTGTGGATGTACCATCCTACCTAGGACCCTACTGTAGAAATGTCTATACATCGATGATGATGTTCATGATATCCCAATTTACATTTCACAGGCATCATTTTCCCATGTCTCTGTTGCCAAATTTTCTGCCTCTGCCCTTCTTCCCAAATGGCCTTCCTCTTAACTTTTGTGTTTTCTGATACCACCTGGACCCCCCCACCCCCACCCCACATGGCCGCCAACCCCATCCTGGAAGGATCTCAAAGTCTAAATTCTCACCAAACCAGAAATTGAGTGTCAGATCTAGAATCTACATAAGCAACTTGTTAACAAAGGCAACAGAAAACACGCAGCAAAAATACTTCGTCTGTAGATAGCTGCAGATCTTTCGTTTTCAGCACTGCTCTTTGTTGAAAGGGCAAACCTTTTTCTTAAAATTACAGTTCATCTAAGGACACTTTACCGTTAATCAGGAAAAGATCATTATATTCTAAAAGACTTTTGATGGCCTTGTTCAGTTGCTCCTTAATTATCTTGGTAAGAGGTTGCCTAGATCAGCAGCTTGGTAAAAAGGGTGTATAAACCCGGTAGGCTGGCCTAGCGGTAATATTTCTGATTTGATGAATGTGTATCTTTGTTGTTCATTTGGAAGTTAATGTCACTATTAAATTAATGTGCCTTTCTGATACGTTTTTAAAAAAATATCATAGGTTATGATTTTGAAGTGCGAAAAGCTGTTTCTTTACATGAGAATCCTAAAGGGCCTTCACATTGATCTTTCTCTGGCCTGTGTCTGCTTGCTTCACAGAGGACGGCACTGTGTGTTTAACTGAGTGGCCATCGCTTGCAGTCCATCAGAGCTGCCTGGTGAGTATTCTGCACACTGTGGGGGAGTTTCTAGTTGTGGGGTTCTAGAACTTTCTATGCAGTGAATCCCCCTTGATTTATATGCCTCTCAAAACTGAATCACAGACCCTTTCCTTTGTGCAATGGAGCATCAGTGCCCTGGCATTTTCCAGATTCGAGTTCATCCATTCCACTTTACCCTTTACCAGATATTCTGTTTGCTGTCTATGATAATGTTGCCTGCATTTAGTGAACAGTTTGGTATCATTTACGTAACGGTTCTCTGCAGTTCTTTCTGAGGAGAAGTGCGTGACTTGTGTTCAGTCCTACGTAGGTATTGTTTCAGAAGTTTCCCACAGATGTGAAAAAATCACAACTGTGCTCATTATCAACCATTGTCCATTTTATGGGAAACTACCTGTGGAGATGATATAAATTCTCTCCCAGTGCTCCTCTGGAGTTGCGTTTTACAAATCTGTAAGAAATTCTCAAAGGGGAGCCAGAAATATCTTTATATGGCCAGTTCTTTTTTATTTATAAACTATAACTTGCCAATGCTTCATTCGAGAGTCGGGACCCCGGTGAATAGGAGAGATTGTTCTTTTCTGACCTCGTAATCAGATTCCTGTTTCCTAATTGGTGTCCAAGGGAAACACCTGGACTCCATATTGTTTCTTACTTTAACAGACAAGAAGTCATTTTAGAGTGAACACCTGAAAAAGATAACCAACTTTGGTGTTTATCTTGGTACGTGAACCCCAGGTTCCAGGCATTTGAAGTCAATGTTATTTTTTCCCCTCCATGCTGCGAGTCCTGTCTCACGCTCCGTTGCCTTTCAGTGGGGTCTGTGGTTTGATTTTCTTCCAGCCTTTCTGTGTGGGGAGAGAAGAATCACACTTCTCTAAGTGATCGCTATTTAATGGTGACATGAGGATATCAGGAAAGTAGATTTATTATTGAATGTCCCTATCTATTTTTAGTCAAGGACACTGTTATTTTACTGCTTCACGGATGACTCATAAATTATGTCCTAGCAGGCAGACCAGTGTTGAGGTAGGGGGTTGCTAAATAATTCTCCAGGGACTTTAAATCAGTGTAGATATGACATCTGCTTTTTAGCCTTTATTACATTTTTCTGGACTGCTCCCTGTCTCTGCATAATAGTTGTTTTGCTTAAAAAATAGATCATTTTCATCAGCTTATTACACATGAAGAATTATGTGCTTAGCAAAAATAAACACTAGATACAAAAGTTTTAAAAATACAGAAGTTGTTAAATATTTTAAGTTCCAAGAAGTTTCTCTGTATGAAGTGGTATAAATGCCATGTGCTTCATTTTACAAAGGCTCTGGATGGACTCGGGGCCCAAGGCAGATAATATAGTATGTGGGCTCTTTTTCCATTCCCACTTCAAAATAGGATCGAATTGGAATTGGGGCCCCACATGTCACCAGGGATAGTTATCCTTTCCTTAGTCTTGCCGTCCTCCCAAAGAGACAATTTCTTCTCTTATTTCCCTCTCTCCTTTATTAAAAAATTCTGAAAGTTCAACTCTAGGAACATTTGGTTGTTGGGTATCTTGTATTAAGAGACAGGGTTGTTTGTTTGGTTGGGTTTTTTTTTTTGCATTGAAATCTTATTCTTTTATAATATCTTCCCATGTACAGAATTGGAAACTTCTAGACCTGGGAGCTGGAACTTTTTCGGTTTTCTCTTGAACACTTGCTTTACTTCTCCATGATGCTCATCATGAGTACCTCTGACTGTACATTAGTTCAAAACATATTTGTTTTAGGACTGTTGCGTGCATAGTAGGCATTCAGAATATGTTTTAATTCCACTAATGGCACAAGGTGAATATATTTTTATTCATGTTTCATTCAACTTGGCTTTTTATTGGTGTTAGGCATCCTCTCCTAAAATAGAAAATATTTAGAGATGAAAAGGACCACTCATGGATTAATTACCCTTGCCATTGTAATCCTACCTTCAGGGTAACTCTTGGTAAAGAGGAATGTATAAGTCTAGTCAAACCAAAGGTGGTCTTCAGATTTCATGGAAAGAAAGAAAACCTTCGATTCCTTCTTTCCTGCAGTATTGCAGTTGGGAAGATTTCCCTAAATTTGGGGCTGCTTGCTTTCTGAATGGTTTTAAATTATTTTTATTAAATATTGATTATATACAGAATTTATAACATCAGGTAGGAAGCTAACTAAACTTTAATATTGACTTCTTTTTACCTCTACTTTGGAGCCTTATGTGCTGTTCTAACTTCTCTCACACCTGGAGATATAGACACAGATATATAATAACAACTCTCTCTCTCTCTCTCTCTCTCTCTATATATATATATATATATATAGCCAGCTATTAGCATCTTTTTTTAGACCTACGATCTGTGTGCTAGCATTTCTTTAGTAAAAAAGATGATTCTTATTAAACTGTGGATAGTGCAGTTATTTTAAACTCTTAAGGATTATATATAGAAGCTCTTATTCCTGATACAACAAGAATTTGGTTTCATGTTTTCTTAGGCCCCATTCATGCATGACAAGAGTCTTGGGCTGAGCTCCCTAGAAGCCAGACTCGAGATGAAGGATTTTTGTGCAAGTGTCTTATTAAGGCAGTGCTCCCAGGAGAAACAAGTGAGTTGGAGAGAGAGAGAGAGAGAGAAGAGAAGAAGCAAGCAGGGGGATAATCCAAGCAGAGCCCCTGCCTCAACCTTGATCCTGTAGGAAAACTCTGGAGCATGATGGTTCCTGAGAACCTCTTCCTTCTGCCTCAGGGCAAGGGGCTGGACTTTCCTGACCCTGCCTCCTTCCGTTGTGGACTGGTGGGAGGGGGGCTACGAACTTGGGAGCATTTTGGTTCTTTGCATCTACGGGCGAGGCAGCTCCAGTAGTTAAGGGGTGTTCCTCTGAAGAAAAAGGCAAGTGCCATTTCTTAGAAGCAAAGCACCTATAAGCCGGGAGGTGGGCACACAGGACAGTGAAAAGGGACCCAGTGGTATCCGAAGGGGATCCTGGATTGTTTGCTGTCTCTAGCAGCATGCCAAATCATTCCCTCACCCCTGCAGACCCATTTTCCACCCCTTAGGTCTTCAACCATTTCCTGGGACAAGTCTTCTGCACTCTCAGAAGCTCTTAAAATGCACTTTCTTCCCTGGAGAAGGTAATAAGCCACTGCTTCAAATATCCAAGTCCTAAAGAGATTGCAGTGTGGAGAGATACCTAGGTAATTTTCAGTGAATAAAATTTCAGCATATATTAAAGTTAAAAAAATAAAATCTTAAACTTCAAAGGCTTTCCCTAGATGAACATGATCTGGAATAATGATTTTAGTGGAAAGGAGTCAAGGATATTGTGTGATAGTATGGTTGACAGTTATTCTGGGTAGTGGCGTTTTTGAGCATTCATACTAAATCTGTTATTTTGCATTCTCTTTTAACTGTCCTTTTTAATCCCTAGTATTTGACCTTTGCCTTTGAGAGTATTTTCTCCCACAAACTTTTAAGGGAGATGTAGATGGTGTTTCCTTGGGCGCCCTTGGTTCAGTAGAGCACAAAAATGCCATCCAACAGAAATTTCATGTGAGCCGCGTATGCAATTCCAGTTTTTCTTGTAGCCTCATTAAAAAAAGTAAGGAAGAATCGGTTGTTATAGCAGCTGGAGGCTGGGAAGTCCTAGATCACAGTTGAAATTAATTTCAATAATCTCTTTAGCCTAGCATATCCTAATTATTATTTTAACATTTAATTAATATAAACATTATTAATAAATTTTACATATCTTTTATCTGATGTGTATTTTACCCTTAAATCTCAGTTCAGACCAGCTCTATTTCAAGTCCCCAAAGCCACATTTGGCTAGTGGCACTGTGCAGCTTCAGAATGTTAGAGAAAAACTTGAGTAAGAGGCTTACTTCCTTTGAGATGAGACTTTGTTAGCACTCCTGAATCTCCCAGCTTGGTAAGTCTGTTCATTAAAGACATGAGGGGGCACTGTTTTCCAAAGAAAATGAGCCGATCCGTCTTGGGGGAGCCAGTGCTGTTTGCATTTGTTAACTTAATACCCTGTAGTCACAGATTATGACTAACCTGATTGGGTTTAGGGACGCCTGGGTGGCTCAGTGGATTAAGCATCTGAGTCTTTTTTTTTTTTTTCATTTCAGCTCAGGTCATGATCTCAGGGTCGTGAGACTGAGCTCCGTGCTGGGCATGGAGCCTGCTTAAGATTCTCTCTCTCTCTCTCTCCCCCTCTCTCCCCAATCTCTCTCTCTCTCTTTAAAATAAATAAAATGATTGGGTTTGGCCGCTGATATGTCACTGATAACCTTCAAGAATTAGGTTATTCTTGAAGGTTATAACCTTCAAGAACCTGCAGAATCCTAGGGTCATTTTTTGGAGGAGAAATGGGTCATGAATGAAGGGTAGTATGTAGAAAGATTTCAAAGAGGAAAAGAAGAGCATCTTAGGTAATGGAAAAATGTGTGTGTGTATGTATATAATGTGTGTTGGAAGGTTCTAAAAAGGTTCGGGTACTTTTAAACTGGTGAGGCCAGAGAACTAAATCTACAGTAAGAAAGGCAGGTAGTGGCTAGACTGATACCAACTTAAAAAACCTGAATTTTCCACTGCACGGAGTAAGGTATCCTCATGATCTAGTTTATACACTGGGATCTGTTTTAATTACGTATCGTTGTGTAAGAAATCACTTTGGAATATGGTGGCTTGAAACAACAGTGGTCACCTTTTCACCTCTTCTCCTCCTGTGGGTCAGGGGTTTGGGGAGGGCTCCATCGTGCCCTTCTGGTTTGGGGTCACTCTAGTAGTTGCGTTCTGATGGCTTCTGAAGCTGTGAAAGGGCAAGAGGCTGGAGCGGCTGATGGCCGACTTGCCCCCCACCCCCCCTCAACACAGATTTCAGGATTCCTTCCTGGGCAGCTCTGGGCCTCCTCACAGCATGGCGGTTTCCGGGCAGCCCCACTGCTTACATGGCCTCTGGCGTGATGATTCCAACTGATGTAGTGGCATTGCTTTATGACTTGACCGAGGAAATCTTGTTGCATCATTTCCATCACATTATTTGGTTATAGGTGAACCAGAAACCTGCCCAGTTTTAAGGGGAGGAGACTTACAAGCCCACCTCTCAGTGAAAGGACTTTTAAGGTCACATTATGTGAAGAGAATGTTGGAGATACCATCTGCCACAGGGACCCTCTCCAGTGTCACTACTATGCCCATCTTGGCTCCTTTGGATGCTCTGGGAATGGTCTAGCATGAACAGACCGTTCCTTCCTAGGCACAAGGGTGCCTAGTGGCTCTCTCTCCTTCCCTTTCCTGGTCAGCTGGAATGGGCTAGATTTAAGAAAAATCTAAAGTCTTCTGCTTAGTCAATGAGTGGCCAGCCCTAGCCTTCCATTCCGTTTTTATTATCTTCACTTAGTCTTTCCTGTTAGAGGCATTCCAAGTAGTGGGCAGACCCCAGCCTCAAATGTTTTCCTCTGTTTTCTGATGTATGGGGGCATTGAAAAAGAGAGAAAAAAGCAAAAACAAAGGAAAGGAAGAATTTTCTAACCTTTTACTCCTCTTACCAAGAGGGCACACCTTTACCACCCATGGATGTCCTCGTCAGAAGAGAGAATTCTTCACCCTGACTAATAACAGGGTTTTCCTTCCCATCTTTCTACTTCTGGGATGACTGTCTGTTGCCTCTTTCTTGGGTCTTCATGACCACCTGGGCTTCTTTTCACAAGGTGATCGGAAGGAGAAAAGATGGGTGTGGCCAATACCTATGGCCCACACCATGACTTTGGGAAGATAACTTACCTAACAGTTGCCAAGGTCAGCATTCTGTACTTCCTGGTGCTTCCTGGGTCTCATAGGAAGATCTCTTTCCCTTGTCACAATCTCAAATGTATCTCAACCTGGACCCTGAAACTAGGTACAATGAACTTTGACTCCCTTTCCCTCCTCCTCTTGTGAAATCACAAGCTTCAACTAGAAAAGATTAAAATGCTAGTGGTACAAGGACTTAGAGGCGAAGTGCATTGAATTCTGCAAGTTACTGTGAAATACATCTTTTAAAAAGCTGATGGAGAGATAAAAAGCCAGCTAGTCAGAAAAGCTAGGTGGTGGGAATACAGTTGTTTGCTGTAAAAAACCAAACAGCCCACAGTTCTTTATTTTTAAAATCTTAGTCAACTATACTTCAGTAAAAATATGCTAGAGAAGAAAAGTATTAACCATAATAGTGGGATACATTTGACAAAAAAAGGTCAGTTTTCTACTGTAGTAAGTACTTAAGGTTTGTCCTGTTCTTCAAACCCACCAAAAAAGTTAGATGCAAGCTTCTAAAAGTTTGTGGTATTAGCAAAGTTGTTTGTTCCAGGTCATTTCCCAAAATATTGGAAGAAACCAGAAAATGCCTAACAGTCCTGGATAGAAAATTTTAGCTCTTTGCCCTTCTACTTCTCAGTTTCTTTGGGTTTTTCACACATAGCTTGTGAGATGCTACCGTTGAAGTCATTATGTTAATAAAATTGCTTGTGTGTCATTTCCCAAGAGCCCATGTGTGGGCACAGCACCAAGAACTTCTCCCCTCAGTGTTGCAGACTCCCTGGTTTGAGTTGAGCATCAGAGTCTTTTCCAGGCCTGAGATACAGACTCCCCCCCCTGCCAAATGGAACCACTGCTTTGTTGGGTCTGTTTCTATAAAAGAGAGGAGAAAAAAAAATAGTAATTCTAGCTCTGCTCTTTGTAATTTTTGTGTGCTATAAAAACAAAATGGTGAAAACCCAGTAGAAATGGCCACGTTTGAAAAGTCCTTCCCTACTTTTCCGAAACAAAAAGAGGAGCTGGCAGCCTGGCTGCTGCCCTCAGGTGGGAAAGGGCAACCGACGGAGACCTGAAGACTAAAATAAACCCTCCTGGGAGAGGAGCCAGCCTGCGACCTTGGGCCCTAACCACCTCCCAGATCAGCTGCCTCCTTTCTTGCCATATTTTATGGCCCCTGGGGGGGATCAGTGTCATGAAGGCAGGGGGAGGGCAGTTTGAGGAGGACTTGGTGACTCTGTTGGTGAGAATGCTGACGGATCTACCGACCCGTCCGTGTAGCCAGAGGACGGGCAGTTTCACCGGGAACCTTCTGGTTGCTGGGAGAAGGCAATACTCGGGGAAAAAAAGAAAAAAAAAATGCAAGTTGCTCATGTGATGATAGTGTTTTTTATACTCCTTGAGTAATAATACAGTGATCTCGAATTTGGGGAGGTGCAGAGGGAAATCTGTCAGGGGGTCTCTGTGGAATGTTAGGAAAATAGAAGTCAACCCCACATCCCTAAGCAATTAGAGGTTTCCTTTCAAGCCGAATGATGCTCAAGGGGACTTCTGTAATTTCTAACCTGGCTTGGATGCCTTACGGTGTGGGAGTCAGAACAGGAGCTTGGAAGCCCAGGGCCTTGGTTTTCCCATCTGGAAAATGCACAAGATGCTTCTAAGCTGTTCCTGAGAGCGAGGCGGTGCGTATATGGGACCTGTCTTAATACACCCACTATATTCCTTCTCGTCTTCCTTTCCCGTGGGTGTTGCTGAGGCTCCAGACTAATTGCTACTTAACCGGCTGCCCTCTTTCTCCTCCTCTGCAGCCCGACGCTCTTTCTTCTATAAAAAAGCAAAGGCATAAACAGTCTGTAAAGGACCAGCCTGGAAGAGCTCCAGGGACCATGTGAAGGACCTTCTCCTCCCTAGGGGTCCTCTGCCCTCTGGGACTCTACAAAATGACTACAAATTTCTGTAGGTTCCAAACTTGTGTACAGATACACTACTTTTCGGTTAGGAAGACCATCTCTGTATTGACCATTTTCTTTTCACGGTTTGATGGTATTTCTACTTCTTCCCTCCGCCCACGTTTCCCGTCACCACTGCCTCTGCTGGTGCTCATTTCTGCCATCCTCTGGGACTGCAGTGTTAAAGACCCGGGCTGCCTTGCCTGCCTGGTCTTGTCCTCTTCCCTGGGCTTTCTCTTTTTTTAATTTGAAATGAAACTTGCATAACATAGTAACCATTTTCTCTTGTTTTTTTTTTTTATGATTTTGGTTAAATTTTGGAGGAGAGGGAGTAAGAGAATCCTAGAGCATGTTCCATACTCATCACGGAGCACCGTGCAGGGCTCGATCTCACAACCCTGAGATCATGACCTGAGCCAAAACCAGGACTCAGATGCTTAAGTGACTGGGCCATCCAGGCTCCCTATAACCTTTGTAAAGGGAACGATCCAGTATCATTTAGTGCGTTCACAGTCTTGTGCAACTCCCACCTTTCTGTAGTTCCAAAATATTTTCATCACCCCAAAGAAAATTTCATTAGGCAGTTGTTCCCCAGTTTCTCCTTCCCCAGCCCCTGCCAACCCCCAATCTGCTTTCTGTCTCTGGATAGTTCATATGAATGGAATGATACAATACAGGACCTTCTGTGTCTGTTGTTTTTTTTTTTTTTTTTTTTTTTTTTTAACTAGGTGCAATGTTTTTAAAAGTCATCTATGTTATATTGCGTGTGTCTGTAGTCCATTCCTTGTTATTGCTGAGTGATAGTGCCTGCTGTATGTATAGACCACAATTTGTTCACTACTCATTAATGGGCATTTGAGCTGCTTCCATCTTTGGCTATTGTGAATAGTGCTGCCTTGAACATGTGCATACATGTGTTTGAGGTCTTCTTTTCAGTTGCTTTGGGTATATACCTAAGAATGGAATTTCTGGGTCCCCTTTTAATTCTGTGTTTGACTTTTTGAAGAATTGCAACCCTGTTCTCTCCTGTAGTTGCGCCATTTTTCATTCCCACCAGCAATGTATGAGAGTTCCAATTTTTCCACGTGCTTACCGACACTTACTTCCCTTTTCTTTTTATCATCGCCATCTTCACAGGTATGACATGGTACCACATGTGGTTTTGACTTTCATTCTCTGATGACTAATGATGTTGTGCATCTTTTCGTGTGGTTTTTGGCCATTTGTATACCTTCTTTGGGAATATGTTCAACTCCTTTACCCATTTTTTAAGCGTGTCAATTGCCTTTTGATAAAAGTTCTTTCTTCTCAATACTTGATCCGTATCCGATACATGGCTTGCAGAAACTTTCTCCCATTCTGTAGGTTGTCTTTTTACCTTCTCGATGTCTGTTGATGCACAAATTTTTTTTTTTAATTTTGATGAAGTCGAATTAACTTTTCTGTTGTTCCTTGCCCTCATCGTCTTATATGAGACTCCATTGCCAAAGCCAAGGTTATGAAGATTTACCCCGATGTTTTCATCAAAGAGTTTTGTGGTTTAAAGCTATTATATCTATGTCGTTGGTGCATTTTGAGTTAATTTTTTAAATATTAGGTCGGGGTTTAATTTCATTCTTTTGACATAGATATCCAGTTGTCGCAGCGTGGTTTATGGAAGAAACTGTTCTTTCTCCAATGAATAATCTTGGCATTCTTTATTTTTTTTATTTATTTTAAAAATTTTAATTCCAATATAGTTAACATATAGCGTTATATGTTATATATATGTATATACATATATAGTTTTAGGTGTACAGTAGTGATTCATCAATTCTCTACATACTCAGTGCTCATCATAAGTGTAATTTTTTTTTAAAGAATTTAATTTAAGAGGAGAGTGAGCGAGCGGCTGAGCACGAGAGTGGGGAGAGGCGTGGGGAGAGGGAGAAGCAGACTTCCCGGTGAGCAGTGAGCCCAGCGCCAATGCAGACGGGGCCACCCAGGTGCCCCACGATAAGCGAACTCTTAATCTCCATCCCCTATTTCACCCATCCTCCCACCCCTCTCCCCTCTGGTACCTGTCAGTCAGTTTGTTCTCTAAGGTTAAACATCTGTTTTTTGGTTTGCCACTTTTTTTTCCCTTCATTTGTTTTGTTTCTGAAATTCCACATGTGAGGGAAATCATATGGCGTTCCTGACAGTCTGTTGGCCGTGATGGAGGAGTTTCTTTCTTGAGCCTCAGTTCTAGCCTATTGGTCTATCGTCCATCCTTACGCCAGTGCCACATTGGTCGGATTTCTGTGTCTTTGTGGTAAGTTTTGAAATGATGAAGTATGAGTCTTTTAACCTTGGTTTTTTTTTTTTTTTTTCGCCAATAGTGTTTTGGCTACTCAGGGCTTGTCCTCCTCTTTTATTAATGCTTTTTCCTGCAGTGATTCTGGAACTGTGGGGGTATTGCAGTTCAGGGCAAAGCAGAAACCCAGCGAACAGTCCTATCGCCGCCTGGTGGGTTAGTACAGGTGTGGTAGAACCCAGAGGCTTTTCTTGCTTAAGGTCATTCCCTAGGAACCTTGACAAGCGCTGCATTAGTGGTATTCAACCAAACCCAGTGCCCCGGCTGTTGGCTTAAAGCTGCTTATTAGAATTCCAAGGCAACCTTTTTGGAAAAAAAACAAATGTACTGCCTCCTCTTTGTGATGACTAGATATTGTTTTCTGGTTTGTGCATATGTTCAGTTGTATTAGTCGTGGTCTTCAATTATATAAACAATTTCTTTTTAAGACCCTCTCCTATAAAGGAAAGCTCTGACCTAGGCATCAAAATCAGAGAATAGTCAGAAGATGGCAAGACAGAGCAGGGGGGAGAGATGATTTTGCCAGCATCGGTTGCTGCGATGACTCACATTTGTTTCCAGCGTGTTTGACCTCTGGTCCATTCCTTTGAGAATATGTGGGATTTTCCTATTGGAAATAACTCTTATCTGTGAATCCTCAGCAACTGCTTTTTAAGCATTTCCAGATGGCCCTTAAAGTCCTCATCTAATAGAAGCTGAGAGATTGCTCCTGGCGGTGGGGGCTAGGGGGGTGGGGAAGGCTGCTTTAACCCCTGAAACACTGCACAGTGGGAAGTAAGAAATACAGGCATATGTTTTCTGCTCGACCCTCATCAGAGTAACAGTTCGAAGCAGCTACAGGTGTGTTTATGTGTATACATGTGTCTGTATTAATGAACTCTCATTTAGACCACTGAGTGAGAAACCCAAGTAAATATGAAAGGACATGTATTAGATGAAACAAGGTAGCAAGAAGTGGATTTCGGGTGTAAGACACAGGGCGCTCCATGAGAGTGTCGGAGGTAACTTCCTTTTCCCAAAGAGTGAGCTTATTTTTTGTACTCTTTTTGGTAGCTTTAGTATACATTAAAAACCTTTTTGCAACAAATATGGGTTTTTTTTGTGGATAGAATGGTCTTTGAAGAAGCTTAAGAAAGGAATTATCAGGGGGGTTCCTGGGTGGCTCAGTGGGTTAAAACCTCTGCCTTCGGCTCAGATCATGATCTCAGGGTCCTGGGATCGAGCCCCGCATCGGGCTCTCTGCTCGGCAGGGAGCCTGCTTCTCCCTCTGCCTGCCTCTCAGCCTCTCTCTGTCAAATAAATAAAATCTTAAAAGAAATTATCAGAGTGATTGTAAGGGGGAAAATAGAGGGAAACTTCATATTTTCCCCCTTACAGCCCATATATAGCCATAGTATAGTCATCTAGAGTGGCCATAGCAAAATGTTGCCAACTGGGTGGCTTAAACAGCAGCAATTTATTTTCTCACTGTTCTAGAGGCTAGAAGGTGTCATCAGGAGTGGTTTCTCCCAAGACTTTTGTCCTTGGCTTGCAGATGGCGACTTTCTTGCTGTATCTTCACATAGACTTGTCTCTGTACATACACAGCCCTGGTGTCTGTGTGTCTACATTTCCCCTTCTTTATAAGGGCACCAGCCGGATTGACTTAGTGCTTACCCTAAATGACCCCATTCTAATTTAATCACCTCTTTAAAGGCCCTGTCTCACATACAATCACATTCTTAGATAACTGGGAGTTAGAGCTTCCACATAAGAGTTTTTGAGGAGATAGAGTTCAATCCATAACAGGCAGCATTAGGTGTGTTGAGAAAGGCATAGATCAAGTAGGACATTGGAACCAGGAAAGGAGATAAAAACTCAGGGCCAGGAGGGACGAGGAAAGTTGTGGGAGGGGACTCTGTGCACTACTAATGAGGAAGAAGCTATTTTCCTAGCGATTGATGTGTCACTTGGCTTTTGCTGTATAGCGAACCAATCCCCAGCCCCCCCACCCCCCCACCGCCACCAATTTAGTTGTTTACTAAACCCATTTATTTAGCTCACAGTTCAGTGGGTCAGCAATGTGGATTTGGCCTTGGCTGGGAAGTTCTCCTGCTCTTTGTTGGGCTCACTTAAGTATCTGTGCTGGGTTTATTGAGGACTGGCTGGTTTAGGATGGCCCCCACTGGAATGGCTCATTTCTCCTCCTCTTGTCTTTTGCCTTCTAGAAGGCTGGCTGGGGTGTGTTCGCATGGCAGGAGCCAAGTCCAGGGAAGGTGAGAGCAAGGGGGAGAGAGTGAGTGTGTGCAAAAGCACACCCATCATTTCTGCCACGTTCTGTTCACCAGGGCAAGTCATAGGCTAGCCCAGATTCAAGAGGTGGGGAAGTGCAGACCCTCTCAGGTAAATGCCTTTGAGATGAGGGTTGACTAAGTTCTGTTGCCTTATTTTATATTCATAATAGACTTTGCTTATACTCATGAATCAGAAAACGACATTCGGGATAGGAATTGCAAGTGCATTAATTTATGAGTGAGTGATGGTTCTTTATTCCCAAGTTGGGATAAACAATTTAATCAGAACATTTATGTCCGCCACAGGTGTCTGTCATTCCTTCCTGGCTTGGTCTAGACAATCACTGGGACAGATCCTAGTTGGGAGAATGCCGAGGGAGAGCTCTGTTTTCTTCCCTTATGCTGCTTAGAATACTAAACACCCCGGAAATAAGATAGTCTAGTGGAAACCTTTAGCTCTTATCTCGTGGCGATAGGCCTCATAAAACTGAGGCAGGAGAAACAGGACCTCTGAGATCTTCTCTGGGGAGGATATTGAGCAAATTCAATTCTGACGCCTTATATAGGAAAATATGCTTCATAACCCTCTTAGAAGAGCGTTACGTCCTTCACACCAGATTTACTAATCGTACCTACATGGGGGTCCTTTAAGGGACTCTTTCCTCTAATTAGTTCAGTATCTCATATTTAAAAAAAAAAATGTCGTGTAAAGCAACTGCTCCTTAGCCCCATGTTGGATGACTCCAGTCCACCGAATTTCCATAGAGATTGAGAAGAACATGCAAGCATCTTTTAAGGCAGAGAAAGGCAACTTGTGTGTAGAGTCTGAAAATTCCAGTATTAAAGTTGTATATTTGGAAAGCAACAATAAACCTATTTTTAGAGCATTTCTGTAGAAATCCGCATTTGGCAGATTCTTAGAAAGTTATACGTACACTTGTAGGGTGAGTCCAGCAACTTTACTCCTAGGTTTTCTTCCCAAGAGAATGAAAACTTACGTCCTTACAAAGACTTGTCAAGGAATGTTCATAGCAGCTTTCATGATAATAGCCAAAATTGGGAACAACCAAATATTCACCAACAGGTGATGGATAAACAAATTGTGTGTGTGCGCAATGGAATACTGCATAGCTGTGAAAAAGGAACAAATTACTGGTGAGACAACGGGGATGAACCTCAAAAACACCCTGTTGAGTAAAAGTAAATGATACATAAAAGGGTACATTTGGTGTTATTTATAGGTTGTTCTAGAACAGGAAAATCTGACCTGTAGTGACAGAAAGCAGATCAGTGTTAGCTTGTGGTTGGTGTGTGCATAGGGTATGGTGTGGGCGCGAGGATGGGAAAGGGGCCCGAAGGAACTTTTGGGTTGATGGGAAAAGCTTCCAGTGTCTTGGTTGTGGTACTAGTTAGTTACCTGAGTTCATTTTATCTTCTATAACATGTGCCTCAATAAATTTAGCTCTTTTGGACAAATTGTTCATAAGATAAACATACATTAGGGCAATGTAAGATTTTTAGGATCATCAAGAGGGGACATAGATTTGGAAAGATTAAAGATGTCTAGACACTTTCTAGAAGCTACCATTAGATGAAGCTTATTTGTTAGACTTGTCTCTTCATTTCCATGATTGGAAACAGTGGGCAAGAACAAATAAATGTTTATAGCATCTCATCATGTTGTGGACCGGGCTCAAGTGACTAAGCTGACATCTTTTTAATTAAAACCAAATGGAACATTCTCTAACAAAATTGTGGGGCCCCATTACTTCTATAGCTCAACTATGGGAGGGACATCTGGGTAAAGTTAACAGACCATTGTCAATACGTGATTCAGGGCAAAGGAGAGAAAGATCGAGTTTATGGTTCGTAGATCATATATTCATGCCAAGCAAATCCTATCCTTTGAAAAATAGATATTTAAAAGTGGGTGAATGTCCTACGTATACTGTTCTGGAGGGGACAGAAGTAAATAAGAACAGGAGAAAAACAGTCCCTTAAAATTATTCGGAAGTATCCAATCTGGTCATGCAGAACTGCTGCTAAGAGCTTCTTTTGGTCTCTTTGCTCTCTGATTGTTGAAAAGATAAAGCTGTGAGAAAAACATTTGTCCTATGTTTACTTAGATTCAGTACTTGGATATAATGTAGTAAGAGCAACTTGTCTTTTAGCATCAAAGGGCTTATTAATTTGCAGATGTCATTCAAGCCCCAGAGTGCTAGAGACAGTGATTTATGTTGTCAAATGCTGGTGATGCTAACAGGAGAGCAGATTTTGTTTTCCTTCTTAGCCAAATTACAGTCTGCTCAGAGTGACTAAAATCTATCTCATTTTAGTTGTGATTGGGTACTTGAGAAATGAGTTTCAGATTTCATGTTTTTAATGTTTTAATATTAAATGATAACGATGCTGACTCAGAAACTTTAGTTTCTTCATTAGTGTTTTCTAAATGGTCAATTTTTTTTTTTTTTTTTTGTATTTTATGTCTGACTTACTCATTCAGTAAATATTTATCTGGTGTCTGCAGTGCACCAGTCCTAAGCCCTTGGAAGAAAGCAGTGAGGCCTATCCCTGATCTTCCAGAGGGTGGTTTTCTAGTACAGCGAAGAAGGTAATAAGGAAGTAAACAAATGGAAGGATAAGAGAATTTCTTATAGTGAGAAGCATTAAGAAAATAAAATGAGATCGAATGATAGAGGCTGACTAGAGTGGGGTAGATGATTCAGTTGGATTTATAGATGAAGATTTATTTGGGTTCATGATATGAAATTTATTGATATGGAAAAGATGAGAGAAAAAAATATGGATTTTATTTTGAAAAATCAAGTGCTCTGCTTTAAACTTTAATGTGCTTTGTATTCTGGTGGAAATGTCAAATAAGTCCTCAGATATAGGAGTCTGGAACACTTTGGAGGTATGAGGGCTAGAGATGGAAAGGTGAGCAGTGGACAGAAATTTAGAGAATCAGGAACTTAGGAGATCATCTCGGAAGAGAGCGTGTAGAGAGAAGACCCCTGGGTCACCGACATGTGTGAAGGTTAATAAGCAAAGCAGAAGAGGTCGTGATTGAGGACAAATGGCTGATGAGAGCAAGAATAACCGGGAGAGTTTGGAATTGCTGTCAGCGGCAGAAGAGAATGTTTCAAGGAGAGAGTAGTTAATCGGGTCAAAGCTGGTGAGATGGTTGATGGGGATAGAAAGACGATCATTGAATTTCACAATAGGGAGATCACTGAGGATGTTGACAGGAGGGGAGAATTCTCTGAGGAGAGCCAGGTGAGGAACTGAAGTCTGTTTATGTTGACACATTTAAAAAGTTGGGTTTGAGTGAACATTATTGGAAAGGGGCACAGGGAGGGGAGACTGGAGGTTTTAAGGAGAGCGTATTTTAAGAGAGTAGAGAAGTAAACATACTGAAGAAGGACTACAGACAATCTTGGGTGTTCATTTGAGAGTCGTGGTCTTCAGTTGAAAGTGAAGACTGGTCAGTCTGGCTGTGGAGTTTTCTTTAGCCTCGTTCATCTCCATGACCACAACTGCTTAGCAGAGAAGGAGCTGTAGCCATAGTGGGGAATTGGCCAAAGGAGTATGAGGGAGGGAGAGGCCGGAGGTCGGGGGGAAGAGGGAGAATGGTTGTAAGGCATGATGGGCGGTGGGTCTGGAATGGCTAAGAAGGGAGGGAGGCCTGAGGGCTTGATGGGTAACAAGAGTGATACAGTCCTTGAGTCATAGGTCTCCATGAGATTGGGAGTTATAACCACAGAGAAGATAACCAGTGATGGGGCAGGGAAGGGATGCTTGCCCAAGGATTTTAAAGGCATAATATCAAGGTCAAGCAAAGGCCCACGAGCATGCATGACTGAAGTTGGGTGGATGAAGATATTATTGGAGGTTACAAGTCAGGCATCTTTGCTACTCTTAGGCCGTAAACGTTAAAATGTATTGATCCCAGTTGTATAGAAAAATACATAATCCTGTCTAGGACCCCCTTGACTGCACATGATGTGAAGGCACTCATAACGGACCAGACCTCTTCTCCCTTTAGCGGAAAGCGTGACTTCTGACAACCAACAAACTCGACATATCCTGGCCTCGGGTGTCCAGAAAGACAGACCGCTTTTCCGGTCCTGTTTTGAGAACTCCCTGGGAAGACGAGGAGTGACCTAACACTGATCCCCAGGCTTTTGCAGCACCAGCCATCCACAGCTGGCCACATGTCCAGCTGGAAGTGCGGGTTGTTGGGCGGATAATCCCATAAATGCCTCCTCCAGACACCCGTGGTTTTATATCGTTCGGTGGGGAAGAACGTCTCCCCACTGAAGAAGGGTAGACACACTCCACGGACCAACTCTTACTGAAGAATGAATACAATTTAGGCCCCACGGTCACTGTTCTTGGCATCTTTCACGAGGAGTCTGGATCTAGTTACTAACTTACCTTTCCGGTTTAGCTCAGCAGGAAATGTCGCAGGCTGTGATTGCCTTTATCTAGTCCAGGTCGGATGTCTCCATTCCCTAGATGCCTTGCTTTGTCTGTTTGTTATTTAGTTATATGGTCTCTTTATTGAAGTATAACTAACACACAATTAGGAAAGTGCACAAATCTAAGTGTACAACTCACTTGATTTTTTTTTTAAGATTATCTATGTTAGAGGGCCCCTGGGTGGCGCAGTTGGTTGAGCGACTGCCTTTGGCTCAGGTCATGATCCCGGAGTACCGGGATCGAGTCCCACATCGGGCTCCCGGCTCCATGGGGAGTCCGCTTCTCACTCTGACCTGCTCTCTCACTCTCTCTCTTTCCTAATAAATAAATAAATAAATAAATAAATAAATAAAATCTTTAAAAAAAAAAAAAGATTATCTATGTTAGAGAAAGCATGAGTTGGGAGGGAGAGAGAGCCTGGAGCAGATCCTGCACTGAGCGTGGAGCCCGATTCGGGCCTGGATCTCACGACCCGGAGATCAGGACCTCAGCCCAAACCCAAAGTGGGACACTTAACCAATGGCATCACCCAGGTGCCCCAGTTCATTGGACTTGAATGAAGTGAATGCACCCAGGAAACATGCTACAGACATAAGATAGTCCAATACCCCAGGAGCCCCCCCTTCGTGACCTCTTCCAGTCCTTTCCTGACTTCTTACATGGCAGATTAACCCTTTCTCTTGATGTCTCGATGTTTGCACCAGAGAACCTTGTTATCTGAGCAGGTACGCTAGAGAAAACGAAGAAGGTTTAAATGACCTTCTTCTAAGCCCAAAAACTCTTGCTGTTCCCCCCGCCTCCTCTTCTCACGGCAAGAAAGTACAACCTCCCAAACCTACCCTCAAAGTCTGTTGGTAATTATGTAATGATATAAATAGATAGGACACAGGGCTCCTTTTGTAGTATCCAGGCTTTTTCCCTTGGGTTTGTCTTTTTGTTTATTCTTTTTTTCAAATATGAACGTCAGGAACATTTTTTTATGAGACTCCTGCAGGGAACAACCTATTTAGACCGAGGCTAATTGGACGAGGCCGTGTTTAATCTTCCATTTTGTGTGCCTGTAATGGAGACGGCTCTTGTGATAAGGATAGCAGATGCCGACTTAAGTGCTCTTCTCTTCTCTTCTGCAACAGAGCAGGGCTGGACGATGGCAGGCGCCAAGGCAGGGCTTTCCTGGACTCATTTTGAATTGATGGGGGAGGCACTTAGTCCAGACAAGCAGGAACATTCTCTAGGAGTTTCTATGGAAACCAGCAATGTCTGATGAGATCAACCGCTGAATGCCATTTCCTCCAAAGGTGGCTTAGGTGATAGGATTTTGGATAAAACTTGGCCTGGAAGAAACAGTAAGTTCTTTCATAGGAAGGGACAACTGAGAAACTTTTTTTTACCCACCAG
>CM052811.1:90904048-90920902 GCA_028533885.1 Nasua narica | reverse complement strand
ACCCCCCCCCCCAGTGCTTTGCAGGCAATCACTGGAAACCATCTGTTCTTAAATCTTCTTTTCAGTTATAGCTATACCTAAATTATATTCTCATCTTCCAGCGTTTAGCCAGTTTTGAACGTTAGCTGTTGACTTAATAAATAAGGATTTAACTCCTATGAATGACAACCTTGATTCCTTTCTTTCCTTTCTTTCTTTCCTTTCTTTCTTTCCTTTCTTTCTTTCCTTTCTTTCTTTCCTTTCTTTCTTTCCTTTCTTTCTTTCCTTTCTTTTCTTTCTTTCCTTTCTTTCTTTCCTTTCTTTCTTTCCTTTCTTTCCTTTCTTTCTTTCCTTTCTTTCTTTCCTTCCTTTCCTTCCTTTCCTTCCTTTCCTTCCTTTCCTTCCTTTCCTTCCTTTCCTTCCTTTCCTTCCTTTCCTTCCTTTCCTTCCTTTCCTTCCTTTCCTTCCTTTCCTTCCTTTCCTTCCTTTCTTTACTTTCTTTCTTATAATTGTGTCACTGTGTGTCCTCCTTCTGTTACTGGCCTGTGTTAGTTTACGGAGCATTTCTGAACCTCTGTTTCTTTTTCCCCTAACACTTGAAAGTCTCTTTGACTTGCCCGTCAGGTAAGGTGGTGGTGTTGATTCCATTCTCCTTTTCCTGGAACTTCGTCATTTCCACTTGTCTGAATAGGTCCTCTTACTTTTACATTGTCAAATATTAAAGCGTGTCCTTTGTTCTTTTTTCGCACCTTAGACCATGATCATTTTCCCACGTCATTATCTATTCGCTACAAAGTTGATTTTCATGGAGGCAGAGTATGGAGTGTTAAGTATGTCTCTTCATTTCCTTAACCATGGTGTTTCCCCTCTGTTCCCCTTCTGCCCGTTTTCTCCTTCCTTCTCTCTAGAACACCAGTCTGTTGTAAATAACTTGGTATCCTCAGCCTTTTAGCATTTGCTTTAAATGCAACCATTTTTAAGTCGTCTTTGCTACGTCTAAGGTTGATTCTTCCTCTTCGCCTCTGCTCCAGCCAACCCCAAGCCATGCCTACGGTGACCCCTCCCTCCCGCCATATTCTGGGCTGCAGCTTTCCCTGCTCTGATTTTGGTACACTTTTGCCTTTTTTTTTGGGGGGGGGGGTCTCTACCTTTTAGTCCTGTTTAATCTGGACTCCTTCTCTTTGGCTATCAGTCCGTGATGTTGTTTATTCCTTTGTTCTCACTGGGGGACTCGAGAGACTCTCTAGGGGAAAGAAGAAAGGGAGGGGGGAGGAGAGACAAGCACAGGAGTTCAGTCTACCAGCCCTAACCACTTGTGTTACACTTTTGTTGTCGGCTCTGAAGGCCTGTGGCCTGCATCAGACCTTCATTACCATGTTTCCCCAGTAGCAGAGAATTGAATTATTCGAGTCACAGAAATTTTATCAAGCCTACTGAATCAGTTACGTTCCTTCCTCCGTATCCTTTCTTAACGTTACGGCATAAAAGATAATAGCAGTGGAAGAACTATTTAGGCCTTGTTTTCTTTGAAATATAAGCAAACTTGTAAGTAAATGAAAAATAAGTAGGAAAAAATTTGCAGTGGAATTGGTTTTATTGGTTGACGACAAAAGACCTACTCACTTGAATGGGGGAAGACTTCTCTGGTTTCTTTGATACAAATAATATCAATAAATATCAATAAATGTATATTGATATAAATATAAATCAATAAATATAAATCAAAATAAATAAAACGGGTGGGGTAAATACTGTTCCCTTTTTCCCCCCTTTTCTGTTTCTGTTGCCCATTTGTACATCTCCTTTGCATTTCTTGGTGTCTGAGAAGCAGGGATGAGTGAATCAGTCATTCTCTTACTTGTTTCACAGCAAAATGCCAACAGCGCGCATATGTGGACATGGGTGTGTGCATACACGTGTCCTTGAAACTCCATAAGAGAAACCAGCAAGCCAAAAAGCAGAATGGGAAACAAAACTGGTCAAGCATAAAAGAAATGGAAATGGAAGAACTATGATTCTTACGGACCAGCCCTCAATAGGATTGTCTAGTTCTAGATAGCTGTGTGATGAATGAGGCAGTACATTCAAGGACTGTGTGCCCAGGATACTACCCCAATGGAAATGGGAGGCTTTAGCCAAGGGCGTGACCTGACGGGGCCACAATAAGGACAGCTCCTTCCCTAGAGGCAAGTCTTAGTAGGGCCAGGCGGGGAGGCATCTTGACAAAATGCTCAGAATCAGAGTTGAGCTGAGGCATGATGAGACTGTCAGTTACCAATTACTCATGGCCACGATAATGCTGCATAATCATCATTCTGGAACCTCGGTCTAGAACAATAGCAAATTGATTAGCCTATTAATAATAAATTATTGGTCACAAATTCATGGGCCAGCTGGGCATTTTAGCCAGTTTGGGCGAGGCTCATTTGGGATTTCTCTTGCATTTGTGGTCAGCTGGTGGGTCAGTTAGGGGATGGCTAATCTGACATGACTTGAGTTGGGAGGTCTTCTCTCTGTGTATTGCGGTCCCTCATGCTCTGGTTAGCCAGCCTGCTCGTCGTGGCTGAGCGAGGTGCCAGGAGAAGAAACAAAAGCATGAAAAGCCCCTTGAAGGCCTAGACTCAGAATTGGCACTTCATCTCTGCCTCCTCCTCTTGGCCAGAACAAGCCCCAAGTTCAACTTCACAGTCAGAACCCAGAGACTTCTGAGCTACAGGAAAGTGGAAAAGGAGACAGACAATTAATTTAAGGCATCAAAGCAATCTGCCTCGGGCTGTCGCACCAAATATTGTGTCTGGGGGACTGGACAATTATTTGGTCAGACTCCTAGGTCCTAGAAATTCACCGGGTTCCCAGGTTGGAGAAAGGTCAGAGAATAAAGCAAATAGTCATTATGAAGTGATCTGCTTTTAAGGAGAGAAATTAGGCTGGAGCCCTCTCCAGCCTCCTCCCTGGGGACGGAGGGACAGGTTCTCTTAGGGGCAGATGAAAACAAAGGGTTGGCTTCATGGGTTCCTTGACAAGCTTGCTTTGGGACAGTAAGTCATATGAACCTTAAAGTGGTTCTTTCCGTCTGAGGGAATCTAATCCACGGTGAACAGTGGCTGGATCTTCTTTAGTCTGGCATTTTCTGGTTTCCTAGAAACATTGAGGGAAGGGGACTTGAATGCTCATAGTACATAGATGAGTGCGTAGATGATCCATGTTCTCCTCTGGGCTTGTGCAGTCTAGCTGGGGCTTTTATAGACCTTGGGGTGCTCTGTCCCCATATTTTGCCTAATTCAGAGAATTAAGAGTACTGGGTCTCCAAGTGTGGACCTTAGACCAGCAGTATCTTGTGGTTTTACCCGTCTTATGTTTTCTGTGGCAGCCCTAAAAAGAGGCCTAGAAGAATTGTAGGGTGTTCAAAGAAAAACAGTCAAGATCATTAGCAGGATAGAAATTCTAGAAAGAAAGGTTAAAGAAATTGACTTGGTGAACCCAGAGAGCAGGACACTGGGGGGATTATGAATTTGAAGGATTTTACTTAAAGGGAATGCTGGTGAGCTGTTCTATATGGCCGCTCAAATTAACCCAGAAGAAATTTCTAGGAAGAGGCAAGACTTCCTGTCAATGAATGACTCCAGTGGGGGTTCTTGAGTGTTTTTGTGATTCTCAGAGGCATTTGGAAATTTCACGTCCTTATGATGCAGCCTTTTCTCCGACTTGTGTTTGTGAAGGAACAGTTTAGAGAAGCATTTGACTACAGAGGACTGGAGCAGGTGACTTCCCAAGGTCCTTCATGTGACTGCTCTTCAGATTGTTTGAATCTGCAATTTTGCATCCTTTTTAAAAAAGTTTGTTGTCTCTTCATTGTTTTTGTTTTTCAGACTTGTAGAGTTTATCTGGAAGTTTGGTTCTTCAGAACGTGGACATGAAGGAAGGGTGATAAAACAGTTGTTAAGAGGATGCTGTAGAATCAGACTACATGGGTTCGAATCCCAGCTCTGCCACTTCTTAGCTGTGTGAATGTATGGTAGCTACTTTGTGCCTCAGCTTTCTTACCTATAAAATGGGAACGATTAATGATTAGTTACTGTCTCGTGGGTTGTTGTGCAGTTTAGTTGATCTGATTAATGTAAAACATAGGGGCTGAGTATGGAACATAGTGAGCCCTCAAATCAATGTTATTTTACATGATTAAGGACTTGAATGTCTCCGCCCTGGGCATTTAGAGGCTGTTTTAGCCAAATGCTGGCATCGAACGGTCATTTCATTGTTGTGTAGGAGCGAGGAGTTGTCCCTTGGGAGCAGTGATGGTTTGCCCTTCTCTGTGACCCCTGATTTTGAAGTGTCGACTTCAACTCCCAGGGATGATATTCTGCAGCGTCCCTGCCTCTAAGTCCTAAATCATTTCTCCTCCTTTCCCACATCTTCCAGAAACCCCTCAAGAGAGTTAGATTTCATTTCCCATTACAAATGGAATTCAATTAAACAGCTGTAAAAGAATGCCATATAATGTCACAGAGAACATAATGACATTTCCAAGATATTTTTGAGAAACTTGAACTCTAAATCAGTTCAGTTCTGCTAGTGAGGACACCGATTTAGTCATGGAAAAATTTTAACCTGACGAGCAGCTGGTGCCAAAATTTTGGATCCAGCTGAGATTGGTTGTGTTTGGCAACTGAATTTTGAAGGTGAAAATCAGCTGATCTTCTTCCTGAACGCCTAAAGAGAGAAAAAAAAAATCTGTAATAATCGGCCGCATACCTGGTGTGATTTCAGTTTGCACACGACTGAAGCCTCTCGTGGTCTCTTCGGGACTCAGCTGTATTTTCTTGGTCAATAAAATGAGTGTTCAGGCAAAGTTAAACTCTTAGGCTGTTATGTTGAAAAGTTTAAATGTGTTCTTTAAACAAAGCTCCCTTTTGCATTTACCAAATAACAAGCACTTAGTATTACAGGGCTCAAATTCTGACAGAAGGCGGTCGTGGTTCTCTTTGTTTCCACACAGAAAATGTGCTGTGGTGTCTATGTCAGTGGATTAAAACATTAGGCATTTATAATTCTTGAGTCTCGGTGCACCAGGCCATTCTGAGTAAGTGGATGTGGTTGGCCTTGCTCTCGGGTCTGCCTCCGCCGACGTGTTTGTTACCCGGTGGCTGTCTGGTCAAGGATGGCCTCCCTCAGACCTCTGGGCGTTTGCCAGCTCAAGGCTGCGGATGCACAGGCTGGACCACATGCCTTTCATCATCCAGAAGGCTCGTCCAGGTCTGCTCACATGGTGAGGCAAGTTTGTTGGCCTGCTGATACAGTATGCAAATTAAGTCTAGCTAAACATTTCCTTGTTATTGGCAGAGAGACTGGAAGTGGGTGAGGTCTCTGGAGACCTAGGCTAGGAATCGGCACAAGATCATTTCTGCCGCGTTCTCGTGGCCAAAGCAAGTTTGGAGGTCAGTTCAGATTTACAGCTGAAACAACTGACTCCGCCTCCTGATGGGAGGAGCCACCGAGTCACGTGACAGGGGGCCTTGGGTTTAGCCGCAAAGCGACCCCAGAAGCCCATGTTAAATCTCTGAAACCTGTGAATGTTAACTTTAGGTAGCACAATGCAAAATGTATGATTAAATTAAGGAGTTTTGAGGGGGAAGTGTTTATCCAGGATTTTTATCCAGGTGGGCTCTGAATGCAATCACGTGCATCTTTATAAGAGAGAGGCAGAGTTTGCAGGAGACATCCCCCCACCTCACTGCAGAAGAGGTGGTGATGTAAAGACAGGCAGAGATTGGGGTGATAGGGCCAACGAAGGCCTCAGCCGAGAGAAGTGGGAAATTGACAAGAAATGAATCCTTCCTAGAGCCTCTGTAGGAAAATGTGGCCGTGCCACACCTTGATTTCAGACATCTGACCTCCAAAACTGTGAGAGAATAAATTTCTGTTGTTTTAAGTTATCTAGTTTGGTTAATTTGTCATGACACAGGGAACAACACAGGCATGGGTATAGGAAGGGAGAGAGAGTGGAAGACATTTTTGGGGTCATCCACATATACTCCTAAATTTATATAATTTTGTATAGTACTTTTTCACTTAACATGACAAAACATTTTGTCATTTGGGGAAGCCTGTGGATCCTTGGCAGAATAATGCTTGTGGTTAATGCATAAAATGAAATAACCTAGGATTACCCAAAAAATCCGTTGTATTGCATTTAGCTGCGGATTGTGACATTGTAATAGGTATTCATCTTTAATGCTTAAAATAATATTTCTTAGTAGGCCTATTAGCTACTATAATTTCAAGGTAGTGATGAGAATACACAGAATTTCAAGATATTTCAACAACCATAATGTGAGATGCAGATATCTGTGGTTCTATTTTTTTTTAAGATTATTTATTTATTTGACAGAGGGAGAGAGATCACAAGTAGGCAGAGGCAGGCAGAGAGGGAGGGGGGAAGCAGGCTCCCTGCTGAGCAGAGAGCCCAATGCAGGGCTCAATCCCAGGACCCTGAGATCATGACCTGAGCCAAAGGCAAAGGCTTTAACCCATTGAGCCACTCAGGTGCCCTCTGTGACACATGACAGAATCTCAAAGCCTGCTAAGATTCTTGTGGTTTGTTGCTTATGTCCATCATTGAAGAAAACTCTAGATTTTAATGAGAAGCCAGTGTAAATAAAGATGAAACTCTGTTCCTATCTTAGTTACTGGGAATCACCCCCACCCCTTGAATTCTCTAGGTCCAGGTTAAGGGCCTGCAAAGCTTGTTCTAGAAATAGCTCTAAAACCAGTCTCTGTGTAGCTTAATTGCCATGTTACTCAGAACCTCTGCTAAATGTTTTTGAAGTACTTTGTGGGGTTAGAGGTCAGCAAGAAATCTCAGAACATTTGCATGTATACCAGGGCACCTAAGATCTTGTAGGCACAGTGTAAAACCTTTTTGAATAATAACACAGCCTTCTTCAAGGGCAGATGGAAAATAACTCGCACGCATTGCTTCCCATAGGGTGGGAGCTGAGGCCTTTCAAACAGCTATAACTTGTGGCCCATGCCCCCACTTGGACACATTTCTATTTCTAAATCTCCCGGGCAGTTATTTAGTTGAATTGAGTTGTTTAGTTAACTGTCTCCCTAATGGTACTGGATTAGCCCGTTGCTTGCATTCAGTGTGTTCTAAGCATAAGTACCTTTGATGTTTATGGAAGCTGGCTTTTCTATTTCCAAAGGATCGTGGGGCAGCTTGTCATCCAACACAAACTGCAGAGTAGAGCAATTATGGCAGAGCGTGGCCTTGGCTCCTGCAGTTGCCGGGGACATTGATGCTCCCGGCCCTGGGTGACCGGATTGCACCTCCCGGACATTGCCCTGTGGTCCGAGTTCTGTGGGCCTGTGTAAACTGGGAAGCATGTTTGAATGCAGCTTCCATTCCCTCTCAATAGACATTCCATGAAAACATTTTTTATTCATTCCTTAAAAGAAGCCCATTAAAAGAAAACTCCTATTCCTTCATTGTACGAGTACCACGGTATTGGTCTGTAGAATCAAATTGGATCAGTGCGGGGATTCTTTTAATGCTGAAAACTGCAGTGTTGTGGATGGTGTTTCTAATTGTATCAGTCACCTGTTAGCTGTGTTAATTAAGAATATAAGACGAATGCCTATAATTTATATATTACATATCTCTATGTCTATCCATTACTATGTATATAGTGTATACACATATATACACAATATATGTTACATATAATCACATACACAGAACGTTTGCATGTAAGTATATCTATATACACACAATGATTAAAACTCACGTAGGGGCACCTGAGTGGCTCAGTTGTTAAGCGTCTGCCTTTGGCTCAGGTCATGATTCCAGGGTCCTGGGATCGAGCCCCGCATCAGGCTCCCTGCTCAGTGGGAAACTTGCCTCTCCCTCTCTCGCTCTCCCTGCTTGTGTTCCTCTCTCGCCATGCCTCTCTGTAAAATAAGTAAAGTTTAAAAAAAAAAAACTTGTTAAAAAAATAATAATAAAATTCACTTAGAATGGTGTTTACCTGGACACTGACCATTCTTTTGGGGATGGACATTTACATTTTTCTCTCTCTCAAGCCATCTAAATCCTTTTGACTTTGAGACTAATACCAAATTTGGCAATCTTTTAATACACTACATTAACTTGAATAGTTTGCTGATATGTGTGGGAGAAAGAGATAGTTTGTAAGATTAGGCATAGATGTGGTAATCCTTGAAGTTCTCAGCGCAGCACCTAGTTCTTTGTTAATGTGGGCATCTCTTATATATATCACTAGAGGGTAAGAGGGGCCTCCTTTTATACAAGATTTAGTAAAAATGGCACAAAGAATTTGTGTTATTTTTGCCTCATTGATGAAAAACTTAAATCTGACCTAGTGAATCCTTCTGCACATCAAGAGCTATATATTTATTTTAAATTTGAGTATCACAGCTATGTCTTCATATTTCTTTTTCTTTTTTTTTTTTTAATTAAGAGGTTTTATCTGGTAAAGAAGACACTTAAAAATCTGGTACAATATATATTTGACATTTATTTAGGGTAAGGATCTTAGCTTAAAAGTGTCTTCGCATTTCTTAAGGCCCTGGAGCTCCTGGGTAGCTCAGTTGGTTGAGCGTCCAACTCTTGATTTCAGCTCAGGTCATGATTTCAGAGTCCTGGGATCTAGTCCCATTCTGGGCTCCGCGTTCAGCGGGGTGTTGGCTTGAGGATTCTTGCTCTCCCTCTGCCCCTCTCCCTGCTTGCATTTCTCTCTCTCAAATTTTTTAAAATAATTCCTTGAGGCCCAACTTAAAGCTGCTTCCTTCATAACTTGTTCTGATCCCCTTTATTAATTTTTCATTGCTGCTGTAGAAAACTACAGCAAAGTTAGTGGCCTAAAACGACACTAATCTATTACAGGTCTAGAGGTCAGAAATCAAAAATGGGTTTCACTGGGCTAAAGCCAAGGTGTTGACAGGGCTGCATTCCTATCGGAAGGCTGTGGGATGATCTATTTCCTTGTTGCCTTTTAAGTTTCTAGAGGCTGCCTTGGCTTGTGGTCCTTTCCGCCTTCAAAACCATCAGTGGCCTCTGGGGTCTTTCTTGCAATGTCCTCTCCTGCTTCTTACTCCTCTGCTTCTTTCTTCTCCTTTGAAGGAACTTTGTGTTGACATTGGTTCCCTCTGGAGGATCCAGGATCATCTTTGTTTTAAGTCAGCAGATTAGCAGTAGCAGGGTTTGTTTTTGTTTTTGTTTTTTTTTTAAAGATTTTATTTGTCAGCACAAGCAGGGGCAGGAGCAGGCAGAAGAGGAAGCAGGCTGCTCACTGAGCAGGGAGCCTGATTTGGGGCTCGATCCCAGGACCCTGGGATCATGACCTGAAACGAAGGCAGACGCTTAACCGACCAAGCCACCTGGGGTCCCGGCAGATTAGCAATCTTAATACCACCTGCAATCTTAATTCTCCTTTGCCATGTAATCACAACATATTCACAAGTCTGGGCACTAGGAAGGACTTCTTTAGGGAGCCTTTAGTCCGCCTGGTGTGGTCCCTAAACCAGAAATGAATCCTGTGTTTTCCATATGGTTTTAGTGACCACTGTTTCAACTTGCTATTATTCACATACATCCTTTCTACATACTTTTTTTTTTTTTTGTCTTTTAACCTATGGACAAGACCTGACCATTTCTACCACATTTTTGTGCTCGCTACAGTATATAGCGACACTGAAAGAACCAGGTGAATATATTTAGAACAAATGCTGATTCCCTATGAAGTTTATCCAAAGGCACATGAGTTCGAAGGGAGGAAAGTCAACTACAGAAGTATGGAAAATGGAAGCAGGCGAAAATGGTCAGACGATCATCAGTATGATGCCCAGGAGAATACTTTCACGTGTGTGGTGTCTAAGCAAATAATGTCACTGCTGAAAGCCTATCATCCACTTGATAGAGTTATTCCAATTTTTCTCACTATGTATTAATATTCGGGCATTAAGAAATCCTTCTGCATTTTGGCTTTTTCACCATGAATCAGTTCCTCAAAGCCTCCGAACCCTGGGGAGCCTACCCTCTACTGTCTGACTCTGCAAAGGTTGGAAAGAGGTGGCTACACAAGAGGTAGACACCCTGTGGGAAGAAGACCAGCTGAGTAGTGCACCTGCCCTGGCCCAGTGGTACCCACAAGCTGTCCTCAAACTCAGAGTTTTTCGGCTTTAAAGCGCTTCTAAATCCATGTGGCTTTTCTGTAAGTATGCTTAAGAGCAGAAGGAAATGAATGGTTTCCCCAAGGGGTTCAGAAAGCCAAGAGTTTCTCCCAGGTGTTATCTTTAGACCGCATGTGAGTTATTCTCCTCCCCGATGTATTTGTGTAGTTCTAAATAGATCTTGACAGAGTTTCAACTCCGTTCCAAATACAAGCAGTGCCGTTTTGAGAAGTGCGAACACATATTATCTCTACCATAGTTTGGTGATGTGGGTAGGTGTTCTCTTCCCTCTCTTCTGGGTGAGAAATTCAGCTCCCAGAGTGCTAAGTGACTTGTCCATCACACGGTGTATGATGGGTACAACACAGCGAGTAATTTGCATCTAGATTACTTCACCCCAAGCTCCATGGTTCGTAAGCAGTTGAGTACCACACAAGCTGCATTTTCTTGGCCTTGGCGTTTTCTAATTCTTGATTTAAATAATACAACACACCCCAGAAAATGTGTTCCACGCCACATTAATCCAGTGATATTCCGTGTGAAAAGAAAGTATTTTGTTGTCAAGTCTGTAATTAAGAGTACTTTAAAAAACTAAGCATGTACTAGCTTAGCGGTGATTATGCATGCAAAATCGGGCAGTACAGAAATGTTTTAGGTTTTTACCCCAGCACGTTCCAAATCCCTAAGACCACAGAACCCTTGCCTTCTGCCTTCTTCTTCTCATAATAGCTAGTATCTTTGGGGAAGGGGCAGATTCTAGGTCCTGGGTTCCCAGTTGGTCAAGGATGAGCATGCTGCCAGCCACAGGTGCAAATGGAGGAGCTAATGCACAGAGGTTGACTTTGCCGTCCATGTCCACTAGGAATGTTTTCAGCAGCAGGTACTAAAGAAACTAAGTAGTTTGGTTTGGAACCCTTGGGAATGAAGGTATGGTACTTACATTGGCTACATAAATAGCATAAATAAATAAATACATAAATAGAAATTTAGAATTTCAGGTCCCACCCTAGATTTGCGGAAAGGGAATCTGCTATGTAACAAGATCCCCAGGTAATTCATAGGCATAGTAACATTTAAGAAGCATTGATTTGAATCATTAGGACATTAATTTTTTATGTAACAAGAAATTCAGACGTAGAGGATCTATCCTATTGTGACTGGAACTCCTAAGGGGCATCCAGAACTTGGGGGTCTTGTTTCCTCCTGGTTGCAAAATGGCTGCCAAAGCTCTGTGTTGTCTTCTTCCAACTGCATTATTCCACCTGCTGGAAGGAGGCAGGTGTAAAGGACTTTTTTCTTTTGTGGCTTTCTGTCTCTATTAAGTGATATTTCTCAGAAGGCTTTTTGCCGACTTCCCCATAGTTCTCATCAGCTTAGTGTGGGTCACATAGACCAATTAACCAATTAGATCACCCATTAGACCAATACTAGACATGTAATAGGAAAGCCTCAATTGCTTTTAGTCTTGACCAGTACTGTCTAAAAGAGATATGCTAGCCTCATATACAACTGAAAATTTTCTGGTAGCCATATTTTAAAAAAGAAACAACAGCTGAAGTTAATTTTAATAGTATATTTTATGTAACCCAACCTATCTAGACTATTATCATTTTAACATGTAACCAACATATAAAAATTGCCAGTGAGATATTTTATATTCTTGGTTTCATACTAAGTCTTTGAAGTCAAGTCTTTGTGGTTATACCACATCTCAACTCAGATGCTAAAGTTTTATCAGAGATACTTGAGCTGTATTTGGTTCTCACAAAAATCACAATTTTTTTAAGACTTTATTTATTAGAGAGAGAGAGAGGGAGCGCGCACACAGAAGGAGGGGGAGAAGGTATGGAAGAAGCAGAATCCCCTGGTGAGCAGGGAGCCCATCGTGAGGCTCATGGCATCGTGACCTGAGTCGAAGGCAGACACTTAACAGACTGAGCCACGCGGGCATCCCGCAAAAGTCACAGTTGAAGAAGTAGTCACATGCCCAAATTGCTTCATGTATCATTATTTTCTAACGATCAGGTTTGAGATTTTAAATTTAAAAACGTTCCTCAGTCCCACTAATCGCGTCTCAAGTGCTCAGCAGCCACATGTGGTCAGCTGCCGTCACACCAGACGGTGCAGGAGCAGGTCCTCACTGCTCAGAGTGCGGTCCCAGGACCAGCAGTAACAGCCTCGTTCGAGAACTTGTTAGCACCACTGAATTTGGGGTCCCATCCTAGATCTAGTCAACGAATACCTGTATTTTAACTTAATGCACATGAAGTTTGAACTGCGTGAGTCTATGATGTTCCCAACTTTGGCTATGGTTTAGAATGAATGTGGGGACTTTGGGGAACACTGATGCTTACACCCAACCCTGGAATCTTGGAATCAGCCTCTCTGTGGTGGGATCTAGTCATCGGTACTCGTTATTCCGATATACAGCCAAGTTCGAGAAGCACTGGTCTAGACCAGTCCTGATTCTTTCCCTGAGATTCAGATGTGCAGCAACCTCGATGATATCGTAGTAGAAGTACTAGGATCAGTCACCAACAGTGGTTCTGTGCCTGATTCCCTCTGTTCTGTGGGTATTTCCAGCAGAGAGAAGACTCTGGCTGGGATCCGGTACTCCTGCTTAGGTTTTACTTTCTTAGTTTCCTTTCTGAATTCAGTCACTGACTCACTCTTTTCCTGTTTCCCTGTCAACACCGTCACCATTGATTATCTTCTTTGTTCTCCCGGGTAGGGCTTTAGGGTTCTTGCTAGGTATCAGTTCATACCCAGAGCCAATCTGGAAGGTCGCCAGTGACTACCATCTCGCCAGTGACTACCTTCCGCCTCCGCATCCCTGCTCTAGTCCCCCTGAAAACGCACCTCGCTGCTTTGTGGTCTTGTTATTCATTAACTCTGCATCCGTGTTTCGTAGACAATGGCCTTTTCTTAGTTCTTAGACATTCACGATGGCATTTCCAGAATTAGTTTCCTTCAGGTGTTCATAATTCTCCCTTTGTTTTACATATTGTGTTTTATCTCTTCTCTGATGAGAAGGTCGGGTGAGGTGGGCAGTGAATCTGCTCGCTCGGAACAACTCAGTCTGTGAGCTCAGACTGAGATGGGAGTTTTACGATTGTATTGGGGTTCCTGGGGGCTCCTGGAGATTCAGAACACGCAGGTACCTCAGAACGTGGACTTGCACATTTTCATGACTCTGCTGCAAAGTTTCTCTTCCGAGGAGGGGATTTTAACAGGATATACTTGGGGAAAAAAATAGGTGCTCCCTCACTAGGAATCTTCACCTGGGAGGTTCTCACCAGTGCAAACAAAGCCATGTTAAAGTGAAAGTGCTCAGAGGCGCCTGGGTGGCTTAGTGGGTCGAAGCCTCTGACTTCGGCTCGGGTCATGATCTCAGGGTCCTGGGATCGAGCCCCAAATCGGGCTCTCTGCTCAGTGGGAAGCCTGCTTCCCCTCTCTCTCTGCCTGCCTCTGCCTGCTTGTGATCTCTCTCTCTCTGTGTCAAATAAATAAATGAATAAAATCTTGAAAAAAATGAAGGTGCTGAGTTTGCCCAGCTATAAAAAATGCTATCTGTAGTCCCTTGGACTAGAGAACAAAGGGACTCATCTGGCAGCCTTTGGAAACCTCACCTGTTCCTTGGTAGAGAGGTTTCTGTGTAGGATACAATTCTGTGATAAGTAATTGCTGTCAAATCTAATACAAAGACTTCTCTAGGATTTAGGCTGTGAGACCCGCAGGCTGTGTAATAAATAAAACAACTGCATATTAGTTTGTATTGACTAGAAGAGAACTAGATTTTAAGTGAAGCCTATCAGTTTCTAGAAATCACTAAATATAAATGTTTTTAGTTTACGTTGTATAAACGCGTGTGTGAAGGCTTGAGAATTTAGAAAAATACAGGAGCCAATGAAATCCATTTTTCATCTTACCTCTTAAAACTTTAGTCAGTGTTTTAACTGTATAGATTCTATGATTTAAGAAAAAGTCTTAGAGACAATTATCACATGATCACTCTGATATGAAGAATTTGAGAGGCAGGGCAGGGGGTTATGGGGTGGTGGGGAAGAGAAATGAAGCAAGATGGGATGGGGAAAGAGACAAACCATAAGAGACTCCTAAACTCACGAAACAAACTAAGGGTGGCTGGGAGGTGGGGGGGGCGTGGGTAGGGATATGGACATTGGGGAGGGTATGTGCTATGGCGAATGCTGTGAAATGTGTAAGCCTGATGATTCACAGACAGGTACCCTGGGGCAAATAATACATTATATGTTAATAAAAAAATTAAAAAAAAGTCTTAGATTAGAAAAATTGTATTTTTGACATTTGAAGTTGTAATGGGGGGAGGGTGCCTGCCTGGCTTATTTAATAGAACATTAATGACTCTTAATGACAACATTAGTGACTCTTGATGTTAGGGTTGTAAGTTCGAGCTGCATATTGGGTGTTGAGATGACTTAAAAATAAAATCTTAAAAGAAAAAGTTGTAGGATTAAAAATGTCTCATTTTAAAATTTACCACGTTTACGCAAAGGTTGTCTAATACTTGTATTGCCATAAAAATGAATGCGGTAAAGTTCCCATGAAATTTTTAGGTACTTGTTGGAGGTGGTCCAATGGCTATTCAGTGAAGCTCCCTAAAAAAATACGGTCCACATGACTCAAATTATGTGTAGGATAGCAGAATGTTGAAAGTGTAATGTCAACTACCTAGAATTTAGAATTAAGAAATATGAGGAACCACCTAACACTGTGGAGAGCCAAAGAAATTTCGACTCTTCTGCAGTCAGACACCATCCAGTAAAAGGGAAAAGCTAATAATTGAAGGCACATTATATCTAGTGAAATATGGGTTTGTGCCTGCCTAGAGAATGAAGTAGATCTCATTAATGCAACAATATACCTAACGAATGGCTGTGTTGTGTCTTGCTGTGTTCATAGTGGTGTCAGAAGTAATCTCACCATCCCCTGGGCCTGGGGCAGAGTCGGTGACATTTTGGTCCCATTTGACAGAGTTGAAAACCGAGACCCAGAAAAGAGCAAGGTATACCCCAAGTCAGCAGAATGTAGAATTAGAAATCATTCTTCTCACTCATCGGCTGGTGTTTTCTTCACTGCAGTGTGCTGTCTCTGGATTTCTTGGAGCCCATAGGCACCATCCTGGGCTTTTAGACATAAAAGGACTAGCCAGCGAGTTGGAATACCCCGCCGTGGGTTAGACCAGCCTGGTGAACCGCTCCTCTCTCTTCTGGACTATCGAAACGTGGTTCCTTTTCCTATAATTCTAAAAATATAGCTTTGAAAACTTAGTTTTCCTGTAAATTTGGCAGAAACTTTGTGGCAAGATTATGCCTGAATCAACAGAAGGATTTATGTGATCTTTATTTATCCCACTTAGAGGGACTAGACTAACCATAGGTCTCACTGTATAAATACGGATGTGTCTGGGATCAGCAAGCTTTTTCTGTTTTACTCGACCGTCCTGACTTTCTGGTAACGACTCAACTCCACCATTGTAGCTAGCACAAAAGCAGCCAGTGACAATACGTATTTGAAGGAATCACTGTCTTCCAATAAAACTTTATTTACAGATATAGGTAGCAGGCAGACTTAGCCCTCTGGGTATAATTTGTCAACCGCTGGACTAAATCCGTAGATCTGTCAAGGTTAAGGCATAATGGATGATATATGCACCATGTTACCTTGCTGAATTTGAAACCTGTCAGACCACAAGTGTTTTTTGGTAAGGAATCATGGGGCTGTATCTAAAATTTTGAGGAGGTTTTATAGAAGAGAAAGTTCTCTCCATTTTAGTCAAGCATTAATAATACTTAATAATTAATAATACAGATGACTGGAGAATTGAAATTCACATATTGCCAGTGCATTTGTCAGGAATGAGTCTTGTGATTCAGAAAGTATTTAAACACATAGGTTCATGTTTTTTCCACATTAACAAGAAGTTCAGAGATAGGTAGTTCAAGGCTGGTTCAGAAACTAAGTCATTCCCTTGGGGATTCTGCCTTTGTCCAGATTCATTCTCCACCATCCTGAGTTGATAAGCTTTCTTCTCAAAGCTCATTACCTCATGGTTACAAGGTGTGTGCTGTGCCTCCAGGCGTCACATGCATTCTCCCAGCAGAAAGCAAAAGAAGCAAGCAGGGAGCAACTGTATCTGTGTTAGAAAAGCAGAAACCTACCACTTGCAAATCTCAACATACCTTTTCATTGGATTAAACAGAGTTGCAAGGCTGCCACTCATTTTAAGGAAGCCTCGGAAAGCAGGTATTTTTAACTGGGTTCACTTTCATCAGGCACAGAAATCAGAAGGATGTTGGGAGGTCAGGTTGGACCATCTGCTGAGGCATCTGGTCTTGTTTGATGGCTGTTACATTTCATTACAGATATTTAACATTGTATAGTCTTCTCCCCTGGGCAGCATATCTTTTTAAGTATCCCCCGTGTTAGCAGTATTTTCCATCTGAGTTGGAAAATTCAATCTCATTATTCACATTCTTATGTAAATGTTATGTAACATGCATATGTAATCGCTTCAGAAAGGACCTCTTCAGAAAGATCTTTTACTGATTTTAGTTTTGGAGGACTTTGTTTAGATGCAACCCTTGGCGAGTGGGTTAGCAAGGTTGAGGAAAGAGTGAAGATGAAATCAGTGGAAGGCAGCTC
>CM052811.1:90866891-90897505 GCA_028533885.1 Nasua narica | reverse complement strand
TTTCTGATGGAAGCATAATATTCCATTGTATAGATGTACCATATCTTCTTTATCCATTCATCTGTTGAAGGGCATCTTGGTTCTTTCCACAGTTTGGCAATTGTGGCCATAACTGCTATGAACATTGGGGTACATGTGGCCCTTCTTTGTACTGCATCTGTTTCTTTGGGGTAAATACCCAGTAATGCAATTGCAGGGTCATAGGGTAGCTCTATTTTTAATTTTTTGAGGCATCTCCACACTATTTTCATCAAGATAAAAGGCTTCTGCACAGTGAAGGAAACAATCAACAAAACAAACAGGTAACCCACAGAATGGGAGAAGATATTCATAAATGACACTATAGACAAAGGTCTGATATCAAGGATCTATAAAGAACTCCTCAAACTCAACACTCACAAAACAGATAATCACATCAAAAAATGGGCAGAAGGGGCGCCTGGGTGGCTCAATTGGTTGAGCGGCTGCCTTCGGCTCGGGTCATGGTCCCGGAGTCCCGGGATCGAGTCCCATATCGGACTCCCAGCTCTGTGGGAAGTCTGCTTCTCCCTCTGACCTTCTTCCCTCTCATTCTCAGTCTTTCTCTAATAATAAATAAATAAAATCTTTAAAAAAAAAATGGGCAGAAGACATGAACAGACACTTCTCCAAAGAAGAGATCTGATCCTTTTAAAAACGAGTCCCATGTTTATGTATTGCCTTTATTATAATTTGGGTTCTCAAAAAGATGGGTTTCTTTGACCAAGCAGAGATAGCTACACTTCAGTAGTTTTAGTAAAACCCAACTAACTGTATGTTATAAATAAAAATAAGCAACTACTTACCTTAAAATGAACTTCCAGTCGTATGGCTGCTCATGGGACAATGCAGAGGGGTGAGTGTTGACTTTCTGTGTGAAGAAACAAGCAGCATGAAGATCTTTTTCTTTTTTTTAAAGATTTTATTTATTAATGAGAGCGAGAGAGAAAGGCAGAACTAGAGGGAGAAGCAGGCTCCCCGCAGAGCAAAGATCTCCATGCTGGGATCCCTGGATCCTGAGATCATGACCTGAGCCGAAGGCAGACACTTAACTGCTTAACCGACTGAGCCAAATTTCTTTTTCGCAAACTCATTTTCTATAAAGAAAATCAAGCATTAAGTGTGGTAGGAATATATTTTTTCAACTTGTTACAAAAGTAACAATAAATACGATGTAGAAATGTTTAGCGTTTTTAGAAATATTGTCAATTCCTAACGGTATTTTATTTTTAACCAAGCCAGACAAGCCTCCTTGTGAACATATTCATTTCTTTCCAGGGTAATTTGGTTATAACTGAGTTATTGGTTTCATGTGACTAATTTGGGCATCTTCAGTCAAAGAAAAAATTGAATTATTTTTACTTGCGGTGGCCCTTGTACATAAAGCCTGATCCTCCTTCCCCTTGCATAACCTAGTCCTCCTACTCTTGGAATTCATAGACAACCGAGGGGTTGGCAGAGGCTAGCACGCTGTGTGGCTGCTAACAGAATCAGGATCTATTAAGAAGCAATTCCTTAAATAATGTATAGAGAGCTGCATTGTTCCAAGAGCCTTCTGTGTATGTCATTTTCTTCCTTGGGAAACTCGTTCAAAATGAGATGATAAGTATGTCCGTCTCCAATCAGGGAAACGCCTCAAAGGCTCATTTGTGGGATTCTCCTTTGCTTCCATGATAATTGGTTGAATCAGGTCTTAAAATCAGTCCTTTGCACTCTGAGTCCACTCTTGTCTGCTAGATTGAGCTCATGAGCCCCATGTAATTGTGAGCTGTGCTGTGTAGCTGTGTGTATTGATGCAAATTTGAACATAGGCTAGAGTTTAGGGTTTGGGGTCCCCCACACACACTTACTATGTATTTCTTGGATGCAGATGCCTTCAATTCGACTTCATAATCAAGTAGGCTGAAAATAGAACTAACCTATAAAACTCTGTTGTGTGTATCTCCCTCACACTTTAAAAAAAAAAAATTGCAGAGGTGAGTCCTTATTTGGCATATCGGGAGTCTGTTCCGGTTATAGTGGAAGAGGCTGGAGGTAGTATTTAGGGGAGATTCTTTGGCCTCTGGTTTTGCATCCCTAGCCTCCATTTCTGCAGACTTTTAAAGCCTTTGTGTTCATTGCCTAAGGATAGTTGAGAACCAACATTTCATTCTTTTGACCAAGAAAGGAAATGCCAGGTCTGTTGCCAATCACGTAAGCCTTTGAATCTGATACAGTGCTTTGCAGAGAACTACGAAGGTATCTCGAGGTACTACATCTACTTTAAAACAGCCACAAAATGCAGTGGGAGTCCAAGTCTTTAAGACCCAGTCCAAGGAGGTCATCATCAGTCATGACCCTACAGGGAGAGGATTTGAATCAACTGTTAAAATCTTCAGGAAACAGAATAACCAAAGGGAGGGCCTGAGGTCCACCGAGAGGGCATTTACATGAGCCGTCAGCACCTGTGTTAGACTCTCCATCCCTAGAATCTGTACAGTCATGTAATCAAGAATGTTTCCAGGGCCACCTTCCTGGGCACAGAGCTGCAGGCCAAGTGATGTCTTCAATTTTTTGCCTGTGAGTCAAAGAAATGACTCTACTTATGGTGTATCTGGCAAAGTGGTGGGTACTCTGTAAATTTCAGATAGTGCTTTTCACTCACCAGGGATCATCGTCATTTTCCAACGTGTTTGTTGTCAATGGAGATTTTAGTTTTAAAAAACCCTGGCAGTAATTTCACACACTGCCAAGGACCAGACTTCCGTGGTCTGATTATGTCAGATCAACCTTACGCCTTCCCTGAAATACAGGAGTCTGAGAACTTCAGAGAGCAGACTCACCTGACCCAGGTATGGACCACACAAGACTTCCCTCTGTTTAATCATCAAGCACTCCTAGATGAGACTATCAGGAGATGGCAGGGGTTGTGTGGATAACTCAAGTTATTACTGGCACTTGAATTAGAATTTGGCACTAGAATTAGAATTAGAACCAGTAGATTTCAGTAAATGCTAACACAGACCTGACCTGGGTTGGTGGCTGATTCCTTGGTGAAATGAACGGGCCTTTGCACGATGAACTGTTTCTGATAAGCTGCTTTAGAATACATTTAAAGTTAATCTGTAGGAACTAATATGGAATAATGCTATTTCCTTGATTTTATTTTTATGAGCCACAGTTTTATATTGCACCGGTTATCTGATTTGAAACGGTTGTAATGTTTGGAGAACGTTAATATCGAGCCATGCCAAAACCTTAATAAACAGTCGTGAACTAATACCGCAGTTTCATGGTGGATTTCTGTATGCTAAAATAGTTTTTAATATTACAGAAATGCAATCGCGACCTTTCCATAAAACCTTAATAAAATTACTTTGTGATATAAACTGCAAAAGACACGGGAACTTTCTGGGACGAGAGTATGCACAGCTTCTCTGCATTTCATGGTTTATCTTATGTCTCCTGTCTTCCGATCTCTTGTGTTTTTCTTTCCCTTAAGCCAAACAGTAATTTGAATAATTTAAACTAGAGAGCAGATGCAGAATTTTCAAAGACCTGTTTTCCCTTTACACCAGTGTCATTCAAGTGCCACTAACATGCCAGTTGACGATTCTAATGGTCTCCATGCTGTTGGAAACAAGTTAACGGGATAGAAAATCTCACCCCAAGGTTTCAGGTATCAAATACTGAAAATACAGTTTGGGAATGACATGTAGCAGCTGCTTAGGAGCAAAGCTGTCTACAATGGCTTAGGACAAGTGTTGAGTAAGAATACCATATCCAGTTTATGAAATTAAAGTGATGGAGTTTTTTGGCAAACAAACTACAACTTCCCAAAATTTAAATGTGGGCTGGTGTCCTGAAATTGAAATTCTTTGTATCCCAGAGACAAGCATATGAATGACCAAAAATGACCAAAATCTGAAGCCCATAACTTTGAGTTTATAATATATTTTGCTCTAGTTTAGGGTGGAAAAAAAAATCTTAAGTGTAGTCAGCATGAATCATTGTTTTCTAAACTGCTTTTTGTGGTCTTTTTGATGGCTTCAGTCTTGCAAGACTCAAGTTCACAAATCAAAAGCAATGGCTGTTTAAGGAGTAGAAAGTTGTGCTTTTTATTATGTTCCAAGACTATTTGCAAATACAAAACTGGACAAGTGTTTCCCAATCAATCATTCTACATCTGTTTATCACTTGAATTTATTTTTAAGATTTTATTTTTTAGGCAGTCACTACACCCAATGTGGGTGGGGTTGGACCAACCCTGAGATAAAGAGTCATATGGTAAAAAAAAAAAAAAAAAATCATATGTTCCACCAACTGAGCCAACCAGGAACCCCGAATTTTAATTAGTATTCTTATGCAGAATAAACATCAAAAAGCATTTCACTGCATACTTGCAGTTGAGAGAATGTTTAGACTACTTTGGGTCAGAGGAATCTGGAAAGAGGCTGATAAGATCTAGAGATGGACTAATCCTACTTTATTTTCTGAAAAGTCTTTAGAGGGCCATTTATTCCCATCTTCACCCAGTGTAACAATCCTTTTATAACTTCCCAGAACAGAGGACCATCTCTGACTTTAAGCGATGAGAAGCATCTATTCTGAAATCTGAAAATTCAGTTGTCATTTTTCCATAATTTTCTTGTTGATTTAAGGTCTACATTCCGAAGACCACTAATCTTCGGTACGTGGTTTTTCCCTTGAATGAACACAACATGTCTATATTACTCCCTCTTCCATATGAGTAGTTTCAGTACACGCCATCTGTCAGAATGGGAATAGTATGCATATCAGACCAGCAGTTCAAGGATATGGATCTTTCCCGGCTCTACCAGTAGGGCTGTGGGACTCAGCCAGTTCACCAGTTCTTGCCTTCTCTTCTCACTCTGTTATAGGAAGAGCTCAGATAAACCCTGAAATCCCCAGAATCTTCTTTTATCAATTTTAGCTTAAATGGTGTGAATTCTTTCACCAACTCTCTGTTTTGTTTATACGGTTCTTAAAATTGTGGCACAGAGTTTATAAAATACTATAAAGCAGTGGTGGGACGGAAAGAGTTTGCTGAGAAGGTTCTGTCTCTTCTTCAATCTCTTGTCTTCCCCAAGACCGCACAAGGATATAAACAATGACCTCTTTACCATTACCTCATGAAGGTTTTAGTTCACTGAAAGTTCAGATGGTTTTCATACAAAAAAACCAGTTTTCAAAAGTTTTTATGTTAATTCCAGTTATGTAACGTACAGTATTATGATAGTTTTATGTGTATGACATAGTGACTCTAATTCCCCCATATCACTCACGACAAGTGCCTTCCTTCATCCCATCACCTATTTCCTCCATCCCACTGCCCCCCATCCCTCTGGTAACCATTAGTTCTCTATAATTAAGAGTCTGTTTCTTGGTTTGTCTTTTTCCCTTTGCTCATTTGTTTTGTTTCTTAAATTCCACCGATGAGTGAAATCATATGGTATTTGTCTTTCTCTGACTTGTTTCACTTAGCATTATACTCTGTAGCTCCATCCTTATCATTGCAAAAGGCAAGATGCCATTCTTTTTGTGGCTGAATAGTATTCCATTGTATATATACACCACATCTTTATGTACTCATCAATGGGTAGATTCTTGAGCTGCTTCCCTATCTTGACTATTAAAAATAATGCTGCTATAAACACAGGGATGCGTGTATCCTTTTGAATTAGTATTTTTATATTCTTTGGGGTAGATACCCAGTAGTGCAATTACTGGATTGTAGGGTAGTTCTATTTTTAACCGTTTTCCACAGGGACCAGTTGGCATTCCCACCAGCCTTGCACAAGGGTTCCTTTTTCTCCACATGGTTGCCGACACCTGTTGTTTCTTAAGCCAATATTTTTTTAAATTTGGTCTTGTAATTCCTTTTTTTTTTTTTTAAATCTCCATGAAGATCTTTGTGTTTACTTTTACATGCATCTTGATAGTTTGACCCATTCTTCCAAGCAACTGTTTTGTAGCAGTGAGCTCATCTGGGACATATCTGGACATCTGATGTGCCGGGAGCAGAAAGGAAGATGGCTTAGGAGGCAGTTAACATGAGGAGTGGAATTCTGGAGAGGAGAGATGAACGGTGATACCACATGATTGCCACAGGAGGGAGAATGAGAACAAACAAAGATGGAGGACAAAAGGGGAACAGGCTCGTGGGGAAAAAGGATCAGTTGAGTATAGGGTGAAGAGAGGAGTTAAATTCTGGAGAAGTTTAGAAGTATCAGGTCCAAGATGAGGATATTGAGTTTAAAGACTTAAAGGCCTAGCTTCTCAGAAAGTCATTTTGAACAATATTTTGAAGTAGATTTCATATTTTAAAACATTTATGGCAAAGTGATAGTTAGGATATGGTGACATGGAGGACAGCTTATTTTATCATTTAAAGAAAATTGGCCATGGGAGCATGTGATGTAGATGGCCAAAATATGCCTTAATGATAGCGTTCCTGTCTTTCAGTCATCAGTAGACATTTTGTCTGCAAAACCTGATTTAACTCATTCATGCAATGAACGTAATTGGATCCTATCTCCTTTCCTGTTTCATCTGGAGGGTTGATTTTAGTTAGGGCAGAAGAAAAATAAAAATACAGATCATGGCTTACTCACCCTTTTGATTTCATCAAAGTTAAATATAAGCAACCACATTAATTTTGTTAAAATGCCCACCATAAATATTCCAAAATAGCATTGTAGGCCAATGAATGTCATGGGCTAACTGGTTAGATCCTGATGTTTTGATAAAACTGAGTTTTCTCTATTACATTTAGAAGACTCTAAGAACAGAACTAAGAATTAAAAATACATTGATCCTTTTAAAGTGAAAATTATGAAAGCATTTAAAAACAAATAAAAGGAACTTGAATTGAGGTTGTTTTTTTTTTTTTGAATAATATAAAATACCTCCCGATTTGGAAGCTGGGGTAATTAGGATCTCTTTCGGGTGAGTCTGAAGTAGAAAATGGGTATTGATAGTAATGTAGGCATCTGCTTTATGAAGGCAGTCCTTATTTGTGGTTGAACTACCTCTTATTAAAACATCTTGAATACAACCCCAAGAAAATACTGATTTCCCTCACTATCATCGGAGGCCATATCTTCAAACTGTTATACTGAATTTAAGGAACTTTCAACACGAGGACCAGGGTCAGACGGGCTTTAAGTGCTAGTTCTTACCATAATTTGAGGGAGTCTGAGCTTTGCAAGCCCTGCTTTCCACATTTGGCAGCTGAGTTATGGTTTCTAACTTAAAGAGAGTTTGTGAAAATACTGACTAAAATGTAACTACCACATAAATGTCAGGAGACCTTATTGGGAGAGCTGTGTGCTTCCTGGCATTAGCCCCCAGGACCTGCATTCGGAGCTGAGTGGTGAAAGGAGCTACATTCGTTCCTTATTACTTCTGGAAGTTCCCTTCTCTCGCCTAATGAGAATGCCATTCTCCTATTCCCCGGGTCAGGCCATTGACTTCTTCCTGGTGTCTTTGCAACTTGCCTGCAATCTTGTAGCATTTTAAAATACACTGGGTCAACCTTGACCCCCGAAGAAACAAAATAATTGATTGCAGACACAAGACCCCAAGTGATGTTCAACCCTTTTTCTTGCTAGTGCCAACACCGAGGGGTGCGGGGGGCAGGGGATCCAAGGGTTTGTCCAACCAAGGGGCAGGGAATTTCATTCAAGAAGCTCTGTTTTTGCTCTTTTTCCCAGCCTGCTGATATGGCTTGAATTAGAAGCTGGAGACATTTGCTAAAATAAAATACGACATGAACCCTTGGGAATTGCTTCATATCCGACTTCTCTGACCTCTGCTATCCTTCCCATTGCCTCTGGGCTTTGTGAGAGTGAGGGATGTTTTTCAGTTTCTGTATAAGCAATGGAAGCAAACACATTTTAAAATAATCCAGTAAAAGCACACATCATATGAAAGGAACAATTATTGGGAGGCTGTTGACCTTAACCAGAATTGGGCAAGCATTTGGCATCTTGGAAGTCTGCTTTGCTACTGAAGAGCCGTGCTAGAAATGTCGCCGTGTCATTACCTTGTCAGCGGCTCTTTGTACACAACAGTAATGCATTGTTTTTCATCTTACTTGGACATCTGAATGTGGCTTTAATTTTAGGAAATAAAGCCTATTTCAAGAAGGGCATATAGGGTTTTCGGTTTTTTTTGGGGGGGGGGAGCATTATAGGTTTTTAGATAGCATCTACATTTATTTGAAGCCCAAATAGTGTTTAATCAAACCGGTTGGAGCTAGAAGGGATCAGAAAAATGACTGTTTCAGCCTCTGATTTTGATAGACAAGGAAACTAAGGCTCCAAGAGCTTAAGGGTCTTTCTCAAGGACACCACAGCTACCTGGGACAAAACTGGGACTGGAATCCAGGTTATTGATCTCCCGACTGCTTCCCTCCCCCCCCCCCCACTTTCTATTCCAGCAGGCTCTACAGGTCCTACTAGTTTAATATTAATTGCGGAAGCAATGCAATATATAATTAAAGTCAGACCTGTGTTTTAGGGTGTGGCCAAATGACTTAACCATAAAATTTGGATCGTCGTAATTCACTTTTCTAATGTCCATTGTAAGACCTATTTCAAAGGGTGTGAACACTGGTGCTGGTATTTCTTAGGCAAATGACGGTGATGAAACATGACACGTTCAGTCTCCTGCTGGTCTATGAGACAAAGTCAAATACATGTATATTCTAATATATACATATCTAGTTCATTTTTTTAGTAAGCTCTACGCATCGTAGGGCTCGAACTCATGACCTTGAGATCAAGAGTGGCGTGCTCTACTAACTGAGCCAGCCAGGGACCCTGTTGTGTATCCACCTAGTGTTTATGTACTCTCTCGCTTATATAAACCAGTGCCCAGAAAATTCTCTGCCTCGTTGGAAATCATGATTCATTATGAGGCCACATCTGGAAAAAATAAAAAAACCTGAAAAGATAACATTTCTTCCACAAATGAACTGAGGTTAAAGATATTGCTTCTTTTTTCCTTTCAGACTAATTGTATAAAAATTGCATTAAAAAAAAACAAGAAAGGTTTGTGGATTTTTCAAAGCATGTGCACATATAGGACAAAAAAAAGATCAAGCCTTATAAAACTTCGAATTCCAAGTCATTTTTTCCTATCTCGATGAGTTCCATCTCTATCCTTAGTTAAGGCATTTCAAGAATGGAGGTGGAACAATTTTGAACATGTAAGGAGATAATTCAATTTGCGTGAGATTTGAGTTTATTGAGATTACATCTCTTTGACCACGGGTTATTTTCAGGTCGTGTGGTACCTCTGTGTATGTGAACATAGAAAAACTGTTAAATTTGGATGACTTTGAGCTCAAAAACCTAAGGAAAAATATTTTCTCCTTTTATGGTCTGGACTCTGTTCCAATACACCGCCTTATTCTTTATCCTCTTCTTATGATTCCTGTGTAATAATAGCAGAGGCCTATTTATAAATTTGCTTGGAGAACACTTAAATATCAGGAATCTTGATTAAATTTAAGAGCCCGTTGTCTATGTGTGTTTATTTTAATAAGAAAATCGTTTTTAAAATAAAGGATTTCTCAAGCCCTTGAATTTGTGCCTGGTCGTAGTCCCAAGCAGTTCCCCTATTTTTGTGAAGTCCTGTCTTTCAGTCATCAGACTTATCCCATGCACATGCCTGAGGCAACATTCAGATAGGTTATTCAAGCAGAGATAAAATAAAAATCTTTCCTTTGACATATTCAGATAATTAAGGCTAAATCAAGCGTCTAAAGAGGTATGACATTCATGTTGGTGATGCTTTGCCTAATAATTATGGTCGAGCCAGTCCGAGGGCAAATGAAGGGCAAAGTTTGGAGGGCTGGGCACAAGAGAGGAGGACCTTAGGAGCAGTCCGGTGGTCTCCTCTAAAGAGGCAGCCTCTATGGAAAAGAAAACCACACACCCCATGAGGGCTTGTCTAGGGTGTGTTCCTAACTTGGAGGACCCAGGTGCCAATCTGAGTCGTCCTCAAGGGGATTCAGTGGTCAGAGGTCCGAGTTCCAGGGTGGGACACAGCAGAGGTGGGGTTTGGGACATACAGTCAGCCAAGAAGTAAGTCAGAGGACCAACCAGCTGCAGAACCTGGTGGGGAGTGGAAACTCATTCTACAGGCTGAGTTCCAGCCAGCCGCCAAGGGGGTTGGGTGGGGGGGCAGGCCGCAGGATAGGAGTTGGGAACAAGGCCTGGGGACAGCATTTCAGGATCTTGGAGGAAGGGGCAGGTGTACCCAAACATGGGACTGACGTGCGCCTTTGGGTAATAGGGAAAGAGCTTGTTGTCCTTGGCTACTCTTAGTCTTGGTTGGGAGCTCTTCCATAGATCATTGATTAATTCATTGTCTATTTACTGAGTGCCCTCACTATCTCCAGATAGATGGTTCTCAACTTAGGATGGTTCAACTTCTGATTTTTCTACTCTACGACGGTGTGAAAATGATATGCATTTAGTAGAAACTGTACTACAAATTTTGAATTCTGCTCTCTTCCTAGGGTTAGGGCCAGGCAGTATAATGCTCTCTTGTGCTTCTGGTCGGCGGCGTGAGCCACAGCTCCCAGGCAACCACGCCATCCCAGGGGTAAACAACGGATAGACTCGGAACCACTCTGTACTTGTACAGCCGTCTGGTTTCCACTTTTAGTACAGCGCTCAATAAATCACAGGAGATAGTCAACGCTTTATTATCAGAGAGGCATTTATGTTAGCTGAATTTGCCCAACTGCAGGCTGATGTTAAGGGTTCTGAGCAGGTTTAGGGTAGGCTAGACTATGCTATGACGTTCAGTAGATGGCCAATATTAAACGCATTTTGTACTTAGGATATTTTCAACTTAGGACAGGTTTAGGGGGATGGAACCCCATCATAATAAAGGGAGCTCTGTAATAGCAAACAAAACTGGCCTTCCCAGAGTTCCCCCTATAGTGAAGATAGAGGTACCCCACAACTGCTTACAGCATAGCAGGATGAGCTCCACAAAGAGGAAAGCACAGAGTGTTTAAGTGAAAATACAAGAGCAGTACCTAAAGGTTCTGCGAATGCCTAGCGGATAAGCAGAATTAACCAAGCCGAGAAGAACAGCTCAGGAATGGAAAGGGAAGAGAAAAATGCAAAAGGCTCAGTATATTTGGGGCAGTGAGTCAAGTCTGATAAACCCAGAGAAGAAGGTAAAGGGCAAAGTGATACTTTTTGAACATCTTTTGGGATGCCGCTGCTTTTCATGGCTAGCGAGGACACGTTTCTTCTAGAACCCTCATGTCTTAATGTGATCTTTCTCCTCAGCAGTTTGGTTTAATTGCAGCTTCTTACAAGATGGGGTTTGCTGGGTGAATCTTGAGTTCCCCATTTTTTTTTTAATTCTAAGGAGAAATATTAGCTTTCCTAATTCGTAGTTATCAGGGACCCTAAAGGTCTATGCCAGAGGACGGACGTGCTTAAAATTACTTGGTAAGTGACTGCACTGTCTGCATTGTAGATAAAGAGCTGGTGTGTTGGGTATTTGGTTATGTCACCCTTTGTATGCTTTCTTCAAGTCACCTGTCACCCTTAGCTGGTTTCTTCAGCCTTAACCCTTAAGGATGAAGCTTGAAAGAACTGGTGAAGGAAATTATGCATTTACTTGGGGCCACCTTGGTATCTACTCTTGAGCTTGGTGGGGAAGTAATTACCAGGACCCAGAATGTCCATATCTTTGATTTTCCATGACCTTCTTGAGACAGATGTGTATTCTAGGCAAATGGACTGTCTTTATTTCTCACCTGAGCTTTAGTCGCAAATGAGAGAGTCGCAGGTCTCTCTCCCCATGATCTAGTCTGGGCCATAGATGAAGATCAACAGATCCTTTCAGTAGTAATAAAACAACTTTTGCTGTTTGCTATATCCCTTTAGTCAGTAGAAATAGGTACTCTATTTCAGAGGCACAAAAGAAATAAAATGCCTTTACTTTGCAGATTTATAATATGGGGGAAAAAAAGTCCTTCTGTGACAGATTTGTTGTTCCATGAAATTAATTTATGTATCCCTTTCCCCAGGTTCCTATCACACACTATGTATTTTCATATGCTCAAAGTCGATTTATCTTGCATCCTACTAAGCAAAAATTTATTTTTAGAAGTCATGTCTGTAATTCACTACTTACAAATTATAAATATGCAAATTATATCTTTTATTTCTGGAAAATCAAAATACTGGTAAGCCAGAGACTCACTAAACATTTAGGAATCCGACACCTCAGAGGACATCCTAAGCAGATAGGTCCCCACTGCTCTCAGCTTCATCCAGCAATATTGCTCCTAAAGCTAGGGGTCTGCTGGAGCCCTTCAGTGGGAATTAACTGTGTGGAAAGAGGTGAGTAGCAAGGCATCTTCAGGTCAGAGAATCCCAGGCATAGACAACTATGTTCATTCATTCATTTAGAGATGGTATTTATTTATTAGAACACGAGTGAAGTGGGGGAGAGGGAGAAGCAGACTCCCCACTGAGCCTGGAGCAGGACACAGGGATCCTTCTCAGAACACTGGGATCATGACCTGAGCCAAAGGCAGACGCTTAACTGACTGAGCCACCCAGGTGCCCCATAGACAGCTACCTTTTTTTAATTATTATTAACATATAATGTATTATTTGTTTCAAGGCACAGGTCTGTGAATCATCAGTCTTACACAATTTATAGCACTCACCATAGCACATACCCTCCCCAATGTCCATCACCCAGCCACCCTATCCTTACCCTCCTACCCCCCAGCAACCCTCAGTTTGTTTCCTGAGATTAGGAGTCTCTATTTTTTTTTTAGATTAGATTAAGAGTCTCTTATGGCTTATCTCTCTCCCTGTTCCCATCTTATTTCATTTTTTCCCTCCCTTTCCCCCACGACCCTGCACCCTGCCTCTCAAATTCCTCATATCAGAGAGATCATATGATAATTGTCTTTCTCTGATTGACTTACTTTGCTTAGCATAATCTCCTCTAGTTCCATCCACATCATTGCAAATGGCAAGATTTCATTTTTTATGGCTGCGTAGTATTCTAGTGTGTGTGTGTGTGTGTGTGTGTGTGTGTGTACATACCACATTTTCTTTATTCATTCATCTGTTGATGGACATCTAGGTTTTTCTGTAGTTTGGCTATTGTGGAAATTGCTGCTATAAACATTTGAGGGTACATGCCCCTTCGGATCACTACGTTTGTTATCTTTAGGGTAAATACCCAGTAGTGCGATTACTGGGTCATAGGGTAGCTCTATTTTCAGCTTTTTTGAGGAACCTTCATACTGTTTTCCAGAGTGGCTACACCAGCTTGCATTCCCACCAATGGTGTAGGAGGGTTCCCCTTTCTCCGCATCCTCGCCAACACCTGTTGTTTCCTGACTTGTTAATTTTAGCCATTCTGACTGAAGTGAGGTGGTATCTCACCGTGGTTTTGATTTGTATTTCCCTGATGCCAAATGATCTTGAGCACTTTCTCATGTGTCTGCTGGCCATTTGGATGTTGTCTTTGCAGAAATGTTTGTTCATGTCATTTGCCCATTTCCTTTTTTTTTAAAAAAGATTTTATTTATTTATTTGAGATAGAGACAGTGAGAGATAGCATGAGAGGGGAGAGGTCAGAGGGAGAATCAGACTCCCCATGGAGCTGGGAGCCCAATGTGGGACTCGATCCCAAGACTCCAGGAGCATGACCCGAGCTGAAGGCAGTTGCCTAACCAACTGAGCCACCCAGGTGCCCTCATTTGCCCATTTCTTGATTAGATTATTTGTTCTTTGGGTATTGAGTTTGATAAGTTCTTTATAGATTTTAGATACTAGCCCTTTATCTGCTTGGTCATTTTCAAATATCTGTTCCCATTCTGTTGGTTGTCTTTGGTTTTTTTGATTGTTACCTTTGCTGTGCAAAAGCTTTTTATCTTGATGAAGTCCCAATAGCTCATTTTTGCCCTTGCTTCCCTTGCCTTTGGTGATGTTAATACAGTGGCAGCCCTCACTTAATTTAAGAGGCTCTTAAAGGGCTGATACATGAATTCCAATGTCCTTTTCAAGGGAATTGTTGTAGGCAAACAACCAATATCCAAGCAGTCTTCTCAAACCAGTTCCTTCCTTGGAAAACTACATACTTTGTCATATTCTGATTTCTTTGCAAACTGGTCATTACAGAGTGAATTATATTTTAGTAATAATTCATTATATTCAAATTAAGCTGGTCCTAAAAATCTCCGATTACCAAGCATCTTCTAGATGTTTTGTAAAATTATTCTATAATGAAGCCAAATAATGTGATCATAGGTATCTCCTAATAAATTCATAAAGGTAAATTCATCATATTTTTATTCATATCCTCTATGATAAATTTTAAGAAAGTTACATCTGCCTCTTACTAATGTTGAGGGGAAGATGGAGACAAAGAACAGATGTTTGCTGTTCTCATTTTATTTCTATTCAGTGCATGTGTTTATAAATGCCAGGGAATTATTTTGAGCCAGGTGGTGCTGTATTGATAAAAAATTTATTACATATTTATGGTAGATTTTATAGATCTATCATGGCAGAGACCTTAAGTTTTTTTGTAGTTCAGAGTTCATTAAAGCCTAAATCCAGCATGACCATAATTTGTTTTGCTTCCAAGAATAAGTACAGTAGAGGCTTTAGCATTAATACCCAAGTTTTAATCATTATTAAGTAACTTCCTAGGAACCAGTCATAATCAGTGTGTGTGAAGGCTCCAATGTGCAGTCAAGATTTTAAATCTTGAAAAGGACATGTTACAGTTTTATTAGTTTCTTCCTGCTCTTTGTTCTTGCCAGGAATTCTGGTGGAAAACATGGACATTATTTAAAAACTGGTTTGTATGGAAAAAAAAATAAGATTTTAACATCTTCTCTTTAGAGAACATTTTTTCCTGATTTTATAAAAATTATAGTCACTATAAGTATTTTAAAACACACAGAAAGTATTAAAATATCAGCAAAAATTCTGTCACTGAGATATACTACTTGCATATTTTGTGTTTTAGTGTATGTTTTACTAATCTTGTTAAAAAAAAGTTTGTGTAAGCAATACGTATGTAAAAATTTGGATCCTTCTTGGATACAATTTTATAACCAGCTTTTTAACTTGCTGAATAATATGTTGAGAGCATTTGTATTTGTGTGAGGGGAGTTATGACTATTAGAAATTCTTCTAAATTTTCTGTTATTCAGCAGATAACTAATCTCAAAGCATTATTTGAAGCTCAGAATATTTAAATACCATAGTATATTTAACCAACTGCTTAGTGATGATCATATAAAGAAGATATTTTTCTGCCAGAAGTAGCATGACAGTGTCTTTGTCCCTAGATTTTGTGTGCATTGATGTAGGATAAATCTTACTGGTAGAATTACTAGATCAGAGTATGACATTTCAAGGCTATAGAAATGGATTGCAAAATCCCTTTTCACCAAACTGTGTAAGAATGCCCTTACCCCCAACCCTCAGTATCACTGCCTATTATCATTTTCATAATCCTGCACAATTTATATGTGCTTTTGGAGAAGCCTACTTAATGACTTGATGAAAAAGGAGGTATTTTTAGCAAATGGAAGAAATTTTCATTAACGATGCAATGTATCAGTGTCAAATTAGGTTCTCCCTTATTCAAAGCTCGGGGTGATCCAATGTAGATGTCCATCTGTATTTAGAAATATAGGGGTTCTTATTTAAAGATTGAAGAGCAAGACATTGAAATGTGCAAGACACTGAAATGTGCACCAACTAATTCACGTTAAGTCGGTGGAAATTTTATCCCAGCCCTCTGTGTTCTGGAAAACAACCTTAGTTGTTCTTGTCATGGTGTCTGCATATGCTATACTATAGAAATATCCTTATTTGTTTCCTTGGGCTATTAAAAAAAAATTACCACAAACGTGTGGCTGAAAAGCAACAGTAATTTTTTCTCTCTCAATTCTAGAGGCCAGAAGTTTGAAATGAAGGTGTTTGTGGGGCCATCTCCCTCCAGGCGAGAGGGGAGATTCCATCCCTTTATTCTTTCAACCTTGTGGCTGCCAACACTCCTTGGCTTGTGGCAGCATCTCTCCAGTCTCTGCCTCTCTGGTCACATTGCTTCATCTTCTGTGTTAAATCTCCCTCTACCTCCCTTTTGTGAGGATACTTACAATGACTTCACTCAGGGCCCTCTTGGATTATCCAAGATAATCTCCCTCATCTCGAGGTCCTTACCTTAGTCACCTCTACAAAGTTCTTTTTTGCCATGTAAGGTAACATTCAGATTTCAGAGATTACGATATGGATATCTTTGGGGGGGGGGGGGGGCATTATTCAGCCTACTTTACCCAGGACCTTAAAAATACCTGATTTCACATTCTTCTCCCTGTTCACTCTCTACCAAAATGTGAGGCATGTGTCCAGAAACAAAAAATTTTTTACCAATGTTTTGACCCAATTATCTGGGGAGGCAGTGGGGGCTGGGCAGAGTTGACTCCATAATTGATTCAGCATATCTACGATACGTGGTCTTGTAAGTCTGTAGGTCTTGAGGGTAGGTCCAGCCAGGGAGATGAGACAGCAGATTTAAAGATGCAGGGCAGAGTAGGCCAACAAATAAAGAGCTGTTCTTCCTCAGTTCTCCTCACCTGAACGAATGAATGGATGAAAGGCCAACTTCATGAGTAGAGTGCGTGTCTTACTTGAACGATTTGATATTTGGTCACCAGTAGCCGGCCTGGGCTGCCCTGTTGACCTCGTACTAACACTTTAAGTTTCTCATCATCTTCTTTAGAAGGAGCTTTCTGCCACTTGCTATGAAGCAAGGCCTTCTAGGGTCCCCTTCCTTTCTTGTCCCCTCTCTGCCAAGCTCTGCAGTCCAGGGAGCTTTTCCTCTGCGGCCAGTGCGATAGCTAATCCGTTCCAGTTGCATAAGAATTGAGAAACAATGAGACTATTTAAAAGCCCACTGGCCTCCCTCCAGTAGCTGTTCACTCCAGTGTTTACTCTGGAAAAGGTGCCGAGTTATATATCCATTCTTTGTGTAAATTCTCCTTCACTTCCTGTGTCCCTCAAGGAGAGGGAGGACCCTTTCCTATGGACTCTGTAGGGAGAGGTGGTGCTCTAGGGAGGTGGAGAAGGCAGTCAAACCTTGGAGTATCTTGTGTAAGTGAGGCCTTAGAAGGCCAATCAGAGAATTTGAGAAGAGGAGGCTTTGGCATGGTACAGGGAAAGCTTTTTTTTTAAATCAGTTAGCTGGTAGATGGAGCTTTGAGATGAATGCAAAAAGGGTATAGTCATAGAGTCGCCATTATCCCCCTCCCTGCCTTTTAATTTCCCCCCTCCCTGGCTCTTTAATTTTCTCTGGCATTAGATGGAGAGAGACATGTTCCTTCTTTTGTTCCCATTTTAAAATCAATTACCTGGATCCAACTGCTGTGAAGGCTGGGCCAACGTTTTTGCATCTGGAGGTCATAGTTGTACCATCTACATTAAATAAGCCAGCCGCTGCTCCTGATGCTGGACCCAAGAACAGATTTTGGGGGCAGTGCCAAGAACAGCCCCCACACACCAGTTCAAGGTTGAGGAGATGCAGGATACTCCAGTGTCATTTTGTGAAAATGCCTCTTACATTGTTGAGAACGCCAGAGCTCTGAGAAAGTAAGCCATGCAATGGGCTACGACCTCCGCTACAGATCTCTTTAGAGACTGAGGCCAAGAGTACCCTCTTTCCATTAACCCCCCGCCAAAGTCTATCCCATAATGAGACCACTGTGATGAAATTTGTACCCAAGGTAGCGATGAATATTTTAGTGGTAAAGATAGTAGTGAAATCTAAGAAACATCGCGTACTAGGGACTATGATGTGTGTCCTTTCACTGAAAAGATTCTGGGAGAACCAGTTAAACCAATGACAGATGACGCAAGTTGAGAGAAGCTTTCTTTTCATTTTCGACACAAATGTTTCATATCAGCGGCCCGTCATTGCCGTTTTCTTTAAAATAAAACCAAAGGGAAATATTAAAAGGGATGGTTGGCAGGAGTGAAAAGATCAGAGAACACAAAGTTCTGCAAAGGAGAGGTGTTTTTGCCTGCTGACTTCGGACGTCTGGTCAACCGCGGAGGGCTCCGCATGGCCCTCTCATCTGTCTTCAGTTCTATCACTTAGCTCCCGGTACTTGGTTATTCTCATTACAGATCACGGCACAGCACATCCATGACAGCCTGAGGGGGTCTGCAGATCTATTTTGCTCTGCAGATCTGTTTCATGGCATAGAAAGCATGAATACACGACATCGGCATCGTACCAGAAGCCGGCTTCCAACCCCCCTCGGATGAAGGGGCCGTGTGTGTGTCTGTCTCTCCAATACAGACACTGAGAAAAAGACCTGGAAAGACCCAGAGAACAACAAACCAATAAGAACAGAGAGAATTAGGAAGAGAGACCCAATTATAGTCATTATTGGGGATACAGAGACATGGCTGGGAGGAAGCTCCTCTCCCTTCTTGTGCTGTCTGCTGCCTGGCTCATCTTGGCTTTCCATGGAAAGCCTTGGTGCCGATTGGCCCCAGCCGCCCCAGTTAGGATGCCCTTTTTGCTCTCACCTGCTTTTAGTCTGGTCAGTAGTGAGTAATGGAGTAGTTCCTCCTTCAAAGAGCAATGACTTAATACTTTTGTCTGTTGCTGTTTTAAATTGGGACTAAAGAATAACACATCTGCTTATCTGCAGGATTTCAGCTTTTTGGTTCCTCTTTGGAAATTGCATTCTTTTCTATTTACCCAAGAAGCGCATAAATGCGAGAATATATTCCTATTATAAAAACGTGCATCACAAAGATAACACTTAAAGATAACTTGATTTTCAGCTCCACTCTTTATTTCATTCCCAGTAGATAGGGTCATAAATTTCCTTTTTTGAGGGGGTGCGGGGGAGAATGAGTAGGATTGCGTGAGTGGGGGAGGGGCTGAGGGAAAGTGAGAATCCCAAGCAGGCTCTGCGTTCAGCAACACAGCCCAACACGGGGCTCGATCTCCTGACCCTGAGATCATGACCTGAGCCAAAATCACAAGTCCTGATGCTTAACCAACTGAGCCACCCAGGTGCCCCATAAATTTCCAAATGTTTCAGTAATTTATCTATATAGACATAAACGTACCTCGAGAAATACATGGGTTTATCTTGTGTCTATGTATTTACATAGATGGTATTAGGTATGACACTGTTTTTATTCTGTAGCTGTGTATGTAGGTAAATGATATCACACTGTTCGTAGAGCATATCATTCTGTGGCTTCCTGTTTTTCTGTAATGGTATGTGTTAGAGACCTTTTGCATTCAGGTTGAGTTCCTGTTGTACAGTATGCCGGGATATGCGTGTACTAGACTTTTCTCCTTGATCACGTCAGGTGGTGAATCGCAATGATCTGCTTTCAGCAATGAAACATCTTGAATTCTTCTTTCAGCAACTTTCTGGGATAGATTTGTTCATCTTTAAGCTGGATTTTTTTCTGTGAGAATTGAACTATTCAATTGCTCGTGGTGTTTTGTTAACCTACCTTATGGTGTCCTTGTCAGGGCGTGATCATGGGACTTGTGGAATGAATCAGGTAGTAACTTAATTTTTTCCTATGTCCTGGAAAAATGTTAGGTAAGTAGGATTTGACTTTTCCTTGAGCATTTGGTAGAACTCACCAATAACCCATGTGGGTCTAATCTTTCATTATTTTTTCAATTTCTTCCAAGGTCACTGTTCAGTTTATTCTCCTTTTTTGAGTTAAATTTATTTTAACTTTGAAGAACCTATCCACTTTATTTAGGTGTTCAGGTATTTTGGTTAAAGTTACATATTCTATTCTATCATGTGTTTTTCTTCTCTTTGTCATTACACCCTCTTGTCATCACGCATGTTGTGATTTTATACATCTTCTGTGTCCTCTTCCTTCCCCATCTTTCTCTCCCCAGCATTCGCCAAATGTTTTTCTACTATGTGAATGTTCACGAAGCAATTAACTTTTACTGATCATTTTAAAGCAATTTTTGGCTGTAGATCACATACCTAGGTTTTGATGTATAATGCTCCCACCTTTCATTTCTAAGAAGTTTATAATTTTTGCTTTGACTATTCTGCTTTACTGAAGAATTATTTACAAGTCTGTGTATATTTATGTTTAATTTATATGCATATAGATTTTATTCTCTCATCGATTTGTAAGTTGGCCTACTTCTGGGTGATGAGCATGGCCACCTTAAATTCTGCCTTTTGAAAAATGCTGAGGTTTCCTCTCTGGCCCAATTATGATTCAACTCTGCAATTATTATATGTGTGTGGGGTAGCTGGAATACAAAGAGGGAGTGAAGAAAATATATAATAATATATTATCTATTCAAGAGTCAATATTCTATATTTTGCATATGTATATATATGTAAAGAAAGGCAGGGGCACGTTTAAATTCAGTAATGTATTTAAATTCAGTAATCTAAATAGTTTTGGTTAAACTAGTAAGCGTGATAGTCAAATCTTCAATATTCTTACATTTTTGTCTCGTTTCATTAATATCTGAGACTCATTCATTGTCTTCTAATATGTTTGTGACTTTGTCAAATTTCTTTGTATTTTACCAGTTTTTCAGTATATGTCATGATGCTATCTACTCACATGCTTTAATGTTAATGACTATTAAGTCATTGTGATCATCTCTTTTCCTAATATGATTTGTCACTGTCTCTTGCTGTTTTCCCTGAAATCTGTTTTATCTGCTACATTACTGTGGACACCTGCCTTCTTTCCTTCCTAGCATGTACTTATTAGATTGTTTTTTTTCATCCCTTCGTTTTTGAACTTTCTGTATCGTTTTTATCTTATAAATACTTTTGGTAAACAACCATCATGTTACCTAATGTTAAGCCTATCTCTTTTCTTTTTATAAGTGAATTTAGCCAATTCATATCTATTAAAACAGGGATATGTTGTCATTTTATTTTGTGTTTTCCGTTTATAGTCTTCTTTTTCCCCCTTCCTCCCCACATCTGTTTTCTTTGTAAAGGGCACTCGTGTTTCTTTGTTCTGTTCTCCGCTCTAATAATGTACAAGTTTTACTCTCCATTTTTAATTTCCTCTAGGAAAATTTTTAATTCTTAAACTTGTATTTTTCTGTCAGTGTCAAGAGTCTTAAATACCAATATTCCACTCCCAAAATGGTTGACCTCCCTTTGGTCCATACTTCCTTCCCTCTCACTTCATGAGCTGTCACAACCTCTGTATCGATATAATCAGCAATTTGGGAGTGAGATTATTATAATTTATCTTTTTTTTTAATAGTAAGCAAAACTTAAGAGTAAACTTTCTCTTTTTTTTCTTCTTTCTTCTCTCACTGTCTCCACGTTACTTCCCCTATCCCTTTTCTACATTTATTTTTCTTCCTGACGGAGCATGTAACACCTTAAGTTTTTCAGAGTAGGTCACTAAATCTTTCATACCTTGCAAGTCTGTAAATGCCTCTGTTTTCTCTTAAATTAAACTAGTAGTTGATTGGATACAATTTCAAGTCCAAAATTGTCTCTCAGAGCTTTGAGGTTGCAATATTGAGAACAGTATGCCTGATTTCCGTCTGCTTGTCATTCACCTCTGAATTGTCTTCTCTCTGCTCATCTCTGAGGAATTTTGTAACTTCTCTTCATATCTTCTGTTCTCAATGTCACTGAAGGTATTTTAGGTGTATGTATCTCCTCCCCACCCCCCACATTTATACTGCTTGTATTAGTGGATTTTTTCAACTGAGGACTCAAATCTGAAAATACAAATATTCAGGTTTCAGACGTATTCTTCCACCGTTGCTTTGGCTAGTCCTTTCATTGGCCCTGCTTCCTCTCCTTCTAATAGAAGAAGCTGTTCTGTTGGGTGGTGGTTGAACCTTCAGCTTTCATTTTCCACCTCTCTGAATTTTTCCGTTGTGCTTTCTTTGTGTGGCATTCTCTGAGAATCCCTTGGCTCAGCATTTCATCTGAGTTCTCTTTATAATTCAGCTCACCTGATGAGAGCTTGATTTCAACAACCTTTTTGAAGTTTCTAGATTCCTAGTTAATTATATTTTTGGAACTGAATGCACTGTTTCCTCCCACATTCATTAGCCACGCTTAAGCCAAAGTCAGGTTCTATCGTTCCTGTTCACTCTGTTTTCTCGGGTGTCAGTTCTACTTACTGGGTTTGGTGTCCATCTTCTGTGTTCTTGTTCCATGTTCTTCCATGGCATTGCTTCAATATTTAATTCTTGGTTACCTTTTCATTGAAGATTTCCTGCTTGGTACTGCTAGAGGTACACCATGGTGGGTAATGGTAAGAAGTATGGGCGGAAGGAATGCCCGCTTCTTCCAAAGTGCAGGCAATCACCCTAAAGAAGGCCCATGTTCTCTTTCAGTGTCATATATGCTGCTCGTGCTAGAAAGCAGACCTTTGGCAGTTCCCTGAGTGGCCCAAGTGAGGAAGGGGTGAGAGGGCTATTGAGAGAACCAAGAACAATAAAAAAAAAAATTCCAGCTACTCCTACTTGATTCTGTAACCCATCATCCAGTGGACTCCTCTGCCTATGCGTCCGTCTTCAAGCTCATAGTGTAGGCTTGCAGAACCCCCCACCCTTTGCAGCAGGCCTCTCCTGTCAATAGGGTCGGGATTATGGTTTCTTTCTTTTTTCTGATGCTATCAGATTAAAATATATATCTTATTATCTTAGATGATTTGAAGAGGGAGGGGAACGATCACCTCTGGTTGATCACCTCCTTGTGGCTATTACAGTTGACCCTTGAACAGCGTGGAAGTCAGGGATTCCGACCTAACTTGATCGGAAGTTAGGAATTTTGATCCCCATGATCAAAAATTCACTTATGATTTTCGACTCCACCAGAACTTAACTACTAATAGCCGACTGTTGACCAGAAGCCTTATCAATAACATAAAGAGTTGGTTAACACATTTTATATGTTATATGTAGGTATATACTGTATTTCTGCAATAAAGTGAGCTTGAGAAAAGAGAATGTTAAGAAAATCCTAAGAAAGAGAAAATACATTTAAGTACTGTGCTATATTTATTTAAAAAACAAAATCCTTGTATAAGTGGATCCATCTAGTTCAAACCCATGTTGTTCAAGGGCCAACTGTATTTTCCCAGGTTTAGAGACAAGGAGTAGGGAAGTTGGAATCAGATGAAGGAAAGAAGAAGAAAGAGGCAGTTTGTGGGCTTACTGTACACATATGAAAAAGAGGTTTTGCAAACACATAAATATAAAGCGATTAACCTTTGGTCTTTGCTTGTTTTTGAATTTCGCACACTAATGAGATGTTCTTTTTCATTTTTAGGTCTTGAATGTAATCATGGCCAAACCTTATGAATTTAACTGGCAGAAGGAAGTCCCTTCCTTTTTGCAAGAAGGAGCCGTTTTTGACAGATATGAAGAGGTAAAGAAGTGTCATTAATCTTTTCTCTCAAAACAGTCTTATAATTATTTCATTTTAATTACAGTATTGAGTAAATAGTCTTTGACATAAGTAAGAACATCTTTGAGATTTATGAGTTGGAATAGTTGGAAAGAGGCAAGTTATGAGATAGAATAATAATGAAAATGATACTATAATTTATTGAGCACTTACTGTGTGCCAGATATAATCAGGATAATGATGCTATAAATTATTGAGCCCTCACTGTGTGCCAGACAGTCTTCTAAGCACTTGTGTGTATTATTTGTTTAATTCTTCACAACAACCTTATAAGGTTGTTGCTATTATTACCCTGGTTTTACAGATGGGTTTCGTGGAGTAACAGTTTTTGCCTAATGAAGTGTTTTTGGCAGGCTTTCTACATAAAACTTTGTATTTATTGTAAATGGAATAGTGATTGGACTTTGTACTAGTCATTTGCTTTGCTGGTTTCATTCGTACAGAATAGCTGGATCAAAGCTTTGCATGCCTGGTTTTCTACCATTTTCTTTGTGCCCTTTGCAAGACAGCATTCATTGGCTCCTGACTTTCTAGAGAGCAGGAGGTCGGGGCCACCAATCTCCTGGGAAAGTTGAGGTCTGTGAGTTGAAGCCTCATCAGCATTTGTAAATGCATTGTTTTTCTTGGATTGTACTTGAATTCGAGGTGAATTGGGGAAGATGGCGTGAGGAGACTGTCGCATCTGAGGCAAAAAGTGAAATGTAAAACTGGCCCAAAACTTCATCTCAAGTCAGAATTGGTTCCCCTGGAAAGCGCTGGAATGTGTATGGTGGCTGATTGTGGTTGGCCCCCTCAGAGGTTCGGATCGTCAAGACTTTTCATGAGGTCTGTGGGCTGACGTGATTCAGTACTTATCGACTTGGTTTTTCCAAAATGTGTATCCTGATACCCTCTAGATTTATACCATAGTTGCTTTGTAAGTAAACAAAATTGAGAAAGGCTAAGGATGGGCCCCAGTGTGGTCACTATTCCTTGTAGTGAATGAAAGTATTGAAGTGACAGCTGTTTATAGGACCAACTTGACTCTTCCGCAAAGGAGCAGTTAGCTGCATTGTGCCAGGAGAAGATGGAAAATATTTCGCCCCCTGGAGGCAACTACTATTAATTCTTTGGCAGTTTTCCCTTAATCTTTGTTTGTTTGTTCTTTTTTTTTTTCTTTTCCAGAATTGTGATTGTGATCTTTTGAAAATCTAAATCAGAACTTGCTTTTTCTCTATTTCAAAGGCTTCCATGATTCCCTATTGTGGGATAAAATGAAATAGAAGGCCTTCCTTGATTTGGTTCCTGCCTAATACCACAGTCTCATTTCCTTCACACTCTCCCTCCCTCCCTCCCTCCCTCCCTCCCTCTCTCTCTCTCTCTGCTTTCACCATAAAAATCCCCTGGCAATTCCCCCAAGATACTGTTCTTTTACATGCTTTGTGGATGCTGCTTTCTTTTCCTAAAATGCCTTGTTCCTCCTAGTGTGACTGGCGAACTCCTAATCATCCTTTGAAACCCAGATGAGAAATCTCTACCTTTTGATATCTTCCTTGACCCATTCAATAAGAATCGATAACTCCTTTGTGCCACCACCAACCTACCTTTGCACATAGTACACCCCATTCACATTTTATTTACTGTTTTTATATCTCCTGCTGTATTCTGAATTTCTTGAGGTCAAAGACCATCTTTTACTATCTTTCTCAGGAGACTAGCAGGATGCCTGCAACTGCCAAACACTGTAGACGTAGCATTACAGAGGATTTTAGATAGAAATGTTTCCAACTCACTCTGGTTCTATTATTGTTTGTTCTTTTTCTTGATAAGTGAAATGGTGAGCGTACTCGATAATCTTTGAGATCTGTATGGGGATCTGTACCTCAATAGATTTAAAACATTAGGGTAAGCCGTGTGACAGTTTTCATCTTCTAAGTAAAAAATGACCGATATCAACAATTTGATATAGTTCAAGGTTAATACAAAGTAAGTTATTGGAATTGGTTGGCACTTCACCCAGTGTGGCAAAGAAGGCCAGGGACTGGCTTAGCCCTTACAAGTGTTTTTCCCAGGTAAGTCAGGTCCAGGTTGGGTCCTAGAGTCACCAAGATAATGACCCTTGACCCTTGGTTATGAGTGGTGGGGCATCACTCCCAGGAACTACTAGGGTATCCTAAAGTTTGGCAGCTTCCTCAGGCAGCATCCCAAGCACAGGAAATCTGTAGGATTACTTAAAAATACTTCACGTCTTCTAATAAATCAAGAGAAGGTCATTTTGAAGAGATTCAATATTATCGCTGGCTGAGTATCTTGACTACTGTTATGTAAGCAGAAACACATTAGAGGAAAAAAGTGCTATTTTTATGCTTTATCAAGTGAACTGTGATTAGATGAACTAGAGGTCATTATTTTTATTTCTCAGGTTGATTTTCTTTAGCTATTAATCATCCCGACTCACTCATATTTAGAAAACACTGATTTGCGTGGGCTCCCAGGGGCAATTGCTTTTCACCCAGGTTCCTCTGAAAATGAGGTGGAGGTCACAATCTTGAACAAGGATTAAATATAACCCAACTCAGCTTTCAGCTTAAAGAACTATCTTATCAGGATCTAAGCAAAACAAATTTTCACTTAATAAAGTAGATGCCTCTCTTCGTAATAACGTATCAAACAAGAAAGTCACAGTTTTAGAAACTGGCCTGTGGCCACTTTTCATTAGCGTTTCTCAGTCCGGTAAGATTCAGTACTTTGGAGCCACGGCTGCTAAAATACGAAAGGCAACAAAATGCAAGCAGAAAAGGTTTGTTTCTACGGTGTGTGTGAACAGCAGTGGGAATGACAGCTGATGGCAAGTGAGAGGAACAGAAATTAGAGAAAACACAGCCTGAGCATCCCCAAAGCGTCATAGCAAAGGGACCATTTACAAAGGGGCGTAAATGCCTTTAGCACTGTGTGACAACTAACGTTATCACGAGGGCCTGAGGGATCAGCCACATATTAAATTATGTTCCACATATGTGTCTAAAGAACGCAAGGAAAGGGGTCAGGCTGTGGGTAAGCACGCACTAAATCAGAAAAAAAGTGTTGACTGGTCACTATTTTTTTTAAAGATTTTATTTATTGAGAGAGCATACGTATGAGCTGGGGGAGGGGCAGTGGGCGAGGGAAAAGCAGGCTCCCCACTGAGTGGGGATCCCCAATGTAGGGCCCGATCCCCGGACCCTGAGATCATGACCTGAACCTAAGGCAGACACTTAACCAACTGAGCCACCCGGGTGCCCCTATTAGTCACTATTTTAAAAGTATATGTTGTTTTGCCAATAAGTGTGATCAGTGAAACTGCATTTAAGCATTATTGTATTATTTCTGTATTGCTTTTTTTTTTAAGATTTTTATTTATATATTTGACAGAGAGAGAGAGAGATCACAAGTAGGCAGAGAGGCAGGCAGAGAGAGAGGGGGAAGCAGGCTCCCTGCTGAGCAGAGAGCCTGACGCGGGTCTCGATCCCAGGACCTGAGATCATGACCCGAGCCAAAGGCAGAAGCTTTAATCCACTGAGCCATCCAGGCACCCCATATTTCTGTATTGCTTTTGAGGTTGGCCACATTCTTAGAGACTGTGTAGCATAGCAGCCTGCATGTTGTATTCCCATGACACTTGCAAATCTGCTTTTTATCTAACCCTGCTTGACCTAGAAGTTATTTAAATGCAAAATGTATCTTGTTTCCTAAGGATGCTTGTCTTTCAGTCTTTAAAGCAGAGATTTTTCAGTTGCAGAGGTGAGAAATAGCAATACGTTTAAAAACATTTGCAACCCAGATGTTTCCAGCTTTAAACAGTCTCTTGACTTTCCTTTGATAACGTATTAAAAGACTGAAGACCTTAAGCCCTGGCCACACTGGTCTTTCCTAGAATTCCTACCTGCAGACACTTTCTTGGTGATGACTCACATCCTTGGTGCCTTCTTACCTTTCGGTTCCCAGGACTTTGCATATATCATCAACTCCCAACATCCAACTCTCAGAACAAGAGTGTTGTATGAAATAAACTTTCACATGAGATCTACTAGTAGCAGAGGAGGGTTGGGGAACATAACAGGACTCACTTCAAGATTAAACATCAGGAATGGTGCTCAACAAATTTCCTTTGCCAGCCTGGCCAGGGACTGGCTTTCATTGTCTTCTCTTTTCCCCACTCTCTTCCACTAAGATGCATGTTCCAGCTTCTCATTTTTTCTTTCTGTTATCTCCCCCTCATACTCCTTCTCCAGTTTAACTATTTCCTCTTTTCCACCTGCCTTTTCTCCAAATTAAAAAAAAAAATTTTTTTTTTCTTCTCTCTCTCTCACTCTCTCTCTTAAGCTAGACAAGCAAAACAGAAGATTTTAGTCCCATCTCCTCCTGAGCACTTTGGGAGTGAGAGTTTGAGGTGAAAAGGGAGCCAGACTCTCCCGAGATCTTCACTTTTGCATAACCTCGCATAATCCTTCTAGAGAAGTGGTCACCTGGGGAGCTTTGTCTGATGAAGGTGGCCTGTGTCTGTGCTGCCCGTGACCACATGTGGCTGGCCAGCACTTGAGATGTGCCTGGTGGGCTTGAGGGAACTGGGTTTTTCAGTTTAATTGATATTAATCTGAATTTACCTAGCTGCATGTGGCCAGGGCCTGTCTTACTGGGCAGCACGCTTCTAGACGATGGACGAGAACCAGATTTCTCAACACACGGAAGGAGTTCTCTGTTCGCTTGGTTGGACTCTACCGTTTGCTTCAGCCATTTCTTCTTGGTGGCAACCAGAGCAGAGATTTAAGTATCCTATAGCTGATTCTCCTCAGGCTCCCATCCTTCCCATGTCCCAGATCCCCAGGTGGGGGCCACCCCTTTTTCTCACCCGTGGGACTTTATTGTCACTGAAGCAAGCTTTCCGGGTAGAGCCCCGTTTTCTGGAAAAGCCTTGGTCTTCGTCCTAGCCCCTTCCACCCTCTACACTCCCCAACCCTCCCCCCAACACACACTTCGGTGGAATCTGCAGATGCTTCCAACTGTTACCAGAACAAGGGAAACCATGATTGCTGTCACCAGACCCAGTGGAATATCAAAGAGCAGGACTAGGACCAGCCTAAAGTAGGGCTGAGTGCGACAGGCTGACAGTTGCCTCTCTCCAGGGCAGCTCTGAAATTCGAAGGAGGGCCATGTAGCGCAGCTCCGAAAGGCCCAGACAGCCTACACACCCCAGGCTGTTCATCAGGGAAGTGAAGAATGTTCTAAATATAATTTTCAAAAAAAAAAAAAACTAAAAACACAACCCTCATAGAAAGTATTTTGGCTTCAAGATTTATTTAACCCCTCCGTGAGGACACCAGCAGGATGGTGAAACTTGTTCTAAGAGCATTGGAGGAAGAGAGTTGCGCAGTTGACCCTAGAACAACTCAGGGGGTGGGACCCAGACCACCCTGCCGTGAAAAATCCATGTATCACTTTGACCTCCCCCCTTGCCCCCAAAACTTAGCTGCTAATAGCCCACTGTTGACCAGAAGCCTTACTGATAACAAAAACAGTTGAGTAACACGTATTTTGTGTGTTATATGTGCTATCTACTGTATTCTCACAGTCAAGCTACAGAAAAGAAAATGGTGTTAGGAAAATCCTAAGGAAAATACATCTACAGCCCTGTATTGTGTTTATTAAAAAAAACACAAAAAAACCCTCCACATCTAGGTGGACCCATGCTGTTGGAGGGTCAACTATGTATCGTTAGGAAAGCTAACCCAAGTTTGGTCGATTCACTACAAAGCTGGTAACTGTCCTATAGGGCAATGAAACTGAGTTCTGTGGTTGTCTTTTCTACCAGTCACGAATCCCATGTATCTCTGTGGACACAAACAGGTGCAACATCTCTAGCTAACTGCAAAGAATCTAGACCCTAAAAAATAGTAACTGGTCGGTTGACCAAAAGTACATTCTTCTATAGAAATAAATCCTCCTTGGGTAGGCCTCTTAGATAGTGTTCCTTTAGAATGTCCAGAGGATAGATAGCCTTATATTTAATTATTTTTTAAATTTTGTAATCTTCCCAAGTTTTGGATCATTTAAACTGAGTTGTACCAATAGGATCAGGATATTAGGCTCAAAGAGTAGAGAGTAGAATTTTGCCTGTTGCTTGTATTTGCAGAGAAGGATGCTTACAGGGTCACCATGATGGTAATGATAATCATGATATTTATTAGTTTTTCAACTTTTTTTTAAAGATTTTATTTATTTGAGATGGGGGAAAGCACACACTTGCGAGAGAGCAAGCACAAATGGCGCAGTGGGGCAGAGGAAGAGGGAGAAGCCGTCTCCCCGCTAAGCAGGAAGCTCGACGTAAGGCTTGATTCCCAGGCCTCTGGGATCATGACCTGAGCCGAAAGCAGATGCTTAACTGAGTCACCCAGGTGCCCCTAGTCTTTAAACTTCTCGAAAAGGTAGACAAAACATTCAATGATTCGTGACAAAACTGAATGAAAAGTTAACTTACCCACACACAGGAGGAATGCAGTGAGATATTGGAGTAGAAATCACTAGAAAACTGGAGGAAAGACCAGAAGATTAATATTCTCAGTGGGAGGTATTGCTGATGGTTAGTTGATGGTACATGGAATGGAGGCTCATTAATCTATTATTTAAAGCCTAAAATTGCCAATCACAAAGCCAAAAATAATATAACTTCAAATTTGGAGTGGGGAAGTGGAAGAAAGTAGGGAAATGAGTTCAACGGAGTTTAATTTTGGAATTTTCAACCTAGGAACCTATTACTACATGTGCCTGGTGGATATTAGTTCAGGAACTGCTTGTCTTGCCATAAATCTCACTTTCTTCAAATGCCAGTCCCCACTAGAATTGGACATTTAAAGCAAAACCAAAAATGTGTTGAGATCACTTCATTATCCAACAAATTAAGTTCAGACATCTCATTCTGAAACTCAACCTGTGGCCTAGGCGCCCCGCCACCCTCACCCCTCTCCTATCCCCCAAAGTCAAGTTGCGATGAGGAAAGTGATGGGTCGTCTTCCTTGTGTTGTGAGAGGGCTGGAAGGGGCATCTGGTGCGAGGGACTGACCTGGGATGCCTGAGAAAG
>CM052811.1:90820220-90866391 GCA_028533885.1 Nasua narica | reverse complement strand
CCCTGGATGAGGTTGGTGGTTAGTCTTTGCTCTGGGAGTTCCATCTACCGGGTGGAGACATTGTCAGAGCCATGGTGCCTTTGAAGACCTTTGCTCTCTCCTCTCCTCTCACAGGACTTAGACCGGCCTCATGGTTTGAGGGCTCTCCCTGCCTGCCCCTGCCTCATTTCCCCTTCCCCCAATGCAGCAGCCCCCCTTTGGTGTAGAACAATCACATGCTAAGCCTTCAGATCTGTAGTTTTCCACAGCTCTGCGCTCACTGCAGAATTCTCGAGCTGATAGCAGAGGCCCTTGTGTACATGTTCCAGTAATTTCTGCACTTCTTTTAGGCAATAAAAAGTGATAGAGCCAGGATTGGCCCCAAGATCCAGTGGGACTGTATCTTTGAGGCCCAAATAGAAGCTATTTCAGAAGACAAAGTGGAAGGGAGTGACATCTTGTGCAGCGAGTGTAAAGACAGGCATTTTTAAAAGCTGAATTATTTAAGTAGGAAATGCATACGTTCAGAGGGCAATTTCATGGATGTCATTTGAGATTCCTTTCAATGACTCTGTTCAGGATGGACTGTCATCTCCAGGTAGCAGTAGCTCAAAACATTCTTTCCTTGACCTGCTTCTTCAGATATATGTCTTCTCTGTCACTATATTTCTTTCTTTCCTTTTTCTTTTTTAAGAGAGTGCAAGTGAGTGTGAGGGGGGCAAAGGAAAGGTACAGAGGGAGAAGGAGAGACAGAATCTTTCTTTTTTTATTAACATATAGTTTATTATTTGCCCCAGGGGTACAGGTCTGTGAATCATCAGGCTTACACATTTCCCAGCACTCACCATAGCCCATACCCTCCCCAATGTCCATAACCCAGCCACCCTATCCCTACCACCCCCTTCAGTTTGTTTTGTGAGATTAAGAGTCTCTTATGGTGAGTCTCCCTCCCCATCCCATCTTGTTTCATTTCTCTTCCCCACCCCCCATAACCCCCTGCCCTGCCTCTCAAATTCCTCATATCAGAGAGATCATATGATAATTGTCTTTCTCTGATTGACTTATTTCACTCAGCATAATACCCTCTAGTTCCATTCACATCATTGTAAATGGCAAGATTTCATTTCTCTTGATGGCTGCATAGTACTTCATTGTGTGTGTGTGTGTGTGTGTGTGTGTGTATAAAATCACATCTTCGTTATCCATTCATCTGTCGATGGACATCTAAGGTCTTTCCATAGTGTGGCTATTGTGAACACAGCTGCTATAAACATTGGAGTGCACGTGCCCCTTCGGATTACTGCATTTGTATCTTTAGGGTAAATACCAGTAGTGCAATTGCTGGGTCGTAGGGTAGCTCTAGTTTCAACTTTTCAAGGAACCTCCATACTGTTTTCCAGAGTCGCTGCACCAGCTCACATTCCCACTAACAGTGTAGGAGGGTTCCCTTTTCTCCACATCCGGAGGGAGAGAATCTTAAGAAGTCTCCCTCCCAGCATAGAGCCCAACACAGGGCTTATCTCATGAACCTGAGATCATAACCTAAGTGGAAACCGGGAATCAGACATTTAACCTCTGACCCACCCAGGCGCTCCCTGTGTCGTATTTCTAATCATTTGCTCAGTGCAGTTTATTTTTCTGGAACAAATTGTGGTTTAATTAGAAGTGCTTTACTGAAAAGGATTTTCCAGCTTGTGGTCATGCTTCAGGCCCTCCTGCAAAGCACATCTCCTGTTGTTCTTAGAGTTATTGGGTGGGGGGCGGGGGCATTAAAGAAAAAGTTATTCCTGACACTCGTTAAAGAATGATCGGGCATACTGTGTTCGAGAGATGACTACAGTGGGGGATACATTGGGGAGAGGTTGCGCTCACCTCTGAATACAAGGAGGAAAAGGGGACTTACGGCCAAAGAGCAGGTGGAGGTCACCTGGAGACGGTGGAGGTTGAGACACCTGTTGAGACACCTGATCAGATATCAAAGGTGCTCAGGTATTGAGGGAGGGAGATTCTGGCTAAAGCAACTTAGCAGGATTCCTGCTAAAATCAATTACTGCAAAGACAGACAATGGAGGCCTAGTTGGGAAGAAGATTCAGAGGAGTCTGACTAGGGTTTGCTCAAGGGAGAGACTCTTTGGGGGTGGGGGAGAGGAGATGGGACAAAGGGCACACTTTTTACTTTAATATCTGTTCTAAACATTTAGTACAAAAACAGTCATTTTCCTCCCTGGCCCTGTGTAAGTTGGTCTTCTTCAGTTTCTCCTTATTTTAGTTGCTAAGGCTACTAAGTTGCTAAGTTTTGACTAACAAGACAGTGTTCCTGTCCACGTGAGTTAACTTTCAGTGACCACCCACTCCTCTTAAAAGGATGTTTTGTTGACTTTGTTCTTCCTTCTGCAAGCGGAGAGGTTGTTCGGTGAATATCCTAGGAAGAATTGCTTCAGGTGCCCCATGGCAAGAATCAGGACGCCTGTCCCATTGTCTTGCCACAACTCTACACAACACACCAGCTGTCTCAGAGCCTGAGCATCCAGATTTGGCCTCAGAATCTCCACATCAAAGATGCTTCAAGGGGGAAGAGGGACAGAGACAGACTTAAGAGTCTAGCATTGCAAGCCGGCAGACCTTAAAAATTGAGTCCTAGGGATTTAACGTCTTATCTGGAAGTAAAAGGGGAAGTGGGAATTCATGACTACTCGTGACTGTACTATAAACAGTCAGAAACAGAGTTTGACTCTTAGGTCATCCATGCACATCCTCCCTCCTTCCCTCCCTCCCTCCCAAATTCAAACCCTGCTTGAGCGGTCCATAAATTCTCACAGCCAAGGATATGTCGGAGATCTCGTTCATAATAAGCATCGTGGGCCACATTTCAGGGTTTTTAAAAATAATAGAACATGAAAGGTCGGGAAAGGTGTCGTGTTTTCCCCTTGCTGCTTTTCAGTATCCTTCATCGGCTCTCCCAAGCCCAGGTCACTTGGAAAGTTGATGATATTATTCTAAGGAAAGAAAAAGATGAAATGAGGGGATGAAAAGTTTCCAGTCGATACCAGGATAAGTGCTCCCTTTATCATTGCTGAAATGAGCAGGTGATGTGCTCATGGTTGGTTATGGAGGGGGAGAGCTTTTCATTTTTCTCGGAATTCACAAGCCAGGATAGATAGCGGGGCTCTAGCACCTTGTGAAGTTTGACACATAATTCCCTGGGTTGCCCTCTCACCATCTGAGAGTGCGATCCACCATGTCAGGGAGGTGCGGAGTTGGGGAGTCCATGTCAGGGAGGTACAGGGCGAGGGCATCCAAGCCCTGCATTATCTCCTTGGGTCACCATTCCCCAACATGGCCTGTGAAGAGCGTAGAAGCTAAAACTGTGTTCTGAGGGCTGAACCTCTGTGCTTGATAGAGCCTCAGGCTGGCTCAGGCAGAGAACAGACAAAACCTGACCTCCTTGGGCAAAAAACGAAATTTCACTGAGTCTAGTGCAATCTAGTGCAAATTTCACTGAGTCAGTGGAGATAAGCACTCCATGGTACCATTGCTCAGAAGGATCCCCATGGCAGAAATGCTCTTCCTCCCACAATGTGGATAGAGCTTGCTGCTTATTACCTTTGTCCTCTTGGGCAGCTTGCTAACCTCAGTTAGGATCAGTTTACTCATCCGTAAGGGAAGGATGGTGGTATTTACTTTTGTTCTTAGATGATGAATCATGGTTGATGCTGGCACCATTAGTAATAGTCACCATTACTGTGTTAATAATCAATGATAATTTACTGGGTTCGGATTATGCATCAAGCACTTGAATGCCTATAGGTAACCTGTGAGATGGGCAATTATTTTTGGTTGTCCCTGCTTTTGGCAGTGAAGAAAGGGAGCTCAATAAGCTTGTCAGTGTCCAGCCATAGTCGGATCTAGTTTATCTGACCCTAAAACCGATGTAAAATGCCCAGTAATTTCTGGGGTTGTTTTTTTTTTAAAAGATTTTATTTATATATTTGACAAAACATGAACAGGGGCTGGGAGACAGAAGAAGAGGGAGAAACAGACTTGCTGCTGAGCAGGGAGCCCAACATAGGGCTTGATCCTAGGATGCTGAGATCATGACCTGAGCCAAAGGTGGATGCTTAACCGACTGAGCCACCTGGGTGTCCCTCTGGTGTTCTTGAAGTGGTTTTTGTGCTTCTTTATACACGTTTCATCCATATTCCAAAGTAAGCTGTCATGCAGAAATAGGTACCGCTGGAAAAAAATGAATGGAACCAGGATTTAGGCTGAAGGGGGTGTGGGGGGAAAAGAACCATGTGAAAGAGATCACATTAAAGGCAAAATTAGCAGGCAGCCACTCTACAGGCAGCAAAAACAGAAAGTTGGAATAAGTGAGCTGCGGAGCAGAAACTTATGATCCTGGTGGTCAGAGCGACGCAGGAAAGGCAGTGGTAGGACTCACCGCGTCCACTAGATTGCAAGGGAAGCAGCAGATCAAGATGAACCATTTTCCTTGGTACTAGGATCCTAGAACACACTCTGACACGATGTGCAGTGGAAAAGACCCTTCTGTCACAACCTGCTAGTAAATACCGTCTGTGCAGCTGGTGGGCAGTGGGGTTGGGGGGGTGAGTCACAGGGAGGCTTCAGAAATGCGGTAATTAAACCTCAAAAGCTTCCAGCGCCCTTCTAACCGTAGCGATGGCTGCCAGCGTTCAGCGACAGTGGGGCCTCCAGAGGGGACTGCGGAGCAGTTACCTGGGCCCATCTCCAACAGTGTCGCTCTCACTTAATGGCCTTGACGCAGGTGTGGTTCAGGGGCGTGCTTCAGTGGCGCCAGTGGTTCCGGCTCTGCCCCACCGGCTGTACCATACCGGGCAAGACGCTTCCTTCCTGTGCCTCGAGGGTCTCCTCTCTCCAACAGGACTATGCGGAGTACCTCCCTTATAGGAGTGCGGGGAGGTGAGCAGGTGAATGTGTCCAGAGTGCAGGGAGCATGGCCTGGTGCTTAGTAACACTGCACATCTCCGCTAGGGGTCGCTGGCGCCCCGGGACAGAAGGGGAACTTCGGCAGTAGATGCCACAGACACATTTTGGGTTGCTTTTTGCGACACCAAGACTGCACATCCTTCTTGGTTTCTGGCTGAGCATGAGATAGAGGAACAAAGGTCTATATTAAATTTGAACAATGTAGTCCAGGAGGGACATTCTGTCCAAGGAATCAGAGGCCGTGGAAAGGAAGACAAAAGCTGCAAATGCTCTCGTGTTCTCTGATAGGTCTCATCACAAGGTGATCGGGCGTCACCAGGGTCCGTGGTGGGGCAGCCATGACCGGTGCCCTCCTGCTGCTCCTGTGGCATGGGAGCTGAGAAGCCCAGAGTCCCGTCAGCTCATGGGGTCTATAAACCAGAAGGAAGATTAACACAGGGAATGAACATTCTGGTTCCTTCCAAGGGGAAAGCCACCCATGAGGGTGAAAACAAGCACCCATCTGCTACAGCCGTCTATAAATCATCCTGATGACAGAAGGTCATCACCAAGGGCTTTAATTCTGACTTGGAAAAGTAAAAAAAAAAAAAAAAAAAAAAAAGTAAAAAAAAAAATCACAAAAAATTGTGATTCTGTCTGAGAGAGGAAGCATTTGTGTGGAATCAGAAAGGATCTGCTACTGCTAACTACAGAGCTTAGCCAATTCCTTTGGAATAAAGAACTGAGATAAATGGGCCCTGTGGCATCACTTGGGCTCTGAGATTCCAGGATCTGATAGAAAGCTGGAGCTCTTGGTTAACTATCCCAGACTCCACCTGTGTCCCCAGGCTGAGACCCTTCTCAAGCTCATCTGTTTTTGTGGTAGGGTTTATAACATTATTGATGTTTGAGATGTCCCCTCCCCCCCCCCCCGTGGCCTTTCCGTAACTCAGATGTCCCTTGTCTCTCTCCTCCTTAAAAAAGTCATTTTTTTCTTCCTGTCATTTCTTAATAAGCCAGGGAACAGGGACATTGAGCCCCAGGTGTCCCCAAAGTGGAGCCTACAAAAGCAGCGTTTGTTTACTGACTATCCAGTCATCCGTCGGTGACAGGCAGAGGGGACCTGTTTGATCAGTGTTGACAAGATAGAACAGGCACAGGCTCTGGAATCCAAGAAACCAGTTTGCATCCCATGTCTGTTACCTATCAACTGTGGCTTTAAAGAATTTACTCTTTTCTGAAAAGTCTTCCCCTTATCTCTACAACTGTGTTGTCCAATATGGTAACCACTAACGACCTGTGGCTATTTAAATGAAAATGAATTAAAATTAAAAATTCACCTTTGTTGCTACATTTCAAGTATTTCATGGTTCCATGTGGTTCTCATGGCTACCATGTTGGCCTGTGCCCATCGCCAAATTTATTGGGCAGGGTCGATCTAGTCTGAAACCTTGCAGAGTTGGCCGATTTAAATGAAATTGTATTTGTGAAATGCCTCACACTATAGCCCCAAATTAAATAGCACGCTGTTTTCTAATAACTACTACAATTTATTCAGTACTCACCTTGTCCGAGGCCCTTAGGCTTTCTCAACTTTGCGAGGCCTGTGAGGTTGGTATCCATGTTCTCAATTTACAGATGGGAAAAGTGAAGCTAGTTGAGGTCGGGCAGTACCAACACCAAGATTTTCCAGCAGATGCCTGGTGGGAAGGCTGGCTTGGGAGCCAAGCACCACCTCTTTTTTTTTTTTCTATTAAAGATTTTATTTCTTTATTTGTCAGAGAGAGAGTACAAGCAGGGGGCATGGCGGGCGAAAGGAGAAGCAGGCTCCCTGCTGAGCAAGGAGCCCCATGTGGGACTAGATCCCAGGACCCTGGTATCATGACATGAGTGGAAGGCAGACATTTAACTGACTGAAGCACCCAGGTGTCTCCCCAGCACCACCTCCTGTGAAGGTCATCTTCCTCCGAAAGTAGGGGACCCCTGCTGGAATGTGACCGTCCCCACCCATCTCACGTCTCTGTGTCTCCCAATCTACCCATCCAGTCACAAGCACAAAGAGCCCCTGAGCAGCTAATGTTTAAATAAAGTGGAGTTGATGCATTGATTAGCCAATCCAAAATCCCTATCCCTGGCTGGTGGTAAGACTTGACCTTTCCCTGTTTGATGATACAGACCCCACAGTAGAAAGGTATAGCATTTCACCTGGGTAATGATGGTGGGCGAGAGAGAGCACAAGTGGGCAGAGGGACAGAGGAGGCGGGAGAAGCAGACTTGCTGCTGAGCAGGGAGCCCGATGTGGGGCTGGATCCCAGGACCCTGAGATCATGACCTGAGCTGAAGGCAGATGCTTAACCAACTGAGTCACCCAGGTGCCCCTAATCTATTTCATTTTGAGAGTGACTTGAATCTTTGAAAGATGGGTGGTGATATTGAATAATGCTGCAGTGGCATGTGTTAAGTGGGCAAAATAGGCTAAAAATAATGTTGAGACACACAGCGTTTAAATATACTCTATCCTTGGTGAAATGAGGGAAGTGCCTTGGGAAGCCCATCATGGCACAAGCGTCTCAGACCAGGGATCCTTGAGGCAGAGACAGTTTCTAGCAATAGTGATTGAAGAAGAAGTGAACCTTCCTGCCTCTCAAACAGCAGGCCCCGCCCCCTGGTCCCCAGCTTGTCCATAGTCTCACCAAAGGAGTTGCAGTGCCTTCCATCCTGTGTCTCCCAGTGGCCCGAGGAAAGAGTGAGCTTTGCTGGAGGAGTTAACGAGGCCTTGAGTGCAAAAGTGTGACTGTGGCGAATTTAACAGAGTCCTGTGAGAACTGAAAGTCTGAGCTCCCTGGAAGAAGTTCCGCTATGGTATGTTTCCTTATCAGAGAATCCCATTACCATTTGCTAACTGCAGAACAAACAGATTTGCGGAGGAGAAAGAAGCCAGCTTCCTTTCATGACCTCCACTGCCATGCTCCAAGTCTGGAAGCAAGTTCTCCCCGAGAAGGGGATGGAGGGTATTACTGCCTCAGCTAGGTCATGGGGCCACTACCCACGTTGTGGTCAGTAGGTATCTTGTGTGAAATTTAACACTGCTGGCAGGGGAAAAAAAAGGCTAGAGGGATTGTGAGCGTTGCCCATCTCGAGGGCCAGGTCCTTGTGTGTGTTCCCGGGAGTGGAGACAAACAAAGAGATTGTGTTTCCGTTCCTTTCAGACAATTGCCTCATGTTCCTCAGCTTTGTTCTCTGATTGTTATGGGTAGTTTGAACACGTTTAGTCTACGAATCCTGTGGCCAGAGTGGACGACATTTCTGTGGGCTGCTTCGCTGGGAACCCTATCTGTAGCATCGGTCAGAGCTTCTTGGAGCTCCCACAGAGAATTTCTCGTCTGGCAACTCCCTCTCCTGACACCCGATGTGTTTTTATCTGTGAACTCTACGGGTTCCTGGTCAATGATATTTTTTCCCCTTTTTGCTTTTGTTGCTAGGGAGCCCGGGGCCAAATTGGTATCCTCTTTTAACTGTTTAGGATCTTATGGCAAGCCTTTCTGGAGCTTTAATTTTAAGCTTATTTTACTTTACTATCTTACTTGTCTTCTCCTTGCCCATATTTCTTGTCCTGTTTCAAAAATGGTTTCTTTGAAGAGCACTCAAACAGTGCTCCTGGTCCAATGGGAATTTCCAGGGGGTGCCTCAAAGAGACACCAAAACTCTGAGATGAGCATGTATGAATTTAAAACAGGAGCCCCCCTGCCAGGCAGACAGCCTCAATGCAGTGTCCTTGGATTTGTGCATCTGTCCATGGCAGCCTTCCAAGTGATGGGTTCCGGGCTTGCTACAACCCCCTCAACTTGAGTAATTTCTTGTTTATCTGTTTTGTAGACTGACCCGCTGAAAACTATTTTACTTGAAACAGGAGACCATGTGTTCATTGATTGACTTTTTAGTGAATGAATTTAGTTTCAGGGTACCTTTGATGTGCTAGGCACTTGGAACGCAGATATGAATAAGAATGTCTCAAGGACTCTGCCCTTGTGGAGGTTATACTCTGGTGGGAAAGCCAGGTAGTCAATCAATCAATAGAATTGCAGATTGTGATTGATGCAAGCAAGGAAATAATTGAGATACTATAATAGAGAATAAAATGAGAGACATGTTTTAAGGAGGTTAGGGAGAGTCACTTAAGGCGAGGTCCCTAGGATGAAGAGGAGTGAGCTACACTAAGGGCAGAAGGAAGGGACTTCTGGGCAGGAGAAGGTGCAAGCACAAAGGCCCCGAGGCTGGAAAGAGCTTGAGGAGTTCAAGAAAAAGAGTTCCCATGGCTATAGTGAAGAAGAAGGAAAGCAGGGGAAAATGGCAGGATATACAGTCTGAAGGATCCAGCTTGTCTAGGGCCTTTGGTAAGGAGTAGGATTTTACCCTAATTAATGCAGGAATCCATTGGATGTTTTTAATGAACTGCTGAAAAGTTTGAAGAGTCAATCTGGCTGCTCTCGGAAGAAAGGATAGAGGTGAGAAGATCAGTCCTTGGGTGCATTGATGATGGTTTGGATCAGGGTGGTGGTGAGATGGATTAAAATGGATATATCTGATGTATGGAGGAGACTTGTTAATGGAAGTGAGAGGGGAAAGTCAAGGATGCCTCAGTTTCCATAAATGGGTAGATACAGGTGACCTTTATTGAATTTAATGTCTTAATGCTGGAAAGGCTTGGGGGTGAGGGTAGTGAATAAAGCATTCAGTTTTAACTGGGCCCATAACATGCCCAGTTATGGGCATGTTAATTTGGAGACATCTGAGTGGAGATGTCAAGTAGAGAGTAAAGTTTGAACTCAGGACTAGGCTGCTGTTATAAATTTGGGAGTCTTCAAGAAATAGATGGTATTGAAACCAGGGGGTTAAAGGAGATCTAGGAACATCATGGCCATGAGCATTCTCAGAACCAACTGTGAGAAAAAGCATAAGAAAGCATGTAGAAGCTGAGTATAGAAGGAAGAGAGACTAAAGAAATGGTATGCAACCAAGGTTGGAGAGTATTTCAAGAAGGAGGGAATAGTCTACCATTCAGAGATCAAATCGGAGGAGAAAAATAACATGTGTGCTGCATTTGGCTGCATGAATGCCACAGTAAACCTGGCCAAAGAAATTAGAGAGGGAGACCGGAATGGAAGGTAGATGGAAGATCAAAGATAATATGGAAGAGAGGTAGTAGAGGCGGTGAATATGGGCAAACTTTTCAAGATACACCCTAAAGGGGACCAGAGACATAAAGTAATAAGTGAAAGAGGCAGTGGGAACAGCTAGAACATGTGCCTGCTGCCAGGAATGGTCTATTAGAGAAATGAAAAGCTGATGTGCGGTGGGTGGTGATGAATGAAAGACTGCAGTTCTTGTGCGAGTGAAAGAGGATTGCATCCGGAGCAGAAACGGCAGAGGGTGAGTGGACTTCTGTTCGGAGAAAGTATGCTTTATGAGAAGGGAAGAAGGAGAGAGGTTCTCACTGGATGGGTTTTCTTTGCTCAGTGAAGCACAGTAATTGCTGGGACTCAAGGGGTTTGAGAAGAAGCCATGAAATAGTCCTTTCATAGGCTGGGGAACCTTTTAAGAAAGAATTAATAAGTCTGGAAATCACTGTTGACTATTCATGTGACGTTTGTGATCTTGAATGTCAACTAAAGCCAGTCGATCCAGTTCTGTGATTTTCTTCGTCAATTTCAGTGAACTATGGATAAAAAGGACTTGGCTCTATGACTAAGAAATTAGAAATGAGGCTGGGGAATGGAGGGTGTCTGTGAGGGAGTGATTATAATACTGGACCACGGAAATAAGCTAGACAAGGGCGGAAGTAAAAGGAGAGAGAAGTCTGGTGGACAGAGAGCGATCAGCAAGGTTAACAAATAGGAAGTCATAAAGCCAAATGGATATAGGAGAATGGGGACTGTCAAGGGAGGGACTAGAGAGATCAGGTGACATGTTCCAAGAGTGGGACATTAGGAATTGAAATTTCAAGGTGGTGGTGATCAGCTCTGGGGGTACTTTGTAACTGACAGAGAAAGAAAGAGAAATCATTACAGTTAGGGAGACCAAGGAACTGAAAGTTCCACCTCCAAGTAAGTTGTAAAACCATTCTTATTTATCATGTATGTTTCATGGATCATTTCAAATCCTTATTTGGACAAGGAGAGGGTGCACATAAATAATAACGGTGGTAGCTGATTCATTGTGCGTCCAGTCTGTAAATACCATTTTAGGACGGTCTTCTGAATGTTATGCACCAGAATTCTGTACTACCATTAAGATACTGCTTGGGAAATGTTCTAAAATGTGTTTAATTCTCATATTTTAGTTAGTGGTTCTTGTGTCTCTAGCAATAATGATAACAAGACTCCCTATGGCCTTTTGGTCAAGTTTAATACCTTTTGCATGGCATACGACACTCTTCTGATCTAGCCCTATTTACGTGTCCAGTCTCATCTGCTGTTCTCTTGAGATGTTCTAACCACACCAATTCCTCAGGAGTTCCCAGTGTCGGGTCGGGTGCACATATCCTTGCAGATGCTTCCCCTCTGCTCAGTGTGCTGCTTCACCTGGATAACTACTACCCATTCTCTAAGACCCGTCTAGAGTGGGAGCTCCTGGGTCAAGCCTTTTCAAAACACTGGAACCATCCAAAAGTGCCATCTTTGTGGGTCAAGTACTGGCAAAGTCACGCTGTTGGTAATTTGCTATCACAAGTGTAAATTTGAGCCGTACATTACTGATAGTAGCTACCACTCGCTGAATTGTCGCTGTGTGCCAAGCACTTTATATTTATCAACTCACTTAATTCCTACAAGCCTGAAAGGTATGTGTAAATACCTCCACTTATTAGATAAGGATTCTGAGACTTAGAAAGGGCCTTTCTAGGAGATGATAAAAAATAAATGGCGGAACTGGGTTTTGATTCCAAAGGCAAAGGTCATACATACTATGCCGCCTTTCTTTGTACTTTGCATTGCTATGTCTGCAGTGCTTAGCATATGTCTGGTATGCAGTTGAAATATGTATGATATTCTTCACCTGTCAGAAGACTACCCAAACAAATCTGAAGGCTGGTTTTGTTCCAGGCTCCTGGAACTCTAAATCCTGACACCCAGTGGTGGCCCGGTCTCTTGACATAGGCTTTACCTTGATGGATGTTGTTGTTTCCCTGAAATTCAGAAAGATGTTTTGATGGGTGAAACTAAGAGATTGAACTACCCTTAAAGTCTTAATCCTATAATTACTCTTTATTTGTTTTAAGTCAGTGCCCTGATCCACATGTGGCAGACAGGGTCCCTATTGTTGGCTCCATAATTATCGAGGAAGATGACTTCTTTCCATCATGAGAAGGAAGTGTGGATTTGTTGACACAGGAGTGCCAAAGCTTGGTGCAGTAATGGTCAGAGGGCAGAGGGTATCTGGGTTCATTTCCTGAATACCCTTTTTCTTTCACTGATACAGAATTTACCTGGTGCTCATAAGCACAATGGTACTTTCTTTCTAAAGACCAGAAATGTTCCAGCAAGTACAGCATAGCTGTCCCAAACCCCTCCAGGTGAGGCCTAACATTACTTCTTGTTTCAAATTTTGATTCTTTAAGTTTCAACAGAATTTCTGGTGTCCAAGGCCACAGCAGTGCTTCTCAAACTTTAGCATGCATTAGAATCACCTGGAGGGGGTTGTTGGAATGCAGATTTCCAGGCCCTACTCCCAGGAACTCTGGTTCGGTCCATCTGGGCTGGAGCCCTAGACTCTGTAGTTGAGTCAAGCTCCTAGGTGATGTTGATGCTGCTGGTCCAAGGACTACACTTTGCCTAGCTCAAAATCCTGCTCAAGTCCTGGTTTAGAAGATACCACATAAGGTTGGATGTAAAAGCAAAAATCTCAGAAATTTTCTGAGTAAACATCTGAATGCCGAATGATGTAGACAAACAAAATCAATGACTTAAAAAAAACTATCTCCTGATTTTTTACATTATATTAAATACAGGCAACAATTGCTCTTTTGTGGAGGGAGACCAGTTGGCTGGAATCTGGGAGTCCTTCCTTCCCTGAGCTCTTCTTCTCAGGTCTTGGAAAAACTTTCTTCTCTATGACCTACAGGACATCAGTGTGTTTTGTTCTTAAGGCTACTCTAGAGGAAGATGCTGCATAAAGTTGATCAGTCTTTCAATACAAAAGTGAATGCAAAAGAGTTTTTAAGATGAAAATATTCCATAATATTCCATTAGATTTGGGATGTAAAAGGGTGATTTCTCATTTTTCCTTGTTTAGAGGCTTAAAAGATATTTGCATTTCTATTAGTTTCAAAATGGGGCTGAGTCATACAGATCAACACATTTCTTTTTTAACAGGAATCCTTTGTGTTTGAACCCAACTGCCTCTTCAAAGTGGATGAATTTGGCTTCTTTCTGACCTGGAGGAGTGAAGGCAAGGTAGGGCACAGGAACTGCAAATTGTTCTTTCCTGCTCTCTGATTTAAACCATTATATTTCTCAATAAATAGGCAGAAGGCCTCTTAAGGGCATGGACCCCTATGCTTACTTTATTTATTCAAGATTTTAAAAACGTGCTTCCATATGGCAGGCATTGGGGATACTACCCTAGACTTCATAGATTCCAATCTAGGAGAAGCATCAGACATCCAAAAAAAAAAAAAAATACAAGTCATTGAGTGTTGTGAAAGAGGTCAGGTTGTTACAAGAGTTAAAACAGGCAGATCTGATTTAATCTTGGGAATTAGGAAGGTTTCCTGGAAGAAGAGAGTTTCAAGCTGAGTCTTAGGGTTGCATTAAGAGTGTGTTCATCTTGTTACACCCCAGGACTTAACTCAATACACAGCACAGCACACCCGTTAAGTGGATTTTGGAACTGAACTTAAGGAAGTAGAATTGGAATTCTATAAAATCCTGGTACCCTCTTAATATTACATATACACACACATGTCTAATGCTGTATATTCTAGTAACAGCATTATATGCATAAGATAACAGCACTTTATAAACATAAATATTCAGACCTGCATCCATATAGACAAGTATATTTGAAATGGATGGAACATATATGGAGTCTCGACTATCTCTGATTGTTGGGTACTTCAATGACTGTCCTTTGTTTTTCGCTCCCTCTCTACCTTACTGTCATTGGCATTGCCTTCAAAATCACGTCACTCGTCTGTGCCTGGCAGGATTTCAGCTCACTGCTGTATTATATTCTCTCTTTCCAGGAAGGACAAGTGCTAGAATGTTCCCTCATCAACAGTATTCGATTGGGAGCCACACCTAAGGTACCCATGATTGGTGTTTGCTTTTCTTCTAAACACAGATTTTCTTAGTGTGGAAAAGGGTTCTGGGATGTCACGTAAGCTTTCACTGCTCCAGACTCCTCAGCCGGGAATGAAGAACACACGGTTTAGAAGTCTTCTCACCTGTATTTGTTGGGTGGTTTAGATTACCTTATGTTCGGTTATTTTAGAAGCGTTATTCATCTTTCAAAGAGAAGATGCTTGCATGTTACCTCCATCAAAGAGACAGTTTCCTTAACTCAGAAATTAGTTCATCAAGGCCCCCCCTCCCTCTTTTGCCATTTTTTTCGTAAGCAAATAGTGAGTCACTTCCAGCCTGTGGTTGACATGGAAATTTAAATGGCATAGTTAGTTCCGTGTTTGTGCACCTGTGCGTGCAGACAGAGGCTCACCTTGGAGGCTCCGTTTGCCGCTGAGAGAAAAAGATGACAGAGCATATAAATCCATCTTCTTCACGGTGATTGACTTGTTTGAATAAGATTGACTGTTTGCAGAGTGGTGCTTGGAATTTAGAAGCTGTTTTTCTAGAATATTAAAGCACAGTGTGTATTCCCTTTTTCCTAGCAGCCCTGCAGGTTTTTAGATGTTGAGAAACAAAATTGCATGCCTCATTTTGTTTGTGTGTCTTTTTCTAAGCTGTCCCCTTTTAGGTTAAAATTTCCGTGTAACTGTTGGCATTTCCTCCTGAGCTCTTTTGGAGGACAAAGATGCTATTTTACGTGCTAATTAGGGTCGACTTACACTGTCTTCATTCCAAATGAAGATGCCATGGCTTCTAAGAGAGGAACATACTCACTCTTTGTGTCCAGGTTACTTGAAAGACTCAATCTTATTTTTTAATGACCCTTGGTTGCTGGCTGTGGCAATGTCTGTGTATATTTGCATGAGATGTCAGGGACTGTCCTCTGCTGAAAGGCCCCTTTGAACTTTGTGGACCCAAGCAGGTCCCAGGCAGAGCCTTTCCATCCCATTATCATCTTCCAGGTCCCCTGATAATTGCAACCAAGAACCTAAAGAAAGGCCCTCACATCTGGTTTTCTCAGTCGGTAATATTAGAATGCTTTTCTTCCCAAATGAGTTCAAGTAGTGTGTAGTGTTATAACTTTTCCCTTTACATGTTTTAGAATAATGCTACATATAAGGGCAGTTTTCGATAGAAAACATTTGTCCTTCTGTGTATTGTACTATTGGGTATTTACCCCAAAGATACAGATGTAGTGAAAAGAAGGGCCGTATGTACCCCAATGTTGATAGCAGCAATGTCCACAATAGCCAAACTGTGGAAAGAGCCAAGATGCTCTTCAACAGATGAGTGGATAAAGATGTGGTCCAAATATACAGTGGAATATTACACAGCCATCAGAAAGGATGAATACCCAACTTTTGTATCAACGTGGACAGGACTAGAGGAGATTATGCTGAGCGAAATAAGTCAGAAAGGGAAAGTCAATTATTATATGGTTTCACTTCTGGAACATAAGGACTAACACAGAGGACATTAGAAGAAGGAAAGGAAAACTGCATCGGGGGAAATTGGAGGGGGAGACAAACCATGAGAGACTGTGGACTCCAAGAAGCAAACTGAGGGTTTTAGAGGGGATGGGGGTGGGGGGTTGGGTGAACCTGGTGGTGGGTAACGGGGGGCACGTATTGCACGGAGCACTGCGTGTGGTACGTAAACAATGAATCTTGGAACACCGCATCAAAAACTAATGATGTATTTTATGGTGACTACCATAACACAATAAAAAAAACTTTTAAAAAGAATAATGCTACATATCAGGGCATTTTTCAAAGAAAGAAAACGTTTGTCCTTCTGTGTATTTTTACATCAAATGAGTATGTTCCCTCCATGCTCTGTGACCTAACAATTTTTTCCTATTTGTATACTTCTATATAGGATCCCAAAATCCTGGCTGCTCTCGAAGCTGTTGGAAAGTCAGAGAATGATCTGGAAGGGCGGATAGTTTGTGTCTGCAGTGGCACAGATCTGGTGAACATCAGTTTCACATACATGGTGGCTGAAAATCCAGAAGTAACTAAGGTAGCCTCAGTGAAAAAACGTCCCTTCTCTTTCCCCTCCCTCTATATGTATTTATGTGGTCTGCGTAATATGTTATGTACAATTTTGATTTATATATTAATATTATATAGTAATTTAATTTAAAATTTTAAAATGTATTTCCATTGCCTAGATGGAACATTGGTGTAGAAAATTCAGCAAGCACAGTACTCTTAAGTATACCAAGAATCCACTACCTCAGTGGATATGTTGTAGGAGAAACTAGTCCAGCATCTGTCACACTAGAATGTGCAAGGAATTGCCTGGGATTTTGTTAAAAGGGACATGGTGATTCAGTAGGTCTGAGATGGCTACAAAATTCTCCCTCCCAGGTTCCCATCCCGCTGGTCTGAGAACCACAGTTTGAATAGCAAGGGGCTAGTTCAGCAATGCCCAGTAGAAATATCCGTCAAGCCATAGATATTTAAATATTTCTAGCAGGCACATTTAAAAAGTAAGAAGAAGGAGGTGAAATTAATTTCAGTAAAACAGTTTGTTCACTATATACCCAAAACACTGTCAATTTATTAATGACATTTTATGTTCTTTTTATAGCAAGTCTTCAAGATCTGATGTGTGTTTTCAATTTAGCCTTGCTGTATCTTAAGTGCTCAATAGCTACAGCTACATATGGCTAATGGCTACCATATTGGATATCGCAGGTCTAGATGGTGAAAATATCTAAGCTCCGCCTCCCACCCCTATAAGTTATTACAATATTGTGTTATGATCTGTCTTTTAATACCGTATCCAGCATGCTCTGGCAAGTGAGTCTCAAAGAGGTTTTGGCCGAAGCAGAAAGCCTCAAACATAAATCACTTTTCTGCAAGTCATTTGTTTTTGGGGGTGGTTTTACCTCTGAACAGAGCTCTCAATATCTTTCTGTAATAGGTGTGGGAAGGCCTGAGCCTTGATTCTCCCGTTGTAGAGATCTGGGTGTGGGGGCCATGGGAGGCATTTCGTTTTTCCATTTAATCCTATCAAAAAAAACTCTGTGTAGGGTTGAATGAGAAAGTCATCATTGCAGATACCGGGTTTTGGAGCTAGACGGGAATGTACCGATAGGCTCATTGGACAGAACCAAGCTTAGAAGACTTGACCATGAACCAGAGCTAACCGGTGGCAGAAGTGAGTTCTGCAGACTCTGAGACCCTCTAGGCTCTTTACTCCGACTCACAAAGTATGATCCACATTTCAGCGACACAGCCTCGCCTTGGAGCTCCTTACACCTTGGAGTCTGAGGTCGACCCCCACCTACAGATGGAAAATCTTCGTTTTTTTAACAAGACCCCTCCCGATCCCTGCCGCAGATGACTCAGATGTGCAGGGAAGTCCGAGCAACTCCCGGACTCAGACTTTGGAGCCAGGAATGGATATTTCACGTTACAGGGGAGACTTTGTTTCTGTCTCGTCATGGTTTTGTTGGTTTTGTGCTCTTGTTCCAGGTTACCTCACTTTGAGAGACTAGCGATTTCAAAGCCTTCAAGGGATTATATTATTTTGCTTAGATCGACACCAGTTTGAATGGTCCCTTGAACCCTGCTGATCTAAACGTGTGTTTTTCCTGCTTTTTTGTAGTTCACGCCTGCCTCTTTGCTACAGAGGTCTTTTTTAGTGGCTGTTTGCCATAGCAACATTCAATCACAGAGGTCCACGCTGATCACTCATAAAGAAAAAGCTTCGTTAATCAGATACAGATGTTGAGCTGCCCCAAATTTTGCAAAAAGACCATTCTGTAGGCCTGTGTCTTCTGGTTTTTGTCAGTTCGTCATATTACAAGCATTTAGGTTTGGGCTTTGGGACCAGGTGGCCTGGACTCAAACCCTTGCTCTTCCACTCGCAGCTGTGTGACTTAGAGAGACACCTGACCTCTCGGTGCCTCATTTCCTTTGTCTGTGAAATGGGAGCAATAGCGAAGGATCTGCTGTTAGGAGCGTCACGAGGATTGCCTGGAAGGTGCTTAGTGCGGTGCCGCTCATTGAAAGCCTTGCATGAGTGTTGGTTCTGATGGGGCTGGGGTCACAGAATACTAGAGCCGGCAGTGGAGTTCAGGAAGCACTTCGTACCACATCATCTTTCAGATGAGGAGAATGAGGCCGAGGAGTTAAAAGAACTCACCTAAGACTTCACAGCAAGGTAAATCAGAGTCTGGCCTCATACTCGGGCTTTCTGATATCCCATGGGGTTCTCCTGCCCAGCCCACCTGATGCCCTGAGCAGGTACAGTCCTGGAAAGAGGGCTCAGACCAGTAAAGCCCATAACACTTTTGCTTTCCTTGGCTTGATTGCCGTCAATCATAGTCCGTTTCATTTAAGAACCATGTTCCGAAACCTCTCCTCCTGAGGAGATGGTATATATGTCTCTCTTTTGAGGTAGGGGGTAAGTACCTAAAGTTAAGATCTCGGGTTCTTTCCCTACTGGCATTTCCACTGACGCTTTGACTCGTGGAGTAGGAGTTATTGAAAAAACGTGTTCTCAGTTTTACTACTGAGTCAGTTTTCTAGTTCTGGGTAATTGTTTAGTATAATAATGTAAGCCATTATCTGGTCCTTCTCTACAAGTCTCCTGATACTCTTTGATGCTATCTCAGTAATTAACTCTGTTTTAGCATGTACCTTTAACTTTTATGGAAAACAGAAATCCCTTTGTTTTGAAAGAAGATGTTTTTATGAGAATAACACCTTGCCCAACATTGCTTAAATGGTTTTTATCCAAAGCATTGAAAAAACTTGTTCATGGGGTATAGGGATGAGTGGGTAATTAGGCCTGCTTCCCGATCTCAAGACTTAACTGTGCTAATTCATATCCTAATACTCCCTCCAGTGCTGACAATATTTTCCCTGTCACCTCCATTTTATTCCTGTTCCTCTGTGTGTGTTCGTATCCCCAGCAAAACACACAAGCCATCGAGGTGAGAAGATTTATACAGAATACACACAGATGTGTATTCTGTGACCTCAGGGCAGAATGAAGGCAGAATTCGCAAATCACATCAGGTCAGGTGAGAAATGTAGAGACGGCCCAGTGTCCCTGAAATGGCACTTGTGACTCTGTGGTACCACTCGAGCCTGAGTACAACCTACGAGCCGAGAGTCAAGGTACCATAGGATAAGCTAACTGCCCTTCTTTTCCTTCCCTTGCATTCCTGGTTGATTTATCACAAGAACCAGTTAAAACAAGTCATCATTTTCTTAAATAACACATGCAGACCTTAAACACTTGACTTTAAGTAGAAGCATTTAGATGGGGTTCAGTTGCTAGCCAGTCTTTTAAGGTCAGGGATGAAGTATTTTCATGAAGTATGGGTCTGTGGTTTGGGGTCAAGGGAGTTTTTGCCTTTATCTGACCTGTGAGGCATTGTCTCAAATATCCAGTTTGTTTGCATTGAAGTGAGGCTTTTAAAGACACCTGTGCAGCAATGGGAGGGCAGAATCCTACGTTGTATGACTTCTTTCCCTAATCCTGTAGTTGTCTTCTTCACTCAGTTTGAGGAAAAACATGTGGTACAACACGCCTTTAAAGATATCTTTCCAAAATATCTAACTTAGAGAAAAAACAACCTTCTTTCTTTCCACAAATATATTTCACTGGTTCAGATAATTTCTGTTTCTTTAAAGATTTATTTATTTATTTATTTTAGAGAGGAAGCAGGAGCAGGGGGAGGAGCAGAGGGAGAGGGAGACAGATGCCCCGCTGAGCAGGGAGCCCAGTGTGGGGCTTGATTCCCAGGACCCCAAGACCATGCCCTGAGCAGAAATCCGGAGTCACTTAACTAACTGAGCCACCCAGGCGCCCCGGTTCATAAAATTTTCAAATTAAAACAGACAAACAGGTTTGGTAACAAACATGAGTAACTCCTAGTAAACATGTAAAGTAAGAACAAAGGGTCCAACATGCTGGACAGTAGCTTACTAACTATGAGAGTTTAGCATTCCCTGGATGGTCAGAGACTTTTGCTTGTTTTATGACATGTGACAAGTACTGGTCTAACCAGTGAGGGAGAAATCGACGGAGTTTCTAGAATAGCACTTGCTTAGGAGTATTTATCCTGCGAGATTCTTGAGTCTGTTCTTAATTCCTGGGCTCTTATGGCACTTAGGACCTGCCCATTCTGGGGGAAATTAAAAAAAAAAAAAACAAAGCACCCCTTTACCAAACCTTTCATCCAGGCAGATGGACCAACTTTCAGCTTTGGGGACTCTCCGGGGAGAATCAGCTTTCATATGGAAAAGGAACCTTAATTGACTTTGAGCAAGACATTTCATTTTCTTTTGTTCTTCCTGTTCCCCAAGGAGGGGCCTCCGTTTTTTTCTTTTTATTTGAAGTGGGCTTTTTAAGAATCAGTACAATTTTACATAGTGTCTGAGTTTCTCAGAGTTGAGGTTTCAAATAAATGTGAAATATTGTCTCATACACATGACTGCGAGAATAGAATTGTGCTTTTCTTCAGTAAAAGAGGACACAGGTATAAAAAAAAAAAAATCTGGGTAGCTCACGTTGTATTTTCTCCAGCTGCTTTCTCTGCTTAGAGTTAAGAGCTTGCCTTGCAGCTGTACCTCTTTGGAAATTTGATCTCAGTTCTGCACTTGTTCTCCCCTACAAAATAAATGTCGAATGGTGTTGTCAACTTACGTCCAAATCTAGACCCTTTACCGACTATCCACACCAGTGGCAGAGACCATGGATGCCTTCCTTGTCTCCCGTGTCAGCCCATTGTCAACACCTACCTTGTCTCAAGAATCTAGCTGCTTCTAACCATTGCCATCAGTATAGTGTGATCCAAGCCAGTGTCCTGTCTCCCCTCACTGGATTCTCTGCCTTGGCCTTGCCCCTTGGAGTCTATTCTCAAAATAGCAGCTGGAGGGATGCTTTTAAGATATGATTCAGATCATGTTACTCCAAGACTTACAAAGCCCTGCAAGAAACCACCCCGCACTTCCTTTCCCTTTCTCCCTCTTTCCTCTTTTGGGTTTCCCTCCAGTTCTACGGACATTGCATATGGTGTTCCTTTTGCCCAGAACTTCCCTGTTACACTGATTTCTTGCTCACGTTTCTCATGTCTCTGCGGGAATATCGCCTCGTTGCCCCATCTTACCACCCCATGGCTCTCCGTCACTCCTTATCCTGCTGTATTGTCTTCACAGCATTGATCACTATGTACCATTTATTCATCTAGTCCCTTCCTCTACTGACATGAGGGCAATGTCCTGTTCACTGCTGCATCCCCAACATCTAGAATGGCCGGTACCCAACTTTTAGCAAGTGCTCAATTTACTGAGATCTTTCTATTGACGGAATTGATAAATTCTAACCCCGGTGATCAACATATATAGTCCGTCTTGCTACACACCTCCAGTTTTGTACAGTTTAGCTCTACGAAAAGTTGGAAAATGCTCTTCAGACCACAAGCTCAAGAAAATGTGGTGCATTCATAGTCTGAAGGTCTGGAATTCCATGGCATTATTTTTAGAGTCACTTTGCAGGATACAATGGGACTGTTGCTGGGAATCCACGACAAGACTGGAGGTTTTTACCTGGTGTCTTTCCTCTTTCCAACTTTGATCATTATTTTTATGCTCACCTAAATCCTTCCTGTCATTCCAGTTAGAAAATTTAACTTTCTTCCCTTCTCCTTAAAAAAGCCTCGGTTAAAAGGATTGGCCAACAGATCCTTGGCACCTCTTCCTCAAACATATGTCCCTTTGGGTAATAGGGGACTCTGATATGCAGTTTAATGGGCCTGGTAATAAAAGCAGTCACAGGAAGAAGGTATTTTCCAATCTTTTTCTGAACTGTAATAATACATTTTTTTCCCTGGCGCATCCTCCTCTCTTTGCAAATAACATGGAACATTATAACTGCATTCCTTAGTTAGAAAAGCAGCTCGGTTTCTCTACTGCATTTTTCCTCTCTCAGAAGGCAACCAGCCTGGAAGGATTTTGTCTCTGGCTTGTTGAAGGGAGTTCAGATGTCTTTCATTAAGTTACAGCTGGCGCTGCACAGCAAACTGAAATCACAGAGTCACTGTACATAAGATGGAAACGCAGCCCTCATTTAAAATCCCCAAAAATAAGTGTGTTATTTTATACTAAGTTGAATTTTCCTTTGATTACAAAAATAAGCTGTTTTTATGAGGTTCAGAATGCAAAGATTTGGACTGAATTTAGACAATTTCCAGACTGCTCATTATACTTCATGCAGGTTGTAAATATTTGGCAAACTCTATAAATTATGCTTTGTAACCAAGTCCTCAAATGAGCCCGTGAATAAGTACTATAGACATTAAATGAGAAAAATGTTACATGTTCTCTTTTGTATACAAAAAAGATAAAGTCAGGTAGTTTATTACAGGTAATAAAATCTTATTTTAGTAGATTGGGTTGAAGGCCAAAACCACTTTGCTGAACTTATGTTGAGTGGAAAGCTAACTGCAAAGTTTCGTGGGAAAGGCCCTGCAGAGCCTCCTTCCCCTCATCTAGGTTTTCTCTTTCCCATCCAACACAGAGCTCCTAGGAGGGATCAGACCACTGGCCTCACCTGGGAGCCCCTAAATAATACAGATTCCCCCAACCCCAGAAATCTGAAATTCTGGGGGCCGAGCCTGGTAATCTCTGTTTTAAGCTAACCTGCCAAGTGATTGTCAAGCAAGGTGAAGTTTGAGTCCTGTTGGGTTAGCCTACAGATGGACTTAGTCCAAAATTCACAATGACGATGAACTCAAACAAGATTGACCACAGCAAATAGGTTAATCTGTAGACCTATGGATTCCACCGGCCTCACCATTGATTAGAATTCCCTAAGAACACCAGAAGCACCATGAAAATGAATTCGTGCCTGTGACCCTAGCAATAGCTTTGTTTTGGAGCACTCCCTGGCAAAATGATGTTTCTTGACACCCAGTTTTAATTGCATTGTCTGTGCCAGTGGTTCTCAAAGCCTGGTCCCCAGACGAGCAGCTCCAGCAATACCTGGGAACTGAATCAGAGAGGCGGGTTCTCGGGCCGTGCCCCAGCCCTACCGAATTGGTAACCTCGTGTTTTCCATGAGCCTTCCAGGTGGTTCTGGGGTTCACTCAAGTGTGAGAAGCACTGCTCAGTAAGGAGTGTTTAGATCCCGTCCCCCTTGAAGAACCAACACTGACTCCCGGGGCTGCTGCAAAGGCTCAGCTGAGCCAATGGCCACTGAAGGCTAAAGTGGCTAAATCGTAAATCTCAGCTTCCTATTACCCAAGCCCTGATACCCTGATTGATTAAGTTGTTTCCCCCCCATTGCCTCAGTGGTTTTTAGAGGCGCCAGTCTGGGATGAGACGTGTGTGCGTTTTCGTGTTTCCAAAGCGGAAAGTTGGCATGTTCTTGTTTTGTTTTTACTTTTAAACCGTTTTTGAATTCCTGTGAAGTGAGGCAGGGAGGGCCACGTAAAACGCTTGCTTCGGGACAGAGCTGTGAATCCGCAGAGGAGCGAGTGGGTGTTGTAAGCCCCCAGTGCCCCCATCCCGCCTGGGCGTTCACTTCTTGCAAATGAAAATAATGGGGTTCATTTGTCTTCTGCGGGGTCGAATTTAGAAACCACCACTCTCTGTCTTCGGAGGGAGGGCTGAGGTCATTGGTTCATCTGTGGAGGGGGTGCAACTTGTCTCCTTGGGCCCCCCACGACCACCTACCATCTCAGTGGCTCCCTCGGTTCTCATCCTGCTTTTAAAGACCATCTGCCCCAGAACTCGGGACTTTCGTGTCTCCTTCAGGGTGGCACGAAGTCAGCCCTGAACTTAGTAGTTTCTCCGCATGATACCAAAAGTAGTAGTTCCTTTAGACCCCGAGTTGCGATCGCGGGTGCCTATAGGAGACAGGAGGATGATGTGAATGGTGAAAAAGTGCCAGGTGAAGACAAATAAGGGATGGTATAGACGGTGGCGAGTTGGAGCATCCATGCACCCTCTGGGGCCCGGGGCAGCATCTGCCTGTCTCCAGCCAGTTTTCCGATGATACGAGAGTATACGCCTGGGGTTGCTGGATGGTTGAAGATGGCGGTGTCTTTTCCATAAGATACTGGACATCTGGATTTATTTTTACATGAAATCTCCTGATGTTAAAATGTTGACAAATATATTCATTTTTAAAGGCCAATGTGCCAAATGACAGACTCTCTGTGACTTATTTAGAATCCTAGCCCTAGACATCCGCCAGCATGCCGCGTGATGGTACTTAGAGTAAGATAAATGCTAATAGTTGACATTTTAAATGTCACTTCGTTGACATTTTAAATGAAGATGCCTGGCTTTGGGTGGTTTTTTATTGTTTTTTTTTTTTTCCTTTTTATCTTCTTTTATCCAGCTACTCAACCAAGAATTACTTTCTGATGAATTCTAAACTTGGATAAATCATTTCCATTACATGGGCTTTTTTATTCTCATTGATAAAAGTAGGGAGTTGTACCAAGTGACCTTGGAAGTTATTTTCTCCTCTAAGACTTAAGGAATCTCTTTGCAAGAAAGAGTATACTAGATGCCAAGAAGGGTACGGATTAGTAGCTTTGGAGGATATTTGCATATAGGTAGGAATCCCTAGCCTAACGTGGGTCACATTATCCTTGCTAAAGCCAGTCCTCACGATGCTAGGAGAGGAGAGTCAGTGGTTGGAGAGGGAGGGGGGAGAAGTATTTTCATAAAAGAGGCAGGACTTGCTGCTGGTCCTGTTTTGGTGATATCCACAGTGCACAGTCCACCGGAAGACGGAAGGCCATGCGCATGGGGGTTAGGATGTGGCAGAGATTCAGAAGCAAGGGAATGTTGTACCTGCAGTGGTGGATCCTGTGTAGAGACCCGAGTGAACACTTTCAATGGGGAAATTGGAAAGTCAGGCTAAGCCCGTGGCCTGCTTTGAGTGCCAAGCGAGATGCTTGTGGAATCCATCCCGAAGATTCTAGGGAGGTAATGGAAGGTCATGCCTCATGCTATAGGAGCGATGCAACACAAGCTTTACATTCTAAGATGAACGCATGGTAATAACTTGGGGCTGAAAGCCACACTCCCCAAAGTCTGGTCTGGATGAGTAGAGGTAGCCTCACCCGGGAACTTGTCAGAGGAGAATCTCAGGCCCCTTCCCATACCTGGTGAATCAGAATCAGCATTTGAATAAGGTCCCATAAGTACTTGGTCCCTTACTGTTTGAGAAGTACCAAGCTAGAATTCAAGGCAATGGTTGTTCTTGGCTGCAACCAGTTACACATGAAGGAAGGCCTAAGAAATATCTGACTATGGGATCAGGAGGGTTCTATTCTGGGTGAGGTCCGAGAAGTTAAGGTGGAGCCTAGATTTGGAGTCTGATTAATTGGGAATATGGTGATACAGTTACGAGAAAGTGAGGGCCTGGTTGCTTCAGGAAGGAGTGGGGAAGGGACAGTGAATCTGTTTAAAATATGTTCTTGAATGTGTGTGCCTTGGTATCTGTTGCGAATCCTACAACGCAAAGGAGCTCACTCGCTCATTGGGGGCCATCGGAACTCGTCTGTGGACCAGTCCTGGCCTCGATGTCCCTGTGTTCCGCATCTTTAGCCTCTTGGCATTCTTTGTTTTTTTTTTTAAACTTTGGGGGGGATATTTATTTGACAGATGCAGCGAGAGAGGGAACACAAGCAGGGGGAATGGGAGAGGGAGAAGCAGGCTTCCTGCTGAGTAGGGAGCCCAATGGGGTGGGTCAATCCCAGGACCCTGGCATCATGACCTGAGCCACCCAGACGCCCCGCCTCTTGGCATTCTAAAGCACATATTTTTGGGGCGCCTGGGTGCCTCAGTTAAGCATCCAACTCTTGGCTTCAGTTCAGGTCATGATCCCAGGGGTTGTGGGATCAAGCCTGGTATAGGGCCCCCTGCTCAGCGGGGAGTCTGCTTTCCCTCTCTTTCTCCCTCTCCCACTTACACAGGTGCATGCTCTCTCTTTCAAATTTTAAGAAAAAATTTTAAAAACACCTATCTTGGTTTTCTTTTGAAATCTTGTAATTTCTTTACTAGTCAAGGGTGGATTTTTACTGTCATTTTTCCCAGCATCAAACTCCCTTAAAAATAAAGCTCCTTGCCTACGTGCATGTTCAGGAACCTGGGCACTAGAGCTAAAGCAGATTTCGAGGTCCTTTTAGGGAGTTTTCTCACCTGAATTGGTGAGGTTTCCTTGGAGTAGGAGGAGCAAAGTGGAGAAGCAGCTTTGAGCTGTAGCTTACAGTCTTCTTCTACAGCAGCACTGAGCTTGCCGGCAAAGTCATTTGAAATATCTGCATGGACTGTGCCTCTTTATACTGTTCACTGGGGTTCCCTGAATGCAGAAGGAGTATTGCTCATGGTAGCATGAATACTTCCACTATATTCTAGTACAAAGTGCAGAAGAGTACAAAGAAGAAAATAGCCCCCACCCAGAGGACATTACCCCGTCATCCATGCCTTTTTTTTTTTTAAAGCGAAGTTCACATAATGTAATATGAACCACTTTAAAGCGAGTGGACAGTTCTGTAGATCACAATGTTGTACAACGACTACCCTCCCCCATCTAGTTCTAGAACGAATCATCCTCCCTGGAAAGGAAATCCCGTTCCCGACTCCCTGCAACCCCAGCCCAGCCCCCCCGGTGTGCCTTTTTAATTTACACAATTTTCTTCTAAACACAGTTGGACTCATGCTGTTTATAGAGCTTGTATGTACTCATGTACTGTATTTTATTTAAAGTTTTTATCACGTGCATTTTCCTGGTCCTTACAGTTTTTTTCTTGGGCTTCGGTATAATTGTAAATCCCCACGATCTCGGAGGTGGATTCTCTTGGTGTTACCCGGTCTTCCTCAGAAACCTTCCAGCCCCCCCTGGGGGCTTCTGGGCAGAATGTGGGGGCTTCTTGGGAGAAAGGTTTTCATGGGGGAGGGGGGCTCTCTCACTGCTGTGTGTGGTGAACTTGACAGGTTTCCTAGGAAGAGACTCTGTGCTTGAGGCCTAGCCCGGAGCTGCTCGTTTTGCCCTAATTATGAGTTTTACCAAATGCCTCCACCCAGGGAATGCAAAATGAGTTCCTCTAATTGTTCCAGAAGCATAATATGAAGTTTGGATTTCACCTTTTGGCCCCTGGGAGAGGAAACTGTCACTAGCTTTAAATTGCTTCTCTACTTACCCGCAGTTCTCCCGGCTGGCAGCGATGGCCGTCGGGAGCAGCCTATGTGGGAGAAGAGCCCACACGTGTTGGTTTGTTTTCCTGAGAGAATAGGATGGATGAGGACATGGGTCGGACACCTCACCGGACGTGAGACCTTGTCCCCTCTGAGCTCAGCCCAAGGACCAAACCCACCCCTCAGCCCAAGGTCGTATGGCCAATGAGCTGAGAATGGCTTGGACATTTTTTTTTTTAAAGATTTTGTTTATTTATTTTATTAGGAAAGAGAGAGAATGAGAGAGAGCGTGAGAAGGGAGAAGGTCAGAGTGAGAAGCGGACTCCCCATGGAGCTGGGAGCCCGACGCGGGACTCGATCTCGGGACTCCGGGATCATGACCTGAGCCGTAGGCAGTTGCTCAACCAACTGAGCCACCCAGGCGCCCTGGCTTGGACATTTTTAAAGCGTTGTTAACGATACATAAAAACCATACAACAGGGAATCACCGGTGGCCTTCTTAACGCCTAAACGATGTATTTTCTGGCCCTTTACAGAAATGCTGACCGGAGATCCCCGATAATTAATATAAGAGCAGCAAAAATAATAATAAGAGCGGCAGCCATGGAATTTTTTAGTTTATATTGAATACCAGGTAATGTTCAAAGTGCTTGACCAGATATTCTTCATTTCATTCTCACAGCAATCCTCTAAGATGGGCATGGTTGTTACCATTTTACAGACGAAGAAATAGGCCCAGAGAGGTTGAGTCACTTGTGCAAGGTTGCACAGCCCATAAGCAGCAGGGCTGGTGTCTTGAAGCCAGGCACCGAATTCACTCCAGATTCTGTATTCTGTCACCGCCCAGTGACTTCCTCCTGAACATTATAAGATTTTACTGTACTTTTGAGGTAAAAGTTAATGTCCTCATCTGTGGGAAATGAAATCATACAGCAGCGCTTCCCAAATTGCGGGGCGGGGGTGGGGATATGTGTTCTGCAAAATAACCTACATTTAAAGGAGGCTCCCTGGTCAGCGAAGCATGAGAAAGCCTTGTTAGATTTCTTTTCTGTAGCGTTCCACATAGCTGTATTACTCTGCTGTGAATCCCCACACACGGGGGTGGTATTGAACTATTCACCAAACTTGTTTGTTTGTTAGTTTGTTTTTACCTATTGAAAGCACACAAATGAAAACCTTCCAGAACTACTGCTTTGTTGGGGGAAAAAGTCAACAAAGAGTGTGATAGAGGCATTCTCGGCCCCACGTTTTTCCAGAAGTATGAAAGCAGTGTCATCTAGACATTCATTGATTTGTCTTTACGTACGTAGACTTTTTATTCCATTTTCCTGCTGCCATATTCTCCGCCCACCCCCCTCCAGCCCCACACCTTTCTTGTTGCTTGGGAAGGTCAGGGGACTCGTCCATAAAGGATAGAAAGGTAATAAAACTAAAATGCACTGATTTGGATTCTTTTTAGTATCTCGTACTGAAAATCCTATTTAGCTTATGGGAGTACCTCTCGATTTGACGTGCCCGCGCTCTGTAGGTTGAGAGGACTAGGCCAGAGTTCACCAGAGGGTCCCTGATTTGATTATATTTATCACAGAGCCTCTGCATGGTGAGCTTGCATTCATTTTGGCCTGGCTTACTTTGCCAACATCGTCTCCTGGCTCATGTAGTAGGAATGTGACTTCAGGGGTCATAAGTGCAGGTATCACCCAGAGAAACAACTTGATGAATACCTTTTTTTTTTTTAATTTTATATATTTATTTGAGAGAGAGAGAGAGCAGGAGCTGAGGGGGGGAGGAACAGAGGAAGAGGGAGAAGCAGACTCTCCGCTGAGCAGGAAGCCTGACACGGGGCTCGATCCCAGGACCTTGGGATCGTGAACTGAGCCGAAGGCAGACGCTTACCCGACTGAGCCCCCCTTCCCATGAATACCTTTTAATTCACCAGCTATTTACGCTTCTCTTATCACCAGGACTTTGCAGATTTGACAGTCGAGCCCCCAAATGCACTTTCCCGAACCTGGCTTCTGCCTGCCATAAGGAGGATGCTCCTGGTATTCTTAAAATCTTAAAATTCTTTGGTTATTTTAGGGTTCTACATGTGGATACCAAAAAATGTCACATAAAATAAATCTGGGATCTCATTGGGGTTTCAAATGCATTCTGGAGTTCATAGGAACGGAGCTGCCTTATGAACCTGAGTCAGGAAAGGACATCGTGTGTTATTTAAAGTCTTTAGGCTCAAGCAAATGTAAGCATTCATGTATTCTGAGTGTATGGCCATGTAGTGTATAGATACATTTTCTTCGTGTTTCTTCAGCTGGGTCTGCCTACGAAATAAACTGACAAGAGACAAATTAACAGAAGAGGCACACTGACTTCATTTTTCATTTTGTGTGCACGGAGCCTCACGGAAGGAAACAAATACCCGAAGGAGTGAGGCTATTTGGGAGTTCGTGCCTCCCCTGAGGAAGGGAAAGAAAGGAAGCGAAAGGGCACTTTGGGGAGAGCAAATGATTTTTAAGAAAGATAAGTAGGCCCTTTGGAGAATAGATGGACGTGAGAATTTTGTGACAATTCCTGTCTGAGTGTGGTGCCACCGTTGCACCTTCCAGAAGGGAAGGTGAGAGCTGCTCCTGGGTGGGGATTTTGGACAGTGGGGCTCTTTTGGGGAAGGGCCCTGCTTGTAGTCAGATAAAGGATTTCAGGAATTCAGATGCCTTCAGCTCAGAACAATTTTTATGCCCAAGTGTCGTATTCCTGGGTGGCCCATCTTGATTCCCTTCAACACCATATTTATGGGAGCAGACACGTGGCATAAGATGTGATTATTTGAGACAGGGTCCGATAGACGCAATGGGACATTTTTACAGGGTACCTATAAAAGCAGGCCTAGGTAATTGAAAAGCTGTCTCTGGGAATGGTAATGAACAGAAACCCATTTGGGAGGGGACTTGGACACTTGCCGCAGCACAGCAGTGCCCTCTCATTTCTTAGGGCTGTTTAGAGGTTCTTTCTGACCTGACTACCCAGTGTTGTCAAGATAACCAGCCAGGCTGACAGACTGTTTTGACTATCTGTGAGTGACGGAAACTAATCGCGACTAGGAGAGCGTAAACATCATCCAGGCTCCTCCACATTTGTCTTCCACACACAGCCGCGCACGACCCCTCCACAGCAGCTTGGTTCCTGCCCAAATACTCATTCCCTGTGCTCTGCAGGTGGCTGAAGAATCAGATGGCACTTTGTACCGCCCTCCTAGCACCTTGATCCTCTGTGGACAGAGAACAGCAGAGGAAAATCTTGTATTTTCTGGAAGACACTCGGGCCATGTCAAGAGAAAAGGACCCCGGTTGCTCTTCCTTTTTTTTCCTCGCTCCTGTCTTGGTTCTTTGAGATTTGAAAATTTTTATCAGAATTATTACTGACTTCCCAAGGCCCTTCGTGATTACCCTTGAGTCATCACCCTGCTGACCTTGGGTTTTTCTCTGCGAGATCCCCATGACTGTTTGGGCACTAGTTTCGGTGGGTCGCTACTGGTCATTATAGGCTCCTTCCTTTTCCCTTCCGTCCTGGGCTTATCATCTGGGTTGTATCTGGGATCGCAAGTTGAGCTCCTTCCATGTGCGTGAGATTCTTCAGCCTCTCTGTTCTCTTTCACTCTTCTCTCTCTCTCTCTCTGGGTAGCGACCAGGGTGACCTTCCGGTTTCTCTGCCCGATTTGTTCTTGCCGTGAGCGCTGTCATTGTCTGCCTGTTTGCCCTCGGTCCCCGGCCAGGAGGGAGTTTCCAGCACTGTCACAGATCTGTCCTGATGACTGACCCTCCTCCGTCCATTCTACCTGCACTTCTCTCACCACAGGAGAACCCGGAGGAAGTCGCCGACGTGACAGGAAAAATGGTTTTATTTTTTCTTCTTAACGTGATGTAGAAGTCGGTCTGTGATATCCAGACTTTGGTAGATCCACTCCTATCTCATTTTAGAATGGATTCAGCATCTTAGATGAACACATTTGAAAGGTAAAATGTGAATTATTTTTTTTTTTTTGTGGTCAAGTCCTGCGTCCATCACCAGCCTCTCTGCTCTCCTACGTCTGCCTCCGGGGTTTGGCCATCCCTGGGCCAGCCCCTGCCTCAGCCCTGGTCTAAAGGCCATGGGGACCAAGGCTTTAGGAACATAGGCCGTTGGCCTCTACTTAGTCCTGCTGCTGTTTCGGCTCCAGCTCTGGTATTCAGGCCTGATGGCTGGACCGGTAGGGGCACAAGTACTCTAGTTCTGGGAAACAGACCTCTGTCTCGTTTTGTACCATTCATTCATCCATTCACTCATTTTTTTAAGATTTTATTTATTTATTTGACACAGAAAGTACAAGCAGGGGGAGCGGCAGGCAGAGGGAGAGAGGGAGAGGCAGGGAGAGAAAGAAGCAGGCTCTTTGCTGAGCAGGGAGCCCCGCATGGGACTCGATCCCAGGATCCTAGAATCATGACCTGAGCTGAAGGCGGGCGCTTAAATGACTGAGCCTCCCAGGAGTGCCTGTCGCAGTTACTTAGTAAGTGTGCTCGCGAAAGCCCAGACTTCCAGACCCGGCCTGTCCAGATGCCGTGCCTCCCTCTCTCACAGGGCTTCCACGGGGCCATCTCCGGCCTGGGGAGATCCTGCAATTTCACCAGCAACTGTATTTGCCGGGGCTGGGAAACAGCCACTGAGCCAACCTCCTTCTGGCCGCTTCTTCCACTTTCGTGGTGCTTGTAACTTTCTTTAAAATATTTGAGCACACACAGCGATGTGTGTGTGAATTTAAGCCAAAACAAGAGAGTCAAGATTGAAAATTCCAAGTGTCTCCTTGGGCAGAACTCGCCCTCGGCGTGCTCAGTGAGCACCGGAGAACTTGGAATCAACGGCTCCTGGGCCATTCATTATATTTAAATTGTACCTCAATAAAAGTGTTCAAAGAGCGAAACCAGATAAGCCGGTCCTCCTGCGGCGACCTCCACATGCTCCTCAGTTGTCTTTATCCGTGATTAGTACCAGGTGCTCTGACACTAGCATCACGCGATGGTGGCATCAGAGGCATCCGGAGGGCCTGGTAAAATGCAGATTGCTGGGCCCCATCCCCCGCATGGCTGAACCTGGAGATTTTAGGTGGGACCTGAGAGTTGGCATTTCCAATACGCTCGTGCTGCTGATCAGAGGACCTCTTGAGACAAGCTGCCATAATGGAGAGTAGGACCGCTTTTTCATCGGTGGACTTCTTAGCCGTCTACGAGAGAAGTGATTTTTTTTTTTCCTAGAAATGATGTCCAAACGCTGCTGCTCTGGTGTGACCAGGATACCGAAGGTCACGACAGCCCATTGGCCTTTCTTGGAAGATTGCAAGAAATGCAGACTCTTCACTACAGACACTGTAGACCTATTGAATCCAAATCTGTACGTGAACAAAATTCCCAAGTGATCCAAATACCTGGTAAAGTCTCAAAAATACTGGCCTAGACCAAATGTAGCACATGTGGTCTGGTTCAATGGTCCTCCGTTGTAGATTCACGTGAGAATTATCTGCAGTCTCTAAAAGGTAGCTTGATGATCCAACCTGACTCAGATTGTTAATGAGAATCTCCAGGAGAGCCATCCAGGCTTCTGAGATGTCTTATAAGCTCCACGGGGGGTTCCAAGGTACATCAACGTCTGGGAACTACTAATCTGGTCTCTGAATAATAGCCACATAGTATTCTTATAACGGTATACCAGCTGGAAATGGCTTTCGCTTGGCCTGTCTTTGAAGTTCAGTACTGACGATTTAATGGCAACTGATAACTTACCCTGACAACCGAAATCATTTCATTCCCCTGACATGTATAGACCCATAAGAGAAAACATGCAGAGTTCTACCTACAGAGTCTGTACAGTCTAATAAGACCCTTGAAAGCTCAAATGCCTTCCTAAAATCAAGTTTCTGGTTGAAGTATAAAGATACAGTTACTCCACTCTGATGCCTATCTAGAGATTTGTGAAGTGTTGTAATTCTACATCCTAAGCACCTTATGAAGAGTTTCATCTTGTTGCAACATTAGACCCTTGGATTTTCCAAGAGGAAATCTTGGAATTTGCCTCTAATGCATGGTTTTAGGGGAGGAACAATGAATTTTTCTTTATCCTTCTGTGTTCCTGGCTGAGACACCTACCTCTAATAAGAGAGAGATGAACAGGAGAAAAATGTTATTCCCCATATGTACAGGACCCTACAAGACACGAAAGGCTCTCTGATAATCAGGTAATTGAGGTGTACTTGCCATCCCGAGCTAAGGAGAAAGGTGGTAAGGCTCTGGGGCTTCAGAGGCGAGGAAGACAATTCACAGGAAGGTAGGAAGGGCAAATGTTTGGAAACAAATGATTGTCATGCCCTGTGGCAAAGACTTCCTTGTATTAAAAAGAAAAATAGTTATCTTCGGTAATAGTTCTCTTCCTTGTTTAGGCCTCTATCTAAATTCTTTCAGGCAGTTAAGAGACAGGTAAAAAGCTCTTCTTGAGTTCATCTGGCCTTGGTTGTCCTCAGCTCAAAATAATCCACATACCAAAGTGGCATATTCTGGGGTGGCCTGCCCTGAACCCCATCAGTAAAATGAGTCTTATTACCAGAACTCACAGTACAACGGAATCAATGCTGTATTTCAAGTTCTATAAGTTCCTGGCTCATGTTGTTTAAGCAAACGACAACTAGTTAACTGTTAGAGCAGTTGAGCACCTTGAGAATAGCCAACTGAGATCTGCCTTGACTTTTTCTGATCCCCATTTCTGTAAACAAAAACCAAAAACAAAAGCTCTGCATGGATCAGCGTTTATGAGTTACAGGTAACAAGAAGGTCCCATATTTTAAACATCTCAGATGGCCCCATCCATTGATTCTTTTCACACCACGGACATCGGGAAGGTGAAAGTCACTCCCTGCAACATGTTGCCGCCTCCTGTTTCCACATGCAAGCAATTGAACCTAAGTGCGTAGTTCATGTGCTAGTCAACGCAGATTTGTTCAGCCCAGGTAGGGAGGTATAGGACCTAGAGGAGAAACTAGAGGAGAGCTCTTTCCAGGGTCCTTACTAGAAGACCGGATATCTAAGCCAAGGACACTGTAGGAAACCATCAGCTTCCATAGGAAACGAAACCCCGATCTTTCTAGGTGGGCAATAGAAGTAGATACTACAGGTGAGGAAGGACCCCTCTTCTAGATGTGTGCTTCTCAAACTGGGACGTGTACATGAGTCACCCCGGGATCTTATTAAAGGAAGATTCTGATCCAGTGAGTCTCAGTGGGATGAGACCTAAGATTCTGTGGTTCTAACCAGCAACCTGGACATGTTGACAGTATTGGTCTAGGAGCCAACCTTTGGAGTGGCCTGGGTTCAGAACAGTGCCTTTATATGTGAATTTGCAAAGGAGCCCTTTGGAAAGCTCACTTCAACACAGGTTTCTCTTCCCCAGCCTGAGAGACAGATTTCATTTGGCCTGCTGACTTGCCTTTTGACAATTCCCAAGTGATGCTGCTTGTCCCTGGACTACACCCTGCATAACGAGTCTGTAGTTAACTTGGGGCAGACTTAGTTAAGATGCCTCCGCCACTTCCACTAGGAGCCTCCTCTTTGAGAACAAAGAGTCACCCACCAAAAGATGATGGAGGCTGCCATGGAGTGTTCCCTTTGGAGAAAAAAATTACATAACATACTCGGAGAGTGTCACAGGGTCTGTGTGATTTTTTGCTTTGATGACATGCTGTTTGGACTAAAGACCGAAAAGGACGCTTCTGGAACAAAATCTAGAGCTAAGATGGAGTTAAAAAAATAACCCTACCTGAGGGGCAAGTAATGGGACTGGCAAGTAATGGGACTAGTTATTTTAGGATGACAAAGCTCTACGTGCACCAAAAAAGGCCAGGAGTTCAAATACCAAAATGTTTTCAGTGGCTAGCTCTTGATGTCAGTAATGGAATTTGGGGTGATGTCTACTTTTTTGCTTTATGCTTTCTCGCTTTACATTCTTTTACAAAGGGCAATTAAATACTGGTTCCGTAATCTTAAAAAACAGAAGAAACAAACAACTCTACCGAATGTTTTTAAAAGGAAAAAGGGAGGTATACACCCTGTGTAAATTCTTTTTTTTTGGGGGGGGGGGTTTGGTTTTGTTATGTCTTTGCCTTCCACTGCTTTTTTCAATGGGAAAGGGATTGTTTTGTCCATGACAGTCCAGTGTCCTGGGGGCAAAGGAGACAGCTAAGGACAAGGGAATGCCATTTGCCCGGAAAATGGACTCCCGCCTACATGGCAAGAACAAGGAGTCCCAGAGGAGAGGTTGTAAGTTCCTAGGAGAAAATTAGAGCAGCTTCTCGTCCTCGGTCCTTTTCTCCTAAAAGGATGGAGAGCCTTCCTTTTCGCCCACAAGAGTCCCTGGAAGGACTTTCCTTGCCCTTCTCCTAAGACAGCTGAAATAAGCTATAAGTTAGGATTGGAAAAGATTTAAGAAATGAGGAGAACACGCTCCTAGGGAAGGAGAGAAACTGCTGATTTGGACATCCGAATCCCGTGGATCCTTTAGGCTGGCTGGACCGGAGGGAGGCACCTAGCATAGTAGGAATCCTATCAAGAGCGTGTCACCATTGAGCCAATGAGGGTGCGCAATGTGTGTCAGGGAATGATCCTTCTAGAAACGTGCAGCCCTGGGCTTGAAGATGCACCTTTTGGGGCAACACGTAGACTGTTAATGTATGTGCTTATTTTCAGCAGTTCAAGGAAACCTATCTAAGTCGCAGTTTTTGTTTTTGTTTCTCCTGTTAGTCTGGAAACATTCAACAAAGTTCATACGCATCCAGGTCACCCCCGTGCAACTTTTGAACTAAATTCTAGGGCTCTGCTGACACCTGCTGGCATTTCATCTACTTTGTTAGAAACAGCAAAACAAACCACTAAACATATTTCCTAAGGTCTCTTGGCCTTAACGTGCTAGGCCCATAACCTGGAAGACAGTGGAGAGAAGGAAAGGCCTGACTGGGCTTTTCCGTGTTGTGGAGGGAGATGTGTGAACAAGCCCTAAGGATGGGCAGACAGCAGAGCTCTTACTGCCTCTCACCCCTGTGCCAGCTGCTCTGTGATCTTGGGCAAGGCCCTTGACCCTCACTTTCATCATCACAAAGAGAAGAAGCAACAAACTCCCCCACCCCAGTGCCCTTTAGGACCGGTGAGGATCCCAGTGGCATTTCCTACTAACCAAAGCATGAGTACTGTCCCTGGAGTGATGACCTCAAAGGTCACTCCCCGAGCCCTTTCTGTCACAATAAACAGGATTCTTCACCAGCATTACATTTTCAAAAGATGGATGAGTTGTTTCGACCTCCTCAAAGTCTTGTATTCGCTGTCATTTATTTTTAGGAACACCTAAATCAGGATGCTCAGAAAAAGCCAGTGAACAGCCTCAGAAATTGCCCAGTTTTTTGCCCTAGCAAACCATGGACTCTATTTTGTGTTTTGGAGCATGTAACAAGCCTTCAGGTTGAGAAAATGTTGCCCAGTGGAATGCCAACCTAATTATTTGTTTTTCTGTCTCCTCTTGGGAAACTCTGTGTGAGCCTGTGGTTTGTTAGGCCAACAACAGGATATTTGATGGTCCCTAGAGAATTATAGTCCCATATTTAGCCTGACAGAGGAAGTCAAGCCTGATGATGAAAATAATAAGGCATTTCTTTAATGCAACTATTGCCGCTCTTTCTCTTCCCTCAGAATCCTGGTGTCACCATCATGAGGCTTTTGATGCTATTTGTGGTCCTCCGGAAATGGCCTTTTCTAGTTGTGGAAGGAAATTGACCTCTTTTGGCTCCTAAGTCCTCCTTCAGAAAACTGTTAGCTATGACTGGAGCATAAAGAGAAAAACCAAAACTCTCCTCTAGACTCCTATCCATTAGGATGACTATTCTCAAAATGAAAAAAAAAAACGGGAAAAAAAAACAAAAACAAGTTTGGATAAGGACGTGAAGAAATTGGAACCCGTGTGCACTATTGGTGGGAATGTAAAATGACACGGCTGCCATGAGAGATGGCATGGTGGTTCCTCAAAAAAATGAAAAATAGAATTACCATAGGATCCAGTAATTCTCCTTCAGAGTATATACCCAAAAGAATTGAAGGCAGGCACTGGAAGACATACTGGTATACCCATGTTCGCAGAAGCATCGATCCTAGTAGCCGCCATTAATCACAGCAACCCAGGTGTCCATTGACAGATGAATGAAGAAGCCAAACACAGTCTACACAGCCAACGAAATATTATTCAGCCTTTAAAAAGAAGGAAATTCTTACACAGGCTGTGAACTGGCTGAGCCTTGAGGTCATTATTATGCCAGTCAACTCGGTCAAACAACAAATACCGTATGATTCGTTTTTATGAAGAACCGAGGATAGGCAGATTCATAGAGACAGAAAATAGAATGGTGGTTGCCAGGGTTGGCAGGGAGAGGAAAATAGGGAGTTGTGTCATAGGGACACAGTTTCGGTTTTGCAAGAAGAAAGAAGTTCTGGAGACGGCTGGTGGTGAAGGTTGCCCAACAATGTGAATATTCCTCAGTGTCATTGAACTGTTCACTTAACAATGATTCTGACGACCCATGTTACTTGCATTTTATCACAGGGAATCAAAATCACACACACACACATTACAGAACTCAGTCTTTACCTCTGGCCCTTGTAGTGACTAAATCAGTAGCCCGCGTTAAACCCGGTAATACTGTGCAGTGCTGCCTGATAGAATCTTCTCTATCGACAGAGATGTTCTTCGTTTGTGCTGTCCAGTGTGGTGGGCACTGGTGCCCCACGTCGGCTTCTGAGTTCTTGCTATGTGATGAGTGAAGTAGAGGCACTGAATTGTACCTTTATTCAGTTTAAATTTTAACAGTCATGTGTGGCTAGCGGACATTGCAGGTGGGCTCTATGTCTTTACTACTGTCTATCTCCAAATATGTTCCCTTCCTCAGCGCAGAGCTGCAGGGGTCAGACTCTAAGCCAAAGAAGGTAGGATACTGGCTTTTGTGGAGGCCCCGGCTCTGTTTAAACACCCCAGTATCAATCTGCTGCAAAGTATGTTGCCAAGAGTGTAATTCTTTATTTTAGCAACTTGGTGTGGCATTCATTGGCACCAGTTATTGGACTCAAGGGTAGAGTTGGCCTTAATTCATGGGCCAGTCTTTTCTAGTAGAATGTCCTTACGAGACCCAAATTCCTTTACTGCCATGTACAGCCTTCCTTGACGTTCCCTTGTAAATCCATGGAGTGATGTTATGAACTAAAACTGAGGTCCAAGTCCTTATACAGAAATTATGTAAGCGCTTCGCTGTTTGCGCTGGATTCCCCGGCAATCCGTGCATGCTTTCCTTTTTAAGGCTCTGCTGGAAAACACAGACAGGTAAGATATGTAACAAATTCTTAGATTGAAATAGAATCACGCGATAAAATTGATGAACCCCAAATGCATTCATCCTCTAAAAATGGGAAGAGCTAAATATGTCATCATGTATTGTATAATGTTGCTTAGAAATAATGAAGATTGCCAGTGGCTGAAAAAGAATTTCTATTTAAACAGGCTGCAAATAGAAGGTTTAACAAGTCAATCACTGGGCAGCGTTCCTTTGTGACAACCCTGTGTTTAATGATCCTCTAGATGTTACACTTACCTTCATGGAAAGAATGAAAGCTGTTTATTAAAGAATAAAGTATGGCATGCAAAATGAAGATTGCTGTGTGGCAGGGAGGAGACAAAAGAATAATTTACATTATTCTTTTTTTTTCCCCAAATATGTTTATTTTTTCAGTGTTATAAGATTAATTGTTCATGCACCACACCCAATGCTGCATGCAATATGTGCCCTCCTCAATACCCACCACCAGCCTTGCCCAACTCCCCTACCCCCTTCCCTCCAAAACCCTCAGTTTATTGCTCAGAGTCCACAGTCTCACATGGTTCATGGCCCCCTCCGATTTCCCCCCATTTACCCTTCCCTTCCTTCTCACAGTGCCCTCCATGTTTTCCTCACATAAGTGGGACCATAAGATAATTGACTCTCTCTGCTTGACTTATTTCACTCCACATAATCTCTTCCAGTTCCTCAAGAAATTAAAAATAGAGCTACCCTATGACCGTGCAATTGCACTACTGGGTATTTACCCCAAAGAAGCAGATGCAGTACAAAGAAGGGCCACATGTACCCCAATGTTCATGGCAGCAATGGCCACAATCGCCAAACTGTGGAAACAGCCAAGATGCCCTTCAACAGATGAATGGATAAAGAACATATGGTCCGTATATACAATGGAATATTATGCCTCCATATAAAAGGATGAATACCCCACTTTTGTATCAATATGGACAGGACTGGAAGAATTTACATTATTCTTATACCGAGTGGATACAGGCTGCCTAATAAAAACCACCGTTTTCAGTTCCTGTGGTTTTTGCTCACTAGGAATGCTTTTTCTTTCTCTTTCAGCAATGGGTAGAAGGACTGAGATCGATCATACACAACTTCAGGGCCAACAATGTCAGTCCGATGACCTGCCTCAAGAAACAGTGAGTTTTCTTTACATCCCTCTTGGTTCTTGAATGTTAAAAAGCAAAAGGTCAGATTAGGAGATGAAGGCCTAGCGTATGACCGAGCAACATCATCCTTGCCTTCCCCTCCATGCTCCCAACGTGGGGAGAGAGTTCCCGACACACACCTGGACTCCTCATGCTCTGGTCCACTTGGCAGGGCATGTGCAATCAACCCATGGCCCAAACTGATAAGAAAGGAATGGTTGCTGGCAGGAAGATGCTGGAACTCCAGTATCCTCTGGGTCCTAGGCCCCAGACTGAGCGCTGATAAAGAGTTCTCCATGCCCCAGGCCATGGCTGGCTGGAGCCTCTATTGTGTGAGCCTGGGAATCGGGGAGTGTGGCCAAGAGAAGCGCTTTACAAGAGCACCCTCGTCTAGGGACAGAAAGGAGCACTGGCCCCAAGGACTGTTGAGCACCTAGTCGGGATCCAAACATACGGGCCTTACTCCAGCTCACAGTATCCAAAATCCAGAGGATTACCACCATGGTAGATTTTTAACGCTTCCCAAGTTACTCAGCCTAGCCAAAGCCCAAGTCAGCCTGTTTAAAAAGCAGCAATCGGGGGAGGAACGGGGCTGCCTGCCATCACGGGGCCCCTGGCCGGCAGTTGTAGGTGCAGAAGGGAATTATGCTGAGAAATTACAAAATAAGTGCAGCCTCGCAACCAGGCCCAGCACCAGGGGTGTGGGTCTTTAGACTGTCCAGCAGGAGGAAGAGAGGTCAGCCCTTTGGCTATCTTCACCCTTTCTTCTGGTCCCATTGGCAGGTGCTTTAAGAGTCTGGGCTCTTGACTACAATCCCAGCTTGGCCACTTAGTTGTTGGGGGACCCTTGGCAAGTTCTTAGCCTCAGGCCTTAGCATGTTTAACCTGTGAAAGGAGGAGGTGACCTCCTCCAAGAACTTATTTTACAAGATTGCCACAGAGATGGAATGAGGTTCTGGAAAACGCCCCACCCAGTGCCAGGCTCCTGGTCTCCCCTCATTCAATATTAGGGATTTGGTTGGTTATGCCATCCCTCCGGTTTTCTTTCCATCATCTTGCCTATTTTGCCAGTTGCTGCGGCATGTTTTGTTAGAAGTAAAGAGCAACAACAGATATCTGCACTTTGGGCATTGATAGAATCCCGAAGGATCTGAGACTGCCCACTGAGGCCTGTGAGGGACCCCAGTTTCCATATCTGGACCCCAGGGCTTATCGGTCCCCATTGGCACCCTGCCAAGATCCCTTTAAGGAGATGGTGTTCACCCATCCACCAGCTGCCAGGAGGTCCCATCTGCCCGCTTCTGCAGAGAATGACCCTGTGCCGAAGGGGAGTCACTGTGCCTGGGAGCCCGCACTCGTCCCTCTTCCTGGTGGAAACCCGTGGCCATGATGGACTTGGAACAGGATACAAAAGGCCAGGCCCCGTGCCCCCAAGTCGGGTGCACATCACGCTCCAGAGCTCTCCCTGCTATCAGGCTGAAACACCAGCAGAGACCACAGCTTTGCGTGACCGCTCTCCCGGTCCTTCCTGCTTCCCTCGCCCCCCGTTGTCTTGAAACATGCTTTGAAAAGGCATCACTTGTACTTCTCGGAAATTGCCATAAAACAGAAACTTTACCAAATTGTCATGTTCTGCTCGTTGTTAGAATGTTATTGACTGGAATCCATGATAATGTGAGTTAATAGCTCAGAGCAGCCTCAGCACCTGTAGATGAATGTTCTGGGTCCCTGTGTTTCCAGAAAGGAAAGCAAGGAATTGCTTACCATTAGTTTGAGTTGATGACCTTCTCTTACTCCTGGAAATTAAGGAAGATGCTCATTCGATCTGTGCCTTGCTGCACTGGGAACCAGGGGGTGGGGGTCCCCATGGGTCCTCAGCACAAGGCTGGCTGGTGTCACCACACAGTTACTTTTCTTACCACCTTAGTAAAGATCATTAAAGGGCAATAATCAGGGATGAGAGCAATTGCGAAGAAGTACCTATAATTTGTTTTGCTCAGTGCAAGCACCCAAATTTCTAATTCATCTAGGGTTGCTGGGAAAAATATAGAACTCCCAATTCAATTTAAATTTCAGATAACTAATAGTTTTTGAGTCTAAGCATATCCTGTGCAGTATTTGGAACATACTTGTAAAAAAAAAAAAATGGTTGTTTTCTGGAATTCAGGTTTAAGCAAGAGTCCTGTATTTATATTTGCCAAACCGGACAACTGTAAATTAATCTCATGGTGTATTATAATTGTCTCCGGTTTTCAGAATAAATGTTCTTTGTTTGAATGAACTTTCTTTTAAAGTTCTTAGCTGGGTTGAAGTGTTCCTCCTAAGAAACATTAAAACAATGTTGTTACGGTTGTTTTCCAGCTGGATGAAATTGGCCTTTATGACCAACACAAATGGTAAAATTCCAGTTAGGAGGTAAGTCAACCATTTCTGTCTGTGTTCCATACCCTGGGCCGACCCTGATGATACCAGACCAAAGACCGAGCCCACCACAAGTGCTTGTTAATTGCTTTCCCTAAAGAAATTTCTGGAAGATTGGTTTAAATTAGCCCATACAATGCCGTGTTCAGTTTGTAAAAATCATTCGTAGACGTAAATTTGCATTTTCCCCAGAATGGGTAGCGTTAACTCTCCTTCCGTAAAGGACATCTGAAGATGTAACAGTATTCTTTTTAATCTTCAATTAAGTGGGTTTTTAGGATTTGAAGGTCTTTCATCTACTTAACCTGAGCAACCATTAGCTAAAATGAAAGTAGTTTGCATTGTAAATTGTATTGTAGTGGGAGAGTATGGTACCTCTGGACGGTGCTTCCCAGTCTGGGCCTTGCTCTTCCTCTGGTGAGCGGGGCACATGGATGCCTTTGGCTTCTTGCCATTTGGTCTCTAGTCGTAGTCTCGCTGCCACCACACACTCTTCAGAGCTGTCACTTTTCCCCCTTGCTCTGCCCAAGGTAACAGTGACAATGAAAAAAAAAATGGCAGTAAAGCCTGAATAGAATCAAGAATGAAGAAAACAGGGGCGTCTGGGTGGCTTAGTCAGTTAAGCATCCAACTCTCGATTTTGGCTCAGGTCATCATCTCAGGGAGCTCAGGCCCCACATGGGGCTCCTTGCTGAGCAAGGAGCTTGCTTAAAATTCTCTCTTTCCCTCTCCCTCTGTCCTTCCCCTCCACCCTGCTCGAGCGCATTATCTTAGAGATAAAATAAATGAATCTTAAGAAAGAAAAGGGTGAGGAAAACATGAATCAGATTTGTCTTCCACATATCTTCCTTAAAAAAAAAATCTATTTCAGAGAGAGCATGAGGGAGTCGGGGGGAGGGACAGGAGGAGAGGGAGAATCCTGAAGTCAACTCCCCACTGAGTGTGGAGCCAACACGGAGCTTTAGCCCAAGACCCTGAGAACATGACTGAGCCAAAATCAGGAGTCGGTTGCTTAACAGACTGAACCACTCAGGCGGCCTTCCAATTATGTCTTCTTTAATACTTGAGCTGATATGTTTCACCCTCTGAGGATTCCCCAAACTTTCCTCTTTTCTGCCCCTCTCTTCCATTTCTGGTGTTAGGATTTTCTAATAGTCTGTGGGGACATTTTGAGATGGTAGTGATAGGGGTTCTTTACCAAACTCGCCTAGTATCTTTTTGGTTGGTGTTTGTGTAAGCACTTCATGGGAATTCCAGAAGCTGAAGTGGACCTCAGAGCATCTGCTGTCCACATGAAACCAGGAGTGTGTTTGGGTTCGTGAGCTTGAGCCCACAGCTGAATTAATCATGGGTTCCCTAGATACCCATGTCTTCTAGAATTCTCCAGACTTGGGTTCATGTTGACTTCCTCTCTGGACACCACTTCAATGAAGAAGCCAACTGACAAACAACAGCAAACAAAATCCAGAGCTAGTGGGTAGAGTCTTGGCGTGGAACCATTGTAGCTGTCAGGGATGAGGTAAACAGGTCCCCAACTGACAGCATTTGAGCAAATGCATTCAAGCAGTGGCATGCTGGTGACAATTAGCCATTTCTGGCTTTTCTGCTCCTCCCTCTCTGCCCAGCCAACTCATTGTGCCTTGAAGCTTCCCTTCTGTATCCCTAGGAGATTATCTCCACACTCTCTCAAAATTATTATTTTTTTCACTTTTAACAGAATTGTCCTAGGGCTCCTGGGTGGCCTGATCAGTCAGTTAAGCGTCTACCTTAAGCTCAGGTCATGATCCTGGGGTCTTGGGATCGAGTCCGCATTGGGGCTCCCTGCTCAGTGGGGAGTTTGCTTCTCCCTCTCCCACTTCCCTTGCTTGTGCTCTCAAATAAATAAAATCTTTAACAGAATTGTCCCAGAGGCCATCATTTTTCTTAATTCTGTGCTCTAGAACAACCCATATGACAGAACTGGAATATCAGTGAGAAAATTAAAAGCATACAAATCATAAAGATGACCTTGGGCAGTATTTTTACTTAACCTTTTTGAGCACTTACCAAGTTGTAGATCTCATGCATTTGTTGTCTTTGTAGATCTAGATATAGGATTCTCCTTTTTATTAACTTACTAGCAAATCAATTTTATGTCTACTTTAGGGGAAAAAAAAGTAGAGCCTTTAAAAAAAATGCCCTGGGGTGTCTGGGTGGCCCAGTCATTTAAGCCATCTACCTTTGGCTCAGGTCATGATCCCAGGATCCTGGAATCAAGCCACGCATCGGGCTCCCTGCTCAGCACGGAGCCTGCCTTTCCTTTTCCCACTCCCCCTGATTGTGCACGCTCTCTCTCTCTCTCTCTCTCTCTCTCTCTCTCTCTCAAATAAATAAATAAAATCTTTAAAAAACAAAATCCTGTTAGCACCTTTGACTGATAATTGTTGGCAAAGATACTCTACATTGATCCTTTTTAAAAAAAAAGATTTTATTTGTTGGGGTACCTGGGTGTCGAGTGTCGAGTCCCACATCGGGCTCCTGGCTCGACCAGTGTCGAGTCCCACATCGGGCTCCTGGCTCCGCAGGGAGTCTGCTTCTCCCCTATCTTTGTAAATAAAATAAGGATTTGTTTGTTTGTTTGTTTGTTTGTTTATTTGAGGGAGAGAGAGAACATGAGAGGGGGGAAAGGTCATAGGCAGAAGCAGACTCCCTGCTGAGCAGGGAGCCTGATGTGGGACTCGATCCTGGGACCCCAGGATCATGACCTGAGCAAAAGGCAGTCACTTAACCAACTGAGCCACCCAGGCACCCCCTTATTTTTTTTTTAAATCTTTTGTTCTGTTGACAGGACAATTATTGTCATATATCCCAGCATTCTACAGCTACTGCCCAACATATAGTACGTTTTTCTTTAAAATCTATATTGAAGTAATAAGTCCAAGCTTAGCACAGACAGCAGTGTGGATAAAAGAAATTTATGTTGGATCTGTTTTTACATACCTTACCGTCCTGCTTTTTCTTCCAAGATAAGGTTCAGGAAATGGACAAAGTAGAACACATAGATTGCAATCAGACCACTTCTAACCAGCAATTCTGGTTTCATTTATATGTATCCTTCTAATCAAGCCATTGTTAGACAAGCTTGGAAGTTTTTTACGGTTCAAAGATCTTTATCGGTATGTTCACATCCAAAATTATTACCATCCTTTTGTCATTTTCTTTAGCTCTCTTTGACATGAACTCTTTGGTGCTTGCCAGCATTAACAGGTGTTTGACACAAGACATCTGTGATTCGGGGGCAGTTTGTTCAGACTTGATGGAGAATTGACACCAAGCCAGAGAAAAGCGGATGAGTCTCCTGGTGGATGAGCTGCCAAGGGCTAGGTGGAAATTGTTCTGAATGTTTTAATGGATGTGAAGAGTAAACACTTTTAAAATGTCATTTCATCGCTAGCATTCTGGAGTTCTTAAAATGGAAGCTATTAGTATAGTGTGCATACTGTTAAAAGGGATCTGGCTTCATAGTTGTTCCATAGCTTGGGAATGGCCCCAGCTCTTGAGTATTAGCTGAAATTTAATATCCAGGAAGTTGCCCAAATGATTAATGAAGAAAGTCTTAGTCTTTATCTCCCTCTCTTCCCCGCCCCCCCCCCCGTATATAATCTTACGCACTCTGTCTTTCTCTCAGACTTACAAACTCACACTCAGTACTGTCCCACCCAGACCAAG
>CM052811.1:90791510-90820120 GCA_028533885.1 Nasua narica | reverse complement strand
TCTGGCTGGAAGTAGTCTTAAAGGAGACCGTTGTGTTAAAGAAGGCTGAGAGCTTCTTTATGCCATGGTCATGCCATGGTCATGCCATGGTCACGGTCATGGCAGCCCAGCTCCTATGGAATCCCATCTATGTCCCAAAGGCTTAGCTCATCTATGAAGGGGGTAGGACTCTACTGAGGCCTGATTGTATGCGCCCTCCCTGAGTGTTTCCAAAGATGCGATCAAACCACTGAGTGATTTACACCCATTGAGGGCAAGGAAAGAATGAGACTCACTTCGTTTCTAGGATCCTTGATGTCTTAGTCACCTGTAAAGGCTGCTAGAACATGAAATTGAACCAGAACTCTAATAGGTCTGGGTACCACTCAAGGGTATTTGCATTTGTAGCATTTCCTTTGGGGAAGGTGGTTTATTTTGATTCAACAAAAACTCATTGAGTACCTGTTAGCCATGAAGCCTAACTTGTACTCTGTGGGCATGGGGATGTATGAAAAGAGTTGAATCAGTCACAGTCCTTGATAAATACTCTCCCACCAAATGCCTCTGACGGTATCTAAAATGTCCCTAGGCTTTGATAAAAGCGTTTCAGGACCCCATTAAAGGGCATTCTCCTGGGCCTCTACTCTAACTGGAAGCTCAAAGAATTCGCCTTTGCGCCATGACCTGCCTTACTCCTGAGGGAATCCACTTTAAGGCCCAAGCTGTTGGATAGCTGTCTGGAGCTAAGGCCATAAAGGCTCTTTATTAGATAGACTGGGGGCAATGGCCTTACTCCTGTTCAGCTTCTTTGCTCCTATTTTCCATCCTGATTTAGTCTCTTTTTGAATGAGGTAGACAAATTGGTGGTGACACTGCCTAGCCCAAGCCCCATCAGGAAAGAGGGGGCCAGAGAACAAGCCCCTCTAGGCCACATGGCCACCTCTTACCTCTAATTTTTGCACAATTGTGTTGTTGGGCTCTGACTTTGCCCTCACTAATGTATTCCTACATGGATTTTCCTCTCTCCTGGCACCGGACACCCTATTTTTTTCTTTCTCTCTCAATCTCTTTATGTGCCCCCCACCCCCACCCCAAGTGCAAATGCTTGGATCTCCTCCTCTCATGAGACGTTCTTATTCTGCTTCCTATTTAGTTCTTGGCACTTCAAGTTCTAGCCAAAAAATTCCATTCCTGTACACTCTCCCCTTCCCCTCTGCCCTTCCCTCCCTCCACCCCACATCCGGGTTCTGTTTCACTAGAAAGTCATGGGCCCTGTGCCTGCTATGTTCATGGCTGCGTCAATCAGTTCTCATCTCATTGTTCATGCCTATCCAACCCTAACCAAAGCTCAAGTTTGCCGAGATACCCTTGAGATTGCGAGGCAGATAGTTTCATCCTGCAGGCATCCCAAATGTGGGGATGCTGGCTCCTTTGGCTCTCACATTAACACAGAATTAAAAGAAGAAAAAAAAAAAGAACACTGAATAGCTACTTTCCCCTATTTATAAAGGTCAGATAAATTGCTTCTCAACCCAATGTAATGTATACGAATTCCATGAACTCTAGAGAAGTGGGAAAGTGTGGACATAACACCGTGGACACTAGAAACTAGATGACTTAATGTCAAACACGTACACTCAACCATGTCCGTAGATGTGTTAAAGAGAATCCATGGGCCTCCGTAGAGCCGAAGGCCGCTGTGTCAGTTCTTAAAAATGAACTTCTCGAAGTATTCTTGGACCAAGTATAAAACAACAAAGCTTTGAATGAACACATAACAATTCCTTTACCTAAAGTTAGTTCTCCCCAATCTATTTTGGGAAGCTGTACCAGGCACTCGAAGAGGTGCTTTCGCCCACTCATCGAGAATAATTGGCTCTCAGTGCTTACACTGGGAGCAGGCTTCCCCTTACCGTGAATGGCGGAGTGCGTGACAGGGTTGGGTGTGGAGAGGGCCTCTTACGAAGCCTCCTGCGCTCACAGAGGAGGCATTCCAAAGCCAAGCTTGCCACATGAAGCCACTGCACCCTCGCGCCGAGGCTGGACTTTTGAAATTAGAGTTTCAGTGACAGGGATGACAGATTCCCTGGGCTTCCAGCCACAGAATGAATGAAGACTCCTTTGGTTGGCTAGGGCATGGCTCAGTGCCACGCATGAATTCTAGGGTACCCGCTCCGCTCAGTAGGCATTCTGAGTGTCACCAGTGTATTTATCAGAAGAGAAACAGGCTCATTAAGGTGCCTCGATGTATACCATATGGAATAAAGGGTGGCACCATTATTCAGAAATATCATATATTAGGGTAGTACCAAGATTCTACTGAAACATTGAACAAGTGTGCACCTGCCCCCCCCCCCCCAGCACACCTATCGCTTTCTCAGTAAACTTTCTAATCCTTGAGGCAGCTGGCCTTTCGGAGTAGCTCAAGGGTACTTACTTAGCTCAAAAAAATGTAAGGACATCTCGGTGGCTCAGTCCGTTAAGCGTCTGACCTTGGCTCAGGTCATGATCTCAGGATCCCGGGATCAAGCCTTGTGGCAGGTTCCTGTCTCAGCACACAGAGTCTGCTTCTGCCCCTCCCCGCCCCCTGCCTATGTTCTCCCCTTCTTTCTTAAATAAATAAAATCTTTAAAAAAAAAATTTAAAACATATCTGATAGTGCATCTCAGCTGTAGTAAGTATGAAAGCAAGGTGTAAGGGCCATACCAGGCAGAGGCTGAATTCTGAGGAACCTGTTTTTCCCCCTAAGCCTAGATAGTGTCAGCGTGAGGTTTTACTCTAGACCTAGCCCATCTGCCACATTCCTTCTTCCTGAGAAAGTTATTTGGTAGGATGAACATTTGTCATTGTTGTGGTCCAACAGTATGTCCGGGACTTATTGGGACACCCAGGGGGACACCCATCTGGGAATCAAGTTGCCTCGTGAGTGTGACCAGAGGGATGTTGCAGGAGCTACTTAGGGAAGTGAGAAATACCTAGAAATGAAAACTAAGTGTATTTCCCTGCCCCCTCTCCCCCTGCCATCCTATAATCCTGAGTGTTGCTTGGATTTTTGCCTCAGAGAAAACAAAATTAACAATAACTTGACTTTTTCCCCCCCTTTCTTTTCTGCCCTAGTATTACTAGAACCTTTGCATCAGGGAAAACAGAAAAGGTGATCTTTCAAGCACTCAAGGAGTTAGGTCTTCCCAGTGGAAAGGTATTTATTTATTCATTTAATCATGTGTTTCTAAAATGACTTTGTCTGTTTACGTTCTCATATGTAATAAGCCAGCTTATTGATGTTCAAATGACGTCATTTAGATTCAAAACTGGTTTTGGTTCACGTAGAGTACAGGTAACTTTCCCTTCTGCCTGCTTGCCTGCCTTTTGTTTTCTGGGCATTTTAAACTAAATGTTTTCAAATTCAAATAGTGTACTTCAAAATGTTTTTACTGACTTTTTATTAAGAAAAGGAAAAGACAGCCAGGCTGCTCTTTTACACAGCTTGTGGAAAACTTATTTTATTTTTTAAGAGAGAGTGGGGAGGATGGTGGCACACAGAGGGAGAGAGAATCTCAAGCAGGCTCCACACCCAGTGCAAAGCAGGACGCCGGGCTCGATCCCAAGACCCTGAGATCCTGATCAGAGCAGAAGTCAAGAGTCAGATGCCCAACCGACTGAGCCACCCAGGCGCCCCTGGAAAGCTTATTAGAGAAGCCCATCGCACTGCCTTAATCAACCCAGTGTCAGCCTGCATAACTGACCAATAGATCCAGTTCTTCAAGATGGCTATGGGGTATTTTATAAAGCACCCCTCCCTACACAAACCATTTGTGTTCCTGGCCCTTTGGATTTAGAATAATTGAAATTAGTTTATTGACTGCAAGAAAGATTTAAGCCCATTCCTACTTTAACAAATCCAATCTGAAATACAAACGTCAGTATGAGAAGTAAAATTTTATGTGGTTGTCCCAAGCCCCTTCACACGGTCGTGTGGAAATTCACAAGATAAGCATAAGCAAACACTAGGTTTGATTTATTCAGCATCCTTTAGGCAGGCACTTTTCTCCGTCAAGGAAAGAGGAAATGTTTCTTTATGTTTGTTTTATGGGGTGTTTCCCAGAGCGAGCCCAGCTGTAGACAGTGTTTGAACACAAAAGTCATGGCTGCCCTTGGTAACCAGAAACACCCATTACGCATGCCGGGTGCTGGCGGGATGGCCTGGCCACAGCTGAGATTCTTCTCTCAGTAAGAATCAGATAGAGGCCCTGGCATCCCAGGTGGTCATTGCTTTGCTTCATGATCCTTTCCCTCCAAGGAGAAAGATGTTGTATGAGTTATGACAGTTTTTTCTTCTTTACAGAATGACGAAATTGAGCCTGCGGCATTTACTTGTGAAAAGTTCTATGAACTGACACAAAAGATTTGTCCTCGGACAGATATAGAGGATCTTTTTAAAAAAATGTAAGTTCTACATATGAGAAAATGTCACATTTTTGTCCCTTTAGACTTTTAAAACATTTTTTTTGCAGTAATGTTTTAATATAGTATGTTGAGAGTCTCCAGGATTATGTAGCTAGGGTTACATTTTCACCCCTTAGCTTATCACTGTAAAAGTTCACTCTGAGTTTTTGAGAAACTTTTACAAAAATTAATGGCAGCACCTGGAACGATTTTTTTTCCCCCTTGCATTGGCTTTACTAACTACCTACAATTTTAACCTGCTCCTTTAGGTATTAACCCATTATGTGAACTAACTAGATTCGATTTGGAATGTTATTATGTTGTGGAAAAGTTCATTCATTCTAGTTACTTCAAATGGATGACTTACATGTTGTTTTTAAAGTAACGGCTTTCAGTAATGCTAAAAAGAAGAATTGCAGACACTTTCTGTGAGCTAGTGGGAGTGTTTTCTTTCTCTTGTTGTTGGGTTGTTGTTTTGTTTTGTTTTTTGGGTTTTTTTTTTTGTTGTTGTTGTTGTTGTTCTTACAAACAGTCTCTGGCCATTTTAAGAATGCACCACTACTTCAGGGTTAGAAAATAAGTTTAGAATTATCATCAACAAATGTCAACATGTAAATCGTGCCTACTGTAGCATCATATACAAAAACTTACTTTTTCTAATAAATTTCTTTTCAGCAATGGAGACAAAACTGATTATTTAACGGTAGACCAATTAGTGAGCTTTCTAAATGAAGTAAGCTTTTTCATACATTAACTCCATAAAGTCTGTGTGCAGTGGCTTGCCTCCTCCGGTGTCCCCATTGCATGCCTGCATCCATATGCCCTATTCGCTTTGCTTCTGACCTGCTGATCTTTCCATATGGCTTCCTTTACCAGGTGCAAAAATCAGCTGCCGCCCCTCTTTGTTCATGCACTCCCTACACGTCGGCTTTGCACACTGCTATTTTTTGTTGGTTTTCTTGCTGTGATGTATAGCTCTGGTTCTGTGTGTGTGTGTATGTGAATTTTATAATATATTTATTTAATTAAATGTGTCTTTGTTTTTGCAAGATGATATTTAAGGTACTTTTTTTTTTCCCCTCCTATTGATCTCATTAAGTAGAGAATGGATTGAAATTACCACACTGTAGTTGGATTCTCCATTGCTAACTTTTTCTCATACCTTTGCATGGACTGGAAAGCTTTATTTTTGTCTTTTAATGGATTGCATGTAAGAACGATACGTAGGTTCCAAGGGAATATTTTGACAACGAGCACAACAGTGGAGTTCCTGGGTGAAAATATAGTACATATTAGGTCAATTAGATGGCGGGTCAAATTTTTACATTTTATTTTTATAACAAGCTCAGGGCTCAATTTAGAATATGATTCACTCAACAACCAACACTGGTTGACAACATTTGCTGAAGCACAAGAGAAAAATATTTTGGAACACGTAAAGGTTGCAACTTTTGTGACAACTAAAATTAACTTTTTTTTTTTTTTTTTTTTTTTACATCTATGAAAGATTGTCCTGTTATTGAGACCCACTGAAGCCCTGGCTAATTCCACAATGGAAAGTGCACTTTTTTTTCCCCTAGCACATTATAATGGACAGTACATTTTTGCTTCAAAACAATTTTTGTAATATAATTTAGCCGTTATGCCATATAAAGAGAGAAACTTTGAAGAGAGTATCACGCCAGACATGAAGTATTGCCCCCCAAGAATGGGCCACAGGCAGGCTGCGATTTGTCAGTTTGTGGAGACAAATCACATCTTTGTCAAAGGGCTGCTTTTTTCTTGCCCCGTTAGGGCTCAGTGGCTCCCACTCGGTAGGCTTGCCCCGACAAAGCTTGATAACCATAGCCTCTAGCCTTTGTGCCGGGAGACTAGCTACTCCGTTTATCAGCACAGATCCCTCTACTTTTAATGAGCCTTTCAGTACAATACAGAATTGATTTTATTGGAAAACATTTCAAGTTTTTCCACCCCACTAGTTTTTGGTCATGCGAATGTTCATAATCTTTACCCAGATATTATCCACATTCCTGTGCCACCGTTATTCAGAAGTTAAGTTGCCTTGCTTTGTTTCCTTTAACTTCCTTCCCCTTCTTCGGCTTTAAGATGTATTGTTTTATTTCCTTCAGCTTCTTCATGCACTTTGGGTCACTGGTGATCTTAAGTTTTCGTGAGATGGGCAGGAAAGTCTTGCTTTTTGCTAAAGAGGGAAGACTGTTGGGAGGCACAGAGAAAATCTATATCATTGGTTTGCTACTTCCTAGGAACAAGGTCTCTTGCCTACTCTGAGATGAAGCTGGTGTGCAGGCATCTAGTAAACACGACAGAGACCTTACTATGTGTGTCACCGTGAAAATAAACAATTCTGAAGTCTTGAGGACGAGCGTGGCATTCGTGGGCTCTTATCTCGTGCCTTTCCTCTTCTGGGTTGTTTCTGTAAGCCTACCCACTCATCACTTATCATTTTTATGAGTCTAAGACATAACATTTAATTTTTAAAAGATATGAGGACTCATGCTTTCTAGTTCTCCCATCCAAATTCTTTCTTCAAATACTTACTATTTAATAAGCTTTTATACATCAAATCACAGTGGCCAGTAGCACTCATGCATTGTTATATTTTCTTCTGCTTGGCTTCTCATCCTTGGTAAGGAAGCACCTTTACTTTTGTGGTGGGACAAATGGAATCAGTTGATTTTTGATTTCTTTAGAACATAGAGACTGCAAAATGGTTCAGGAACCTGTAAAGCCTTTGCTTTTAATCTAAGTGCCCAAATCTCTTCCTTTTCTATCCTACCAAACTGAATTGGAAAGACTAGATAACAACCTGACTGTATCCTTGAAGAAGTTTGTCAAAGTTAGAAAACATTCTGCCAGTTCCTTGTACCCTCTCTTTTGAGTGCCACAGTGGCTCTTCTCCTCTCTCCAAAATCAGAAGTGCCCTTTAGGCAGAACACCTTCAAAACCCATAATGAAAGGAGATAGCATTCACTCAAGAAAGAAGCAGGTGTTATCATATAAGGGTCTATGGCTCCAAAAGCTTAGATTCAAATGTTTTCAAAATGCCTTAGCTACATAGTGTCGACAAGCCAAAATTAAACATTGTGTCAGAAGCCCCAGATTATGCAATAAGATAGGAAAAATAAATGAGTCTCATGAATACAAGAGGACAAGGTCCTACTCATCATTTAATAGATGGTGATTGAGTACCCTCTCAAAAAAATTATCAGCTGAAAAACTCTAAGAGTTCATCAAAATAACCAGAGAAATGATTGACAATGCAAAAATTAATAGGCACATGTATACCAGCATTAACCAATTAGAATAAGAAATAGGGGGAAAAGTCATGCTGCCTCCCACCACTTCCAGCTTGTAAATCCTTTTATTCTTTAGATGAAAGTTTATGTTGAGTGTATTCATGTCTATTTCCAGGAAGCTGGAATGAGAGGAGAGACTACTGGCCATTTACTGTCTTGGTCACCACATAGGGGTTCGTACCACCTCCTCCCTATTCATGTCATCAATACTTACTAGTTTTCTCTAGTAGCTTTAGAACTGCTTCTCATCTTCTTCCCAATATCTCCTCAAAGCGTGATCCATGGGCCATCAGCAGCGGCATCCTATAGGAGCTTGTTAGAAATGCAGAATCTTGGGTCCCACCCCAGACCTACTAACTTGGAATCTGCATTTAACAACATCTCCAGGTGATTGGTCTGCACATTAAAGTTTGTGAAGCACTTCCCTGGTGGATTACCTAGATTCCTCCTTGGAATTCTTAGTGTGGATGGGAAGAATGTGAACATCATATACCTTCCATTATGCTCCATGATGGATTTAGTCATGGAAATCCAGCACTCAGATCTAAAATTTTGCTACAGCTATGCCTCTTTGTCACATTAGTGGAGCACGAGAAAATTTTCTCCTTCCTGTTTTATGAAAATAGTAAACCAGAGTCTGGGAGAGCCTGTAGAGGTACTCACTGTGAGTTGCCCTGTGGTTAGATACTGCTTCCAACTCAGTTCTCTATCTGTGGTGGGGCTAATTCATGTCCCTGGGCTTTAGTTAATTTCACCTCTCTTACCACATTTCCCATGAGAAACCAAATTGATTTCAGTTTTACCTTTATTCTCTCACAAAGATGGTAACTGAGGAGGAGGGCCTACAGAATCAGGAGATGCATCGAGTCCTGGAGAGAGAGATCAAGATGAGAAAAAGAGAGAAAAGGTCTTTGAGGACCACAATTTTCCAGAATCAGCTTTATTTTCTTGTTGCTAGTGATCTCCCCCCTGCCTCACACACATTATATGTTCATGTTAGGGCTAGACCTATTTATTTTATTTTGCTGTTGTATAGGAAAGGGGCTGTGATCACTTCCCATTTATAATATCTTTATTCTTTAATACATAGACACAGAAAGAGGAGGAGGTATTTAGTATTTCGGGTAAGTCTCCTCTTGCAAATTATTCTTTCATCTTCTTTGTTTCTCTTCTGGATATTTTTTGTCAACATCTGTCTCTCCCAATGCTGCTTGGGTTAAAGCCAGCTGATGCTTTATCTCAAGAAGAGTAAGGACGTAATAATGGAGTGACGACCCCTGTCTCCTCATGCACGTGGGCAGTTCTGTGACTTACTTTCAGAAGCTGTTTAGATCTCATTTTACAACGCTCTGGAGGTCCAGAGGTGAATGTCGTAGGTACATTGCTTCCCCACATCCCCACGGAAAACCAGCAATCCCTGCATTGGGAAGCTTTTGCCCCACTGTGCTTACATCTGTGTGGGACTCTTCTGCAACCTCATTACTCTGAGTTCACCTGGAAGTGATCTTCTTCCTCTTTGTGGCTTTCTTATAAAGATGATAGTTTTGTGTCTCTAATGCAAATTTTATTATCTGCTTCCTTGCCTTTGGACTATCCCGAGTGCACTGTGCTTTCTTTTTGAAACATTAAAGCTTTAGTGAGGCCAAGGTTATGTTATCTGGTGGAGTGATGCAAAGACAAATGCGGTTTCATACTGTCTGCTTTTAACGCTTGTTTGCTGCAAATGCGCAATTAGGGGATGATGATAAATCCATTTTAGAGTTTGGTTTTCCTGGCTTTTGATTCTGATAGGCAAGATGTTAGGATGTTCTAGTGAATATCGTGCCCTGGAACTAAATTTAAATGGGCTTTAATTAGGAGGACCTCTCAAACATTTAGCATTCTATCCTTGCAGGACATAGGTTTTTTGGGTTGGTTGGTTGGTTGGTTTTTTCTGTATTACTGATAATGCAAAATGTAAAATGCATACTTTTACGTGTTAGAGCAGTGTTTCTTAAACTTGAACGTGGCAGAATCACCTGGAAAGCTCGTTAAAACACAGATTCATGGGTTCCACCCCAGAGAGTCAGATCTGGTAGGTCTTTGGTGGGGTCTGAGAATCTGCCTTTTAACTTGCAGGGATGGGCGCTGCCACTGCTGCCATCAGCAGGTCACATTTTAAGTCACACTGGGCTCAGAAGCATATATGCATATGAGGAGCACCTATGGGCATCTGGGTTCCCCCTTCTTTACCTAATATAATCTCTTCTCTCCCCTGCAGCTTAATCTCTTCTTTCTCTCACTTTTTAAATTCATATGGATTTGCCCCATCATCTCCATGAGTCCAGAATTCTTACCAATGAGCACATCTTTGAACCAAACGAAACTACTTTTAATAAGGAAGCATAACATAGTGGCCAATTGTGAAAATAACTGAAACGGGGTCGAAAAAGGACCTTTTCCTCCCATCTCCATCTTCTTCCGCGATGGTATCTTACAGAGACGGGAGAAGAAATGTGCCTAGAAAGAGTTTTCTGTTCGTTTGTGTAATTGTTTGTTTTTAAAACGATGCCTTCTCCCCAGAGGGGTCGTGCTTGTTGTGGCCTCGAATAGTGGGCTCTAGAATTGCATGATGCCCATCCGTTTCATCGGTAAGATAGTAGCATGCCTTCACGTGCCTGGCCTCTGACCGACGGTCCACCTCACAGCTTCTCTCTGCACACCCCACGAGTTTCGTTTTTTTATGGTTTCCAGGCATGTTGTTAAAATAACAGTTTCTGCTCTTGCACGTGCATGGACGTGAGCTGTTGTGAGCTGTAATTTCTTAGATTACAACAGAAGCATGCTTCATTGGGATAAACTGACCAAAAGATACCGATTTCTTATGAGTTAACACCTTTACCTGGGCGGAGAGGTGGGAGGACTAGGCTAGGCTAGGCCACCAGTGCTGGAGGAAATCACTTCGTGCGTGTTGCGTTGGCCAAAGGCATTCATTCTGTGTTACCCACTTTTCAGACTTTCATTTCACAACAAATGGGGAAGGGAAATCCATATGAACCTTTAGCAGTTGCTTCTCAAGCACAATCTCAGTACCTTTTTTCAACGTCTGTGCATATATTTGGGTAAAGAAATGTCGCCAACGTTCTACCCGTTGACCGGGTTTTGCTCACGTCTGCTTATCTGCCATTATTGTCCCGGAAGTTAGAGATTTGATGAATGACCAGGGTCCAAGTCACAGTGAACATTAAGGAAGTTGCATGGACCCACTGCCTCCTGATATAGACCCGCAACACATACACACAGACACACAACACACACATACAAAAAAAACTATAGCTGAGTCAGTAAATTGGACTTTTTTCGCCACTGCTGTGAAGTTTGGATGACGGAACTGCAGAAATGGCATCGTTCTGGTGCCACCCGTAGTACCACGAGCATCCAGGTGCTGATTTGAAAAGAATGGCATCGCCGGCTTCCTAGGTGCCTCAATCATTCATGGACTCCCCTTGCCCAGAGAATTTGCTCAGGGCAAACCCAGTTCTAGTTCCTAGTGGAAAAGACTTTCTGAACTACTGATATTCAAATACAGCTTTTCATATTGTCAAGAATTGATACATATCCTTGTGCTGATTGTCATCATTATTATAACTGATTTGATTTGATAAATATTTACTCAAGAAAATGAAGTTTGCAGACTGCCCAAGCAATCTTTTCTTTATGTAAAAAAAAAAAGTATAATGAAAATGAAATGTGTTTGCCTGTTTTAACCTTAGGGATTTTTGTTGTTGTTGTTACTACCGTTTTTCTTTTTGGGCACTTAAGTTAGGACATGAGCTATTTGAGTTATTTGGGTTTTTGTTTTGGTTTTTGGTTTTGGTTTTGGTTTTTGCTTTTGTTTTTCCCTTTTTTGCCCCCAAAGATTTTTGACCTCACTTTTTATAGGTATTTATGCTAAACCTTTCACCTGTGGTATGGGAACTAGAAGACAGTACAATTGACATGCACAGCATTTTATGTATCTTTTAGCTTCTGAAGGAAAAAAATATATATATTCTGTATTCTCTTTCTAGTTTAGTGAGGGAAACCAACAAAGCATTCCCAAAGTTGGACTTTTTGAAGTATATTTTAGGGAGAAAGACAGGACAGTGAAATCCTATCTTTGTAACTATAAATGTGATATTCTAAATAGATCTTATTTTAGAAATTATGTACTTTAGTGATGTGTAATGCCCCAAGGGTGAGAAGTGTCAGCCTAAATGGGGTTATTTTCTCATCATAGCATCAGCGAGACCCTCGACTGAATGAAATTTTATTCCCATTTTACGATGCTAAAAGGGCAATGCAGATCATCGAGATGTATGAGCCTGATGAAGATTTGAAGAAAAAAGGTAATGAAAGTGAAAAAAGACAATTTTCTTTATTAAAGAAAAAGCAAGACTCTATGCAACTTTAAACATTCTTGGATTTTTAGTTAAGGACATCTTTAAATGCTTTGGAGCTCCCTAGAACCAAGGATTTTAATGGACTGACTTTTTTTTTTCCTGTTCTAAGTTAGTATAAATTTTACCTTACATCAGAGTTTGCCCATGCTGCCTGAAGTATAATGTTAATTTACTATATTATTAAACACACGGTAGTGATATTTTCCCTGTTGTACTCTCTTACATTCGATCTTGAGTATTGCCTAATGCTCAAACTGCAAAAATGCCCGTATAGTCTCTGTTTGCAATCTTGGAAGGAATTGCACATCTTATAAAAAGTTTATACCTTCTCTTTCTCCCTTTTGTTTTGCCAAGCCAAGTAAATTTTAATACATGATGAGCCTACCCATCAGTAGACCTCTGTTATGGAATACAAATACAACTGATAGGAAATTAAATGGTCAGGAATCAATTTAGCAAATTATTGGGGTTTCTGAGCATTTGCCTCTTTCAGTGAAACACTGGAAACAATGTGCTGTCCGTTCCAATATTTGACAAAGAAAAGGCATAGAGAGGAATTTGAAGGTCAGTCTCATAGCAGAGGGAGGCACCTGCAAAGGATGGGGAAGGTGATGCTACCGTAATTGAACAGGAAGTCCCGAGACAAGAGCTACCTGAGCTACAGCCTCAGCCTTGTGTCCTAGTGGAGAGTTGAAGGGAGATTCAGGTTCAAGTTCTATCTCTCCCATGTGCCCCTGGGTAGGAAGGCCTCCAGTTTCCATGTTCTTTTTTCTTTGTATCTCAGTGAATGTGGCTGAAAGGTCTGTATACTCTCTGGACCCACATAGAACCCATGCATATTCATGCTGGCCCACCACACCACATGACCCACCCCTGATATGTTTCCAAGTCAAATAGACGTACATTTACACTTCCTCCTAGGGCCCCAAATAACTCCTTTCAGCAAGAGTGCTTCCTTATTTACCTTTATGCCAACACTCCGTGTGTTATTATTTATTCTACATTGCTTGGGATTAAAGTGAAGGGAGGGGTGGCTTGATAGATCAGACAGCACTTTGCAATATTTGATTTGATTCTTGTTGCTGTCTTGTCACTGTGTGACCTTGAGCAAGAGACTCTATTCCTGGGCCTCAGTTTCCCTGCTTGTAACATGGTGGAGCTCAGACAGTCATTTAATTAGTATTTCACTCCCCTTCTTTCATTTCTTAAAGTTTATAGAGGGTTGACCAGGTGCCAAGCACCGTGCCAGATGTTGAGGATTCAGAAGTAAGACAGTTACGATCTGTTGAAGGACAAGGCTCAGCAGTTCCTTGGTGTTATGATAGAGGTGTGTCTCTCATTATTTCTGAAGTCCTTCCAGGTCCTATATCTATGAAATTACATTGACACATCTAAAAATCATAGCTTCACCAATTCATAAATGACAGAAATTTTAAAGTCTGCCATTATTAAGTATAAGTGAGAATGGGGTGCAAAAGGCATTATAAACTTCCAGGAAGACCATAAATTGGTACAAACAACTACCTTTTTGAATATTTTGGTGATAAGTGGTGGAGTGGGAAATATGCCCTTCCTACAGCCCAGCCTTTCCACCTCCAGGTATGTATCCTAGAGAACCTCCCATCTCATTCCCAGCTCTGGATGTCAGAGGAAGCGCACTACCCAAGTCAGTGGCTTTAAATTTCTTCTACACACATGACTTTCAAATTCTCCGCTCCTAACCTCTAACTTCAACTACAGACCTCCGGTAGAATTCTCCATTTGGATATGGAATGGGCATTTCAAATGTATGTGTACAACATATTTTCATTCTCCCTGCCCGCAGACCTGTCCCCTTCTCAGCCTGGAAAATGAATGTTACCATGATGCAGCCAAATACTCAGACCAAAACTCTTGGAATCTTCCTTGACTTGCTTTCATTCTTTTCCTATGACTTCTGATCCATCAGCAAAACCTACCAGATCTATCCTCAGAATAAGGCCTGAATAAGTCACTTCTCACCATCTCTACCTTCATTAGTCTATCCAAGCCTACATTATGTCTTCCCGGACGATGGCAATTGACTTTTGTCTAGTCTTCTTTCTACTCAGTGCCCTACAGTTTATGTTCCACACAGCATCAGGACTAAACCTTTGAAAACTAAATCTAATCATGCTATTCCACCCTTTGGAACCCTCCAAAGGCTTCCCAACACACTTAGAGTCAAACCCACAGTACTTAGCCAAGACTTCAGGCCAACTGATGTAGCTTTTGGCTTCCTTTCTAGCCTCATTTCCAATTCCCGTTCCCCTTGGTCACACACTCCCGTATCAAGGTCTTTGTACTTGCTGGTCCTTCTCCTTGAGATGATGCCCCAGATTGCGTGTGGCTTGCTCCCTTTTCATCAGTGCGATCTCCTCAGAAGGGCTTTTGCTGGCCCTGTATCTAACACAGCATCCTGAGCATTCTCGATCACCTTCATTCCCTGCTTCCTATTTCTTTCTAGCACTTGCATGGCATTACATTATACTTAATTTATTTGCTAATTTATTTGTTCTCTTTCCCATAATACGTTTCATGAAGGCTGGGCGTGTCTGTTTCTCCCATCACTTCTGTCCCAGTGCCTTAAAAAAGGACTTGCTCTTAGAATGGGCGTGTGTGCCCAAGGAGACAGGTGCACAGATTTTTATTGTAGTATGTTTAATTATAATTAGAAATTGCCTAAATACCCATCAACAGAATCATGGACAATAAATGGGTTTATTCATACACGGACCTATTCTACATTCGACAGTCCTAAATACTACCACTATGCATACTACTAGACATTATTCAGGGAGAAATAAATGATCCAGAGCTGTTTATATTAACTGAATGAGTTATAAGAAAATGCAAAGCGGCAAATTTGCATATGCAAATAACGGAATGTCTTTTATACAAGCTTTTAAATATTCACAACTACCTACGGGTTTGGATACAGGCATATGTAGAAGAGTTACAAAGCCATTTTGGGAATGTTCAATACAAAAAGTCGGGAATGGCCGTCTACAAGGGAGTAGAAAGAGGAACTGCAATAGAATGGAGGGTAGGAGCACAGGGTGCTGCAAAGGCATCTGTAATTAGGTATTCCTCTGGGAATATGTCAAATAAATAAGGGAAAATGTTATGAAGCTGTGGTATAGGTCCGTAGTTACTGATTATGCTGTCATCTATACTTTATAAGCTTGAAATCAGTTCATAACTTGCAAATGCTTAAGCAAAACAAAAGTCTGAGTCAGTCAATGGTTGATGGAGTAGGAGATGTAGAAATGTTGATCACTTCTCCTAAGACCACAAGGGACCCGCCTTGTATCACATAGGACTGACCAAAATGAACAATGGCTTGTGGGGCCACATTTCAGTGATGACTGAATACTCTTCTCACCCATCCCACACCCTATGCATAGATGAAAGAGGAGAAATGAGTTGTTTAAACTCAGAGAGGCTGCTCATTCCTTCTCCGACCCAGTGAGAATGTAGTGCCCTACGGTTGTAGGTTTTCCACCTGAGCCCAACGTAGGGTTTGAACTCATGACCCTGAGATCAACACCTGAGCTGAGATCAAGAGGCGGATGCTTAACCAACTGAACCACCCAGGCGCCCCCCTTTTCCACGCTTTTTCAGAGCCCCTCTCGTATGTATTGTCCTTTATCATTAGGGATAGTCCTGGAAAGCCGGTGTGGCCAGTATTTCTCCCCCATTTGCCAGAAGAGGAGGTTGAGACCCAAGAATGTAAGGAGCGAGTGGTAGAAGGGGAACTGACGAAGGTCCCCTTTGACCCCTGGTCGCCACAGCTCCTGGGACTGTGTTTCTGAGCTCAGGGAATCGTGTGCTTCTTTCGTCCTACTTACAAAAGCGGAACGCCCCCTGTCTTGTGGAATGGGTTAGGTTACTTGTAGTGTACAACTCTGATATTTTGTTCAAGTTCTGAAGGATGAAGATCCTTGGGAAAGAGAAGTGTTTACTCCTGCTTAAGCTGCCTCCATTTTCATGAAGAAAAATGTGAGAGGTGTATCTTCCGAGCCCCATGTCTACTAGCTGTTTTTGTTTCCCCCAGGCCTCATATCAAGCGATGGGTTTTGCAGATATCTGATGTCAGATGAAAATGCCCCAGTCTTCCTGGATCGTTTAGAACTTTACCAAGAAATGGACCATCCTCTGGCCCACTACTTCATCAGTTCTTCCCATAACACCTATCTCACGGGCCGACAGTTTGGCGGGAAATCTTCAGTAGAAATGTACAGACAGGTTCTCCTGGCTGGTTGCAGGTTAGAAACGCTGGACAGCGCCTTTTTTTTTTTTTAATATGCCCTTCAATTTAGACTTTTCTCTAAAATGTAGGAAGTAGTATTCAGAATGAAAAGGACATTTTTCCTTCTCTTTAATTGATTATGCTGGTCATGTAACCTTGAAAAAGAACAGAAAATCTCTGCTCCAGAAAGTTCTAGAATCCTCCTATGGGCCAAAAGACATTTTTTACTATAAATGTTTTAATATTACCCCTTAAATAAACAAATAAATATTCCCCCCTCAAAATTGGAAAAAAAAATTTCAAGAAGTCATGTTAAGTTTCTTATTGGTCTGAAGCATTTGCAAATTTAGCTCTACTTGTTAAAAGTCCTAAAATGTCATTCTCTGAGAATAAAGATTATTGAAAATGGTTTTCCTTCTGTGGAAATTGGCAAATATTTGAGGTTTAAAATATGGAAAAAATGCTGAAAGTGAAAAATAAGAAATGTAGTTACATTATGATATTTTTTCTTGGTTATCAATAATCATACCTTTGTTTTAAATAACTCATTTTTTGTGTCTGGAGAGACTCTAAGGAAATGACATCACTACTTTTGCCTCTGAATACTTAACACAATGAGAACATTTTCTTTTATGGCCAAAGTAACATCATTTCACCTAACAAAATTTTTAAAAATTGTTCTTTAGCATCATCTAAAACCCAGCCCGTATTCAGATGTCGCTAGTTGTCCCCAAATTGTCCTTCACTGTAGCTTTGTCATGACTGGAATTTCATCTAGAACCTCACTGGTGATTGTATCTATGAAGTCTGTCTTAATCACTGATAGTCCCTTTTTGATGACGCCAACGTGATAAAGAATATAATGTGATTTTAATGTGCATACTCCATGAAATAATCATGTTACTCAACTCATTCCATGATCTGCTTCTATAAGAAAACTTATTTTGATGTCTCTCCTTTTAACTTGCACACACACGCAGTGTTTTGTTGTAAGGATTCAATCTTGTAATTTCACTGTGTGCCTAGATGTGTTGAATTGGACTGTTGGGATGGAAAAGGTGAAGACCAAGAACCGATAATAACTCATGGAAAAGCAATGTGTACGGATATCCTTTTTAAGGTAAGTTTCAAAATCGCTATAGTCTCTTCCAGATATCATAGAGATAGATGGAGTGGAGAAAACAAATTTTTCATTTTCTCCTGTTTTGAAGAGAAAGTCAAGTAAAATGTTTCTCCACTTAATAGAACCTTCCTTTTCTGACTTTGCTGCTTTCAGATGGTGACAGCGCCATCTAATGAGGTTTCTTGGCCAGAATCCTCCTGACTCTAATTACTTTAAAAACAGTCTTTCGTTTTCTTGCTTACTTTGCATTATTTCTGAAGAACATCAAAATGGCATAAAAAGATAAATAGAATACAGAAAATAAAACAGATTACAAATTGTGCCTATAAGAGCAAGAAGCTACGTTGAGTGAGGTTAGAGTTGACGAATCCTCAATAAGAAGTCCTATAAACTGCCAAGCCATGCCACAGATGGGCGCCAAACTTTCTAGAATTCAGGGCGAGGAGAGAAACATGATGGTTCACAAGATTTGTAAAATAGAAACAGGGCCATTGGTCCAAAGAAGCATCGTTGTTCCCAGTCCTGATGCCAGAGAGAAGACTTATCCCTAAGGACCCTCAAGGAGTGGCATCTACAGTTTTACAAACAGGCATTTCAGTGATGGCCTTTTGGTCATCTCTATGTACAGTTGGAAGGTTAGTTTTTTACAGCCCTCGATATGCTCCAGTGATAGCCTGCCAAAAGACAAGTCAAAAAAATGCCGTTCTGTGGTTGGCCAATATTCAGGTACATCTGTCTCTGTCAGTTTGGTGCAATTTGGAATGGTTATTGCAACGTCTGGAGCAATGGTTCTTGACCCTGCCTGCATGTGGGAAATCACCGGAGGCATTTGCAAAAACAGATGCCTAGGCCCTCTACCCATAACACTCCATGCATACCCCTTCTCTTAACCAGATGTTGGTGAATTTTGAGCAGCAACGAATTCAAGATTATGTTCCCTGAGAAGGAATTACACTGCCTGAGAAGTATCAAGAATATATTCCAGTGGGAAGCCATGAGTTTGCACAGCCAACTAAACGGACAGGAAGGGTTGTCCTCTTTAGAGAATTAAGGAGCCTAATAAGGAAGCTTAGCTGAAAAGAAGGCTATTTCTTCTCAGCTCAGAGATGAGCAAAGGAGAACCCTTGAAAAGAGCCAAAATTTTCCTCAAAGAGTAATTCTTGGTCAACTCGGGTTGGCAATCAAGGTCGCAGAGGTTTTCACCTGAAGAAACTTGAAGCAAGAATAATTAAAGGACCACCTTAATCATAAGGATCCTCACGAAAACACTCCAAGATTATCTAACCCGAGGCATTAGATGAGTTTTGAATAGACTAGCCTAGATTACTACTGTAAAATTTTTTCCAATTCAAACGAATGGTGTGAGTTTTCCTGTGGTTAGCTATAAGCCAGTAAGAATTTGGGGATTTTTACCAAGTATGATGCTGTGGTTGTGGAAACGTTGGTTTGAAACTGTGCTTTCTGAAGCTAAGCAGAGAGCAAGACCAGCTGTCTGTGGGAAGGGTATGGTATGCTCAGCTCATTCGAAGCTGGTTTCAGATGATGGAGCTTCCGGTCAGAGAGGGGCACCCAGAACACCGCCTGTCTCCCCTCACACATTGCTTGATCAAGGAGAACAACCTCTCTCATCACCTGCACCACCCCCCCACCCCAGCCACTTTCAGCAGGCTAATCGGAAACAAGGGACGTTGCAAACGTCACCGGAATCTTCATCGAGTTAATGAAACGTAGCCAAAACCCCACCTGCTCTTCAGCAAGAAAGATGACCTCTGAAGCTGTTTTGCCAGGTAGTCGAGCAAGGAGCCAGCATGCCATTGAGACGAAATTCCTTGTCGGTTAATAGCGCCATAATTTTGGAGAATTCAAAGGTAGCTTTGAAAAAAATTGTCGTTAACCATTAGTCGCGCCTGGAACTAACCACAAGGGAAATGGGCTGCGAAGGTTTCAAGGTGAATGGGCTCTCTAGGTCTTAATTGCCAGAACTGACTTTCTGAAAAGCTGAAATTAATAGTCTCTGAATGGTTTCAGGTGCCTTAATTTGATTTTTGTTTTGGTTTGGTTTTTTTTCTCTTCTCTCTCATTAACACTTTTTATCTTTAAAGGATGTTATTCAAGCCATCAAGGAAACTGCATTTGTCACATCAGAATATCCTGTAATTCTCTCCTTTGAAAATCACTGCAGGTATAATGATGCATTCTATTCGCAGTATCTACTACCCAATTCCCACTGCTGCTCCACATCTTTTTAAATAGCTGCATGGTTTGGGGGAAGTGGTAAGGATGCTTGGTCTTACACACACAAAAAAAGAGAGAAAACCCCAAACCAGTACCCCTTACTCCAAAAAAATACAAAGGAAAAAAACAAGTCATCTTGATGTGTTTTAGAGATGCTCCCTCTAAAAGGTGAGAGATGAGGACATCTTGCTCAAAGTTCCACTGAGCTGGAAGATTTGGCAGTAAATTTGAAAGCAGACTTGGTGAACTTGAAAGCCATTTTTTATTCTGCTTGCCAGCTCTTATTTTGGGGGGCCAAATCTACTTTTGAAACTATACCGGTTAAAGTCTGTGGTATGTAACCGAGCATCTCACTTAGCATCAAGAGGACAAGTGTGGATTTTGCAGAGTGGGAGTCTTTAATCACCTAGGAATGGATGTTTCTTATTCTTGGACGGTTAATGGATGTTTGAATTTACGAATGCCAGTTCTCTCTCTCTCCAGCAAATATCAACAGTACAAGATGTCCAAATATTGCGAAGATCTATTTGGGGATCTCCTGTTGAAACAAGCACTTGAATCACATCCAGTATGTATTTTTAGCAAACCATATTTCTAACCTGAATGGATTTGTTTTGAAATTCATTTCTAAAGGGTCAAGTAGTGCTAGAGGACTAAAGATTTTCATATTTATTTAAATTCATTGGTATGGAAAGCTTTCGTGCTTCAGACAGATGTGGAGAGAGACACATAAAATAAACATCTGGTTCAATTTAATTTAGAAGGTCTCAAGGCCTTTATGTTTTTTGACATCTCTGTCCTAAAGTTTTATAAAATGCCTGCTGGCCAAGGGTCTGTACTCAGCATTGATTGCCTGATAGAACCATCTAGAAGGACTATGAAAAATACCTTTGCCAGGGCCCCACTCAGAGATTTTGAGTTAATTGATCTGGATAAGAGCTGAGCATGATGTTTTTTAAAAAGCCCTCCAGGTGAATAAAGTGTGTACATAGGGTTCAGCACCCATAGGAGCCCATTGCTGGGAGAAGTCCCCTAAACTGAAGTCAAAAGAGTCTGATGTTCAAGCTCCCAACTCCAAAACAGATATTTGGGGGGTGCCTGGGTAGCTCAGTCGGTTGAGTGTCTGACTCTTGGTTTTGGCTCGGGTCTTGACCTCGGGACCGTGAGATTGAGCCCCAGGTTAGCCTCCACGCTCAGTGGAGAGTCTGCTTGAGAGTTTTTCCCCCTCCCTCTCCTTTCCCCTCTACCCTCCCCTTCCTTGTGTGTTCGCCCGCACGCATGCTCGCTCTCTCTGTCTCTCAAAGAAATAAAATAAAACCTCGGGGAAAAAAAAAAAAGACAAACCCAAATACTTGGAGAATGTTTTACATACAACTTTTGAGCTTCAGTTTTACACCTGCATATTGTTTCATAAAACAAAGGACCTGTAACCTGTGGCCCACAGATAGGCTTTGTGAGGTCTGTGACCTTATTCTAATTGCATGCAATTTTTTCAGTGTACAATTATTCCAGAGAGTTCATCGCATTTTTTGCAAGGACCCATAACCTCCGAGTGATAAAGATCCACTGTCCCAAGATGTTATGAATAGTAAGAGAGCTAAGGGGGTTAAGTGTAAAGTACCCTACAGTAGTTAAAAAAAAAAAAAAACTGGGGAAAACCATCTAGGACAGGAGGATATTTGCATCCTTTGCTCCCACCCCGATTGCCTTCAGCCTACGGACGGACGCCATGCTGTGGGCTCCCTGCCCCTCTCTGTGCGGCACTCCCTGTTTTCCCTGCACACTGGCCTGACTTTCGGCTGTCAGTGCCTGCAGCTTTTCATGTGAGGTGGGGTGCTCTGGTCACCAAAGCCTGTTCTGCCCATACGCAAGAGACAGGCCGGAAGTGCCGCAGAGCTCACAGCCCTCCCCCGTGGCCCCCTCACTCAGCAGGAGGGACTGCTCCACAGCCTGGGTTCGGCAATGGGCTGCCAGGCTCCCCAGCAGGACCACATGCCCGCCTCCTCAGTGATAACTGGCCCGATCACACCCCCTTAGGGTCAGCCGCTTGCCTTCTTTTTCTCACCTTCCTAACCCCCACCAGCCCGTTGGACATTCCTGAGACTGCTGCCCAAATAGACTTTGGATCTGTTCACATCCTTGACTCAGAGACTGATTCTGAGGGAACCCAAACTAAGAAACAGCCCTGATTTTTATTAATTTTGATTTTTGTTTTACCTAGACCCTCTGTGTACTTTTTCGATTGGGCTAAGGTGCTTGCTTCTGTGGAAAGACCACTGTATTCTTTGCAAAGTGATATGCACCTACATGAAAAGTGTTGTAGGGGAACGTATGTGAATACACGTGGGAGTGGGGCCTCCCTGAAGTGAAAAGCTTTCAGTCTTGAGGGGGGCCGTGGGAGAGACACAGAACACACAGGTAAAATTATAGTTACAGAGGAAGATGGCCTGTGACCTATTCAATACTTACTTGGAGATACCCAGGTTCAAGAGAGATCACTGGGGAATGGACCGGTTATAGCAGGCTTTGGAAAGAAGCAGAATTTTGGCAAAGAGCTTTGTTTGGGGCAACACAGACATAGGAGAGCATAGTGCTTTGCATGTAATAAGTAGTATAAAGATTACTTTTGAAAACATGAATGGATGCATGGAAAAGGATGGATGGGTGCATAGATGGATGCATGGGAGAATGGGGAATGGGTGACTAGATATGGCGCAGTTGTATGGGTCAGAGGTAATAGAAGAAAGGACGCTGCCTTTGCAGACGTAAATCCAAGCAAACAAAATCACAGTACAGGCCAGGTTTCGGTAATTGACCGCTCCCTTCTCGATTCTCTTACTGGACCTACAACACCACAATCCCAAGTATCCGGGTTACATCAGCCTACTGAGTAAACAGGCTTCCTAATACAACTTAATACTTGAGGGGATCAGGGGAGCCCTCAACTTCTGCCTGGGAAAGCAGTCGTGACCCCAGCTATCACAATGACCCCTTGCGCTTTACCGGATACATAAAAGGAGCAAGATCTGAAGTTGAGCATGGGCCCCTCCCCCAACAGCACCCGAGGTTAGACCTAGCTCCGGCTGGGGAAGGCGGAGTGGCTCTGCACAGCTCTGGGAAACTGTGGATGTCAAGTTTGCCGCCTAAAGCAGAGTTTGCTGCAGTAGGCTGCTAGGGGTTGGGGAAGGTAAACATAAAACTGCTGACTGCCATCTAGTGGATGTTGGGCTGTATAACAGGCGTCCGTGCTCTCACTGGACTGGGAAATGAAACTGAAGCAGCACATCGTAATTCAGCCTTTTCTGTCTCTCTCTAGCTTGAACCAGGCAGGCCCTTACCGTCCCCCAATGACCTCAAAAGAAAAATACTCATCAAAAATAAACGGTTGAAACCTGAGGTTGAAAAAAGTAAGTCAAAGACACACACCAATGATGAAGCATACACTCATTGTGTGTTTGGACAATTCAGCTGTCTGAAATGAAATCTGTTTTCAAACCACTGATTGGGGGGAGGAAGGGAGCATAGCACTGTTGCATATGCTTTTCAGAGCAAAGTGGCCGCACCGGCATTTAAGTGTAGGTTCCTGCAGCGGGAAAAGCATATTCATATATTCATAGGATGTAGGATTTGGAATGAACCCAAAGCAAAATGAGAAGAAAGTGAAAGAGGCATTTTAGAATTTATCAAGATAGAAGGAACTCGCGTTTTATCATTTAATATGCTTTGAAGTCCTCTTAAAACTTTCCCTTTGCAGTTCGCCTCTGCGAGATACACATATCTAGGTGTCCGAGGCGAATGCGTGAATGTATACATGTGTGGAGAGAGAGAAATGATTTTATATAGATATTTCCCCTGTATTTTCCCTGGGGATTTTCTTTGAAAATGTTTTTTTTTTCCCCAGCTAATCTCTTAATTCAATGAATTGGTAACGTGAAATACTGGTATGATTGCACTGTGTTTTTACCCTACGTATTCTAAGTTTTATGTTTTTTTTAATTTAAATTCGATTAATGAACACAGAGTGTATTATTTGTTTCAGAGGTAGAGTTCAATGATGCATCAGGCTTACGTAATACCCAGGTGCTTATTACATCACATATCCTCCTTAATGTCCATCACCCAGTTACCCCACACCCCCGACACTGCTCCCCTCTAGCAACCCTCCGTTTATTTCCTATGACTAAGAATCTCTTATGGTTTGTCTCCCTCTCTGATTTCATCTTGTTTTATTCCCCCCCCTTCCCCTATGCTCCTGTTTTATTTTTTAAATTCCACATACCATTGAGATTATATGATAATTGCCTTTCTCTGACTGATTTCACTTAGCATAATACACTCTAGTTCCATGCATATCGTTGCAAATGGCAAGATTTCGCTTTTTGATGGCTGAGTAGTTTTCCATCATATGTGTGTATATATACAGATATAAGTGTATATATATATATACACTACATCTATATCTAAGTTTTAAATTAGAGTAATTATTATTTATTACAAAAGTAATACCATAGGAAAATGAAAGCAACAAAGAAAAATATAAGAACATAATAAAATAGCACTGCGTTATGTATCTTACGTAGATACATGTACTATAGCTACATGTTTAGACATACATTTGATAAAACTGGGATCATGTTAAATATGCTGATTTTCTTATTATCTTTAATTCAACCAGTTGAGCATACTTATATTCCTACTAAAGTTACTACATGCTAACTTTACTTCTGATGTATGAAACAGTCTGCAGAATTTGTTGTGTGGGATATGCTACCATTTAACCAGTCCCAAATTGATGGCTTTCCCTTCCTGTACTAACAGCGATAAACTGAGGACAATGTTCATTTTGCCCATTTGCACAGCTTCTCCTTGAAATCAGTTGGTGCAATTTGAGTTGGTTGGCCGAAGCACGTGCATATTTTATATTGTGATACATCTTGTTATACTTTCTTTCAGAAAAACTGTACTTGCACTCTCCCCAAAATACACGAGAATGCCCATTTCCCAGTGATACTCTTACTGCTGGCTCTTGGCCAGCTTGTTGGTACGCATGCCCAACTGGCCCAAGGGGAACGAGACGCTAGTTTTATGAGAGTTATGTTTTTAGTAACTCGTTTCTTGATATATCATTATTTATAATGTGCTTCTACATGTTTTTCCATTTTCAAAATTTGTCTTGCATCTAAGAACTTTTTCTACATGAGGAGAATAATCTCGGGTCTATCGGTCACAGATGTTTTTTCCTGAAGTTGTATCCGTCTCCAGCGTGCCTATCTCTTTTCCATCACTTCAACATCATTGGTCTCCAAACCGTGGGCCTCCTCTCAAAGTTAGGGCCAGAACGTTGGGCATTTCGCCGATGCTCCCATGGTCCTTCATCGAGTATAGACAATGTGTCAGATGCCCATCCCATGAGAAGTCCGGCCAGCGGGTCTGGGTGAGATGGTGGCCTTAGGAACACAGCCACGAGGGGCTTAAACTACACATTCCCTTCTCACTGTTGATCTTAGAACTCGGGCTTTAAGTCATCTGGCCTCTGTCACCATCACCTTCTTGTTTGTTTTGAATAACAGAGCAGCTCGAGGCTTTGAAAAGCATGATGGAAGCTGGAGAAACTACAGCCCCGGTTAGCATCCTAGAGGATGATAATGAAGAGGAAATAGAAAGTGGTGAGTTGGTTTCCTTTCAATTTATGTGTCACAAAAATACTTTTTAAAAAAAATTATGTATTCTTTTTAAAGATTTTATTTATTTACTTGACAGAGAGGAGAGAGATCACAAGCAGGCAGAGAGGCAGGCAGAGAGAGAGGAGGAAGCAGGCTCCCCCCTGAGCAGAGAGCCCGATGCGGGGCTCGATCCCAGGACCCTGAGATCATGACCTGAGCCAAAGGCAGAGGCTTTAACCCACTGAGCCACCCAGGTGCACCCCCCCCCAAAAATTACGTATTTTTAAGTACTCTCTACACCCAACGTGAGTCTTGATCTCACAACCCTGAGATCAAGGGTCACGTGTTCTCCAGCTGAGCAAGCCAGGCGCCCCACAAAAATACTTTTTAAAATAAGAAAAACATGAGTTTGTCTCCATGGACCCTTTTATATAATGTGATGGATTAATTCTTATTAGTCAAGTGTGTACGCCTGCACCAAACTTTACTTTTTTGGTGTTTTTTGGTATTTTTCCAAATGTTCCTTCCAGTTTACCTGGGCACTAGATTTTTGTGACTTAGTCATCTCCCTTCCTGTTGTGTAATGAGCTGCTCAGCAGAAATTCACAGCCAGAGAATCCTTGCTGTAGAAGGCAAGGGGCTGGAAGAGAAAGAACATTTTAGAATCCCTTCTATAAACAAAAACATAAATTTTAGTGTTGTTAATGATGATAGTAGTAAGGTAAGCTACAAGGAAAGAAACACGAGTAGGGACCCTCCGGGAAATGATGGGTTTATGTGCACACGCGAAATGAACTGGAAATTCAAACCCAGTATTAAATTTTTCCAGTTAAAATTCTTTCAAGTAACCAGCTCACCAGAATTATCAAGATAGGTAGGTAATTTTAGCAAAGGTAGCCTTGCTTAAAATACTGGAATATTTGCTACAAGCCTCTACTTTACTCGGGCCACAAAGTACAGCTACAGCCATAATGTTTGGTTTTAAATGGGTCTTTTTGAAAGTCTGGAATGTTTTAGAAAATTATTTCTCCATTATGGGGCATGAAAATTGATTAGCAAAATTGTATGTCTGTTGGTTGGATTGGATTTATGTGCCTTGGATTTATGTAGTGGTTTGGGGCTAATAATGTAGAAACACTATAATGTAGTGGTTTGGGGCTAAATAATGTAGAAACACTATAATGTATTTTCTAAATGTAGAAACACTAAAAACTTGCAGAAGCTCTCTCCACTTATTATATGAAAATCTGAAATATATGAGTAGATTTTAGGCAAGTTTGATGCTCTAGGTGAAAACCTGAAAGTCATGAGAATTAACTAATCTCAATAGTAAAGGCAGCTTAATTAAAGATGGCTCACTATGGAACAGACTTCACCATGACGGAATGTGGTGCATGTCCAAACCAGGGGTTCAAGTCCACCCCCAGGGAACAGAAATAATGACTTACTTTCATATGCTGTATATGGCAGGGAGTGTCTAGGAGGGCAAAGATACCTGGAATTATTTAATTGGTGACTGTTACAATTATCTATTACCGAGTAACAAACCACCCCAAAATCTAGAGGCTTCAGATAACACTTCATTACTCCCTCCCATAGTTCTGTGGGGGCATCTGGGTTCACAGTAGTGCTTTTCCCTTAAATTTCTCATGCATTTGCAGACAGATGACATCCAGAGCGAGTCATCTGAAGGTTCAGTCAGACCACATGGCCCAGATGGCCCACTCTTGGGGCTGGCAGTCATTCTGGGGAGCTCAGCAAGGTCTGAGGACTGGAGCTCCTCCCTGTGTCCTCTCCCTGTGGCTTGGGCTTCTCACAGCATGGCGACCAAGTTTCTAGATGGTGCACCCTGAGAGCCAGTGTTCCAAGAGGCAGAACGCGGAAGCTGCTAAACTCCTTTAAGAATGATGCCCAGAAAAAAAAAAAAAGAATGATGCCCAGAACTGGCCCATCATCATTGCCTGTATATTTTGTTCATCAAAGCAAAATTGAGGCCCGCCCAGGTTTGAGGGGTTGGGTGCGTGGCAAGATCACATTCTAGAAGAGCATGTAGGAGAGCAGATATTCTTGGAGCTGTCTTTGGAAAATGCTATCGACCACGATGCCCTATTATTTCACTTTTTTTTTTTTTCAAATAATAAACCTGGACATGATTTAAGAATAAAACACTGAAAGGAATATTATTTGAAAAGATCAATATAATACTTCTAAAATTTGGAAAGATGAATATTATGTAAAATCAGTTCCTTAACTTAGGTCAAGTTTTGCAGATGGTAGTCGAAAACATTTTAGACATTACTAGATCCTATAATCCAGTAAAACAAACAGCAGAATACTGGACTAAATTAACAAGGAAAATACTAGTAATATGAATAGCAACCACCGTTGTTGTACTAACTGTGAAGGAAGCAGTTTATATCACCACCTAATCTTTATATGGCCCAATGAAATAGGTATCATTACACTCATTTTTCAGGTAAGGAAGTGGGAGCTTAGAGAGGTGAACATAGTCTGCACATAACCCCACAGATGGTGAACAATGGCACCAAGATTCAACCCCAGAATTGTCTGACTCCGGGCTCCAGACCTTTTGTGCCTTATCATGCTGCCCTTCTTATATACAGGAATATGAAGAGAACACAGATATATAAAATTGTTAAAAATATATATATTTTAAATGTAACTGATGAAAGTCAAAGATGTAAAACTTTTTTTTCTCCCCAAATATGTTTATTTTAATTTTTCAGTGTTACAAGATTGATTGTTCATGCACTACACCCAGTGCTCCGCGCAATACGTGCCCTTCTCAATACCCACCACCAGGCTCGTCCACCCCCCCACCCCCTCCCCTCCAAAACCCTCAGTTTGTTGCTCAGAGTCCAAAGTCTCTCCTGGTTCATCACCCCCTCCGATTTCCCCCCATTCACCCTTCCCTTCCTTCTCACGATGCCCTCCATGATTTTCTTTATACTCCACACGTGAGACTGTAAGATAATTGACTCTCCTTGACTTATTTCACTCTGCATAATCTCTTCTAGTCCTGTCCATGTTGAAACAAAAGTTGGATATTCATCTTTTCTGATGGAGGCATAATATTCCATTGTATAGATGTACCACATCTTCCTTATCCACTCATCTGTTGAAGGGCATTTTGGT
>CM052811.1:90749487-90791010 GCA_028533885.1 Nasua narica | reverse complement strand
GAGTTTACAAAAATTGAAGTAGCTTGGTTAGTTTGGAAGGATTATGGATCATTTCACATGGTAAGGTCTTGCTTTCTTGGTTTTATAATCAGCAGGAAGTGATTAAGCATTATCTGTTATTGCAACTGAAAGGACTAGCAGTAACTTCTGAAAGATACCATATATAATCTCCAGGCCCTCAACCTAATTGTATGTCACTAAAGAAAAGTGAGTACTTGTTCCCTAACTCGCCAGCCATGTGGACCACCCACTGAGATAGGCCAGAGAGAAGCCAAGGCAAAGTGTATCCAGTGTGGGAGTGTGCAGGGAGGCCAACACCAGGTAGGTCTTCCCCACAGAGGGCAGGGGTTCCGTGCACACAGTGTGAGTTTCACCTTAGCCCATAACAGTGCGGACAAGTGAAGGAGCAGGCCTCTGGGAGTCAGATACAGATGGATTAAAGGTCCTGGGCCAACTCCGTGAGGTTGGCACCAAGACAAGTGGGGCAGTCAGGCTTTATCTGCTTGCAGGGGACCCGTACTTGAAGTCACAGTGTCTCCTCTAGAGTCTTCCTACAAAAGGAGAAAGTCGAGCCTTGTGACACAACAAGGAAGCATTGATACTCAGAGTGTGGGACATTTTATGGGATACCTGATCTGTCTCCTCAAATCTACGCATTATGAAAAATAAATAGTAGCAGGAACTAGTCTAGATTAAAGTAAGTTCATGAGACTTAGTTATCGGAGACCTAGTATGGGCTTTATAGCTTGATTCAAATAAATAAATTGTAAATAGAGGAAAAATAAGATGGGCCATTTATTATAATCATGGTAAGGAATTACTGCCAACTTGGTTGGATACAGTGCTGCTATGGTTGGTTCTGAAAGAAAATGCGCTTTTTTAGCGATGCACGGAGAAGTAATTAGGAATGAAATGTTATAATGTCTGGAATTTGCTTCAAAATGTGTCAGCAGAGAGAAAAGAGAAAAAAAGGGAAGGATGACAGATCCTTTTTATGGACTTTTTATAACAGGGCTTCACCAGCGTATGGGGGGTTATTTTACCTTTCTCTCTACTTCTGTGTATGCCTGAAAATGTTCCTAATTTGGACTTAAAGTAGGTAAATACATTCTTAGAACTTTAACTTCCAAAAAATGACTATGTGTCATTTTTCCTAAGCAAGATTTAAGAGCTAATTTGATCACATTCCCCAATTCAAGACAAAGAGTTCTTAGGGACCTAAGTAATAACAAGATTCAGACCTTCCCATATACCCCTGGTAGGAGAAAATAAATTGATGCAACTTCTTTGGAGGGCAACTTGGCAATGTTACTACCAAAAGGACAAATATCCTTACACATCATTCTAACCTCTAGGCATTTATGCTATGCACACTGCAAGTGTCTGCTCTGAGATGTGAACATTCCCGGATCTTCACTGCAATACTCTTTATACTAGCAAAGTCTACTCTTTGCTAGTATACTCAATACTCTTTATAATAGCAAAGAACTGGGAGTAATCTAACAGTCTATCAATAAGGAACACTGGTAAAGAAATGATAGCCATTCCAAAAATGGAATATTTAGGCAGCCCTTAAAAGTAATATGGTAGATCTACATTACTGATAAAGAAGTGTCTCCAAGATATGTGAAGTTTAAAATCAAAAATACGTGCAGAAAACTGTGAACCCATTTGGAGTTTTGTTTATTTTGTTTTTAAATGAGGATACAAGAAATGGTTAGCAGTATATACGAAGGGTAGGCTTGGCAGGAGAGGAGATTTTCACATTTTATATATTGGAATGTTTATCATGTACATGTATTTCTATTCTAATAGGAAAAAGACTCAACTGAGAAAAATTACCTTAAGACTGTAATTAGGAGGGTGATTTTACTGGAGGAAATTGATATACATAGAGTTTTTGAAAGTTGTAAATTACGTACTGTTTTAAGGTAATGAGAATAAATATTACTTCTGAAGTTTTGGTAAATGCAAAATTACATGAGATTCTGCTGAAAAGTACTTGGAACTCTTCAATGACATTATGTAAAACATGAAATTTTACCATTTTTAAGGTGTAGCTGAGAGGATGCTGGAGAAATACTTAATTTTAACTACGATGGAACCAAATTGGCTTTAAATATGTATTAGTCTTCTTATCTAAAAATAAGACTTGGATACCAGTGGTGTCTACTATGTTCCAAGTACTTTTACATTTATCATCTCATTGAGTACTCATTGTATCCCTTCAGAGTGGGTGATAGCAGCCCAAATTTTCAGATGAAGAAATTGAGCCAGGGACGTGAATCAACCTGTTCATAAGTAAATAGTCAAGAACCCAGGGCGATTCACTTGGCCCACCCTGCCACCCTGTCATCTTTATTTGGGCAAAAACCAAAGAGAAAAATAGGAGAAAGCCATCTGGCCTTTGATCCTTGCCCTTATTTCTTGTTTTCTGTAATTGGCTGTGCTTTCCTAATTCTGTCTTATGTTCTAGGTGAAGATACTTAACAGAAGACCTAACAGGGCTCCAGGATTATGAATTATTCATTGACTTAATTTTCCTGGGTGTATACAGTAAAACAAGAGAATCAACAGCCCTTGACTTTTGGGTTTGTTTTTTTTTTTCCCAGATATCGTAGATGCTTTATCAGATCCAAAGAAATTTCTTTCCATTACGGAAAAAAGAGCAGACCAAATGAGAGCTATGGGCATTGAAACCGTGAGTAACAATGGTTGACTAAGGACGGCCAAGTTGGGGAAGTTCAGTGGTCAGTGATTATAAGAGCAAGACAAAGTAATAAATTCATATAGCCAACTTGGAGTGGTTTTTAAAATTTATCGATTCAACAAAATAGTTCCAAGGGTCTGTTTAATAAATAAAATGGAAAACATATTTAATAAATGAAATGGAAATCCATAATGCTTTTAGGACTGTTTCAGATACAGGATGCTTTTGTGATACACTAGAATACCAGCAAACCCAAGTCAGTAAATTAGTGAAATTGACATGTATGTGTCTTTGTTGCTTACCAGTCTTGCATCCAGCCTCCCCCACTGCTGTGCACCCTTGCCTTGTTTTTTCCTTTGTTTTTGTTTTTGTTTTTTTAAAGATTTTATCTATTTATTTGAGAGAGATATCACAAGCAGGCTCCCTGCCGAGCAGAGAGCCCGATGCGGGGCTCGATCCCAGGACTCTGGGATCATGACCTGAGCCGAAGGCAGAGCCCTTAACCCACTGAGCCACCCAGGCACCCCTCCTTTGTTTTTAAAGCTCCCTTTACCATACCCTGCTTGTAAAAGAGTGGCCTCTTTTTTCCTTGGCTTCATTCTTTGCCTCAAGCCTGAGAAAACCATGTAATCGTTCTTCTGCCAGACAGGGATCCATTAGGAGAGTGGTAGGGGAGACGCTGAGTGGTTCAAACTGGATTCAGTAAAACAGAATGAGAAAATTCAGAAAGGGCAAGACATTTGAAAGCAAGGTGGCATTCATGTAGGTTAACATAAGCATTTCTGCTCCAGAGTGACATAGCAGATGTGCCCAGTGACACTTCCAAGAACGACAAGAAAGGAAAAGCCAACACTGCCAAAGCAAATGTGACTCCACAGAGCAGCTCTGAGCTCAGACCAACCACCACGGCGGCCCTGGGGTCTGGCGTGGAAGCCAAGAAAGGTAACGGGAAGGGGTCTGGGCTCCTTATCTGTTCTGGCAATTTCAGACTCTTTTTGAAGAGTCTTCTGTGAGGGTATTTAGAATCGCTAATTTTGCCAATTTTCATTGCCCCAGAAAACTCAAGAGCGGCGTGTTTTCTTGTAGATTGGACAAACTGCTTAATTTTCCTGAGTGTTTAACAGGGAGTCAACCTTTGTCTCATCTGTTAGGTCCCCTGTGACTTAGGGCCCTGGGTACAATATCCATAGTTTCAGAAAGGGTTTAAATTCAGGCTCCCTGATGAAAAGAACTTCCACATAGTGAACCTCGCTGGGTCAGTCCCACACTCGCCCGGATACTCATCTGGGCAGGCAGTGGGCTCATGAACCAACAGAGTCACCATTGTTCATATATTTCTAGATTCTCTTCTTGAGAGATTGCCCCCATGGGTAGATAGTGAGCACCCATGATTATTCGTAAAATTATCAGATGGGCATTCGAAGGCCAATTCTATATGGTTTCCTGTGGATGAAACAAAATATCCTAAGAGGTGTCACCGCAAGGAATGATTTGTCCCATGTGCTAACATTCAGCCAGTAGGTAGGGCCACAACCATATCGCTCATTTAAAATTAACTTCTGTGCTTACTGACCAGGCATTGATTTTCTTTTTAATTTTAAGAATAAGGAATAAAGAAAACTAAACTCTAAGTTGGCCTCCCTCCAAGGGGTGGCTTGAGAGGAAACAAGTTCTTTTTGAGCTTTCTTGATAAGAACCAAAACTTGATGTAGTGAAACTTCAGTTAGCTACAGTCTTTGGAGCCCAAAGTTCCATACTTAACCCTTCCCTTAACTAGGGAAGCTTGTAGAACTGCACTGGCCAGGCCAGCGGAGTAGCCACTAGCCACATGTGGCTATGTAAATTTCAATGTTGAAATTAACACTTGAACTCTCTCCACAGTTCAGGTGCCCAGGGCCACACACAGCTGGCTCTCCGTTGGACATTTCCCACATAGAACCCTGCCATGGTTGCCAGAAGTTCTATTAGACACACTTCTGTAGACCCACAGATAGAACTGAGCACGTACCGATTCCTGTTCTGCATGCAGAATGTGGGTGTTTCCTAGCTACATCATTTATAGGAACTAAAATTTTTACAAGTTATTTCTGTCTTTCTCAAAAAATGTAAAACCAAGTTCATGTTTGCACAGGTTCCTGTTAATCATGATTTCCTTTAACCAAGACCAAAAGAGAAGTCTCCTTGGACTGGATTCAGTCTTAATATTTGTTAGCTGTCTGAAGGACCTTGCATGCACCCCAGTCCTCTCTTCATTGTACAGACCAGATTCACGTCTCTGCCTTCCAGTGCTCCCCACTCTTGCGGTAAAGCAGGGAGTTGGCTTGTGACATCGGACTTAGGAGATGAGAGAACAGCCCCAGGTTCTCTGGATGCCCCTATCATAGATGGTGTAGATCCCAGGACCGATTTCTCTTAGCCCTGACTCCCTTCCCCACCTTCTTACCCTCACACTGGCTGGGCACATCCTCTTCAAATGAGTGGAACTGAAAAACAAGAGCCTGGGACTCGGGGCCTCTCTTTCCTGAGTAGCTCATCCCTAGCTTTTGGGGAGTCTAATGGAAATCAGTTAGAGTACAGAGCACCCATGCGTCTTGTTTGTCCAAGATAAAAATCTGCAGTCAAATAGAGAATGGGGATTCTCCGACAACTTGGGTTGCCATGACGACACCTAGCCTATCATCACTCTAGTCGCGGGATAATGGATTATGTGACTCTGAGTCCTCATGACCACATCCTGTTACACCACGGTTTGATTCCAGGATTTCCTGTGTGTTGAAGGCATGGCTGTGCTCAACGGCTTACTGCTTAAAAATTACATTTGGTGAAAGCAGCTGAGGGAAAAAAAAAAAAAGCGTCTTGTTCTTTGATGACGACGCAGAGGGAGGTAGTTGACTGGGATGATGGGCCCTGAAATACAAAGATAAAAGTAACATTAACAGATGCTGCGCTGCCTGATCCGATCGCCTTCGTGGGGTGCTAACCCTCCTCCATCCAGCTGCTCTGTGTATTGGCTGATGGCAAATCACAGCTGCCACTTTTGCAGAGGATCGCCCCCAGACTGTGGGAGTCCCCTTGCCTGGAAATGCCTGGAAGGCTTTGTACAGTCTCCGAAGCCATTGGCTGACTGTTCTGGGGAGACGAAAGCCCAGTCTCCTTACCTCGAGGTCCAGCAACTCTGGATGGCCCTTGACGCTAAAGAGCCCCCTGCAGGGTCAGGTTGGATTTCGTCCAGAAATGCACCCCGCCTGCTTCCTCTGCCCTCTTCTGCTTCTCTGGGTCCCTTAGGGGTTTCTCCTGAGAGCCTTCCCTCAGTAAGTCACATGCACACACAACTCCAGCTCAGGCTCCGCTTGTAGGGAACCTGACCTAAGACAGTGAGCCTGCCAATTAAAGTGTCTAGTTAATTGCTTTGTAGTAAGAAATGGAGATGTGTATGTCCATAACCTTACATGTAAAGCTGCTCCAAAGTCTCTAGCTGCGATTTCAAAATAGTGAATTTTGTGTTATCTGTTATTCTAACTTTTAATACAGTGATTTGATTTTTTTTAAGGTATCGAACTTATCCCTCAAGTGAGGATAGAGGATTTAAAGCAGATGAAGGTAAAATGGCTCACTCATCTTGCACGCACTCTTGTGTCACACATACTGGTGACACCAATATATTTTTGTTTCTCACTGGATGTAGTCGTCGTGGCTTTAAGACACTGATTTGGGACCCTCTTTGTTTCTTCCACAGGCTTACCTGAAGCACTTAAAGAAACAACAGAAGGAGCTAAATTCTTTAAAGAAGAAGCATGCAAAGGTAGGCTGTGTTGAGTGTGCACGCACAGGTATGTGTGTACGATTTTCTCTGCTTGCTTGTTTTCTACTTTGCGCTCTCTGATGAAAACCTCAAGCTTTTATTCTGTGGAGCGGACCAGTGGACTCTTCACAGGCAAAACCATGGCTTAGAAACTGAGCCCAGCCAACTGGACGGTAGTACCTTCATTTTCACCAATTGGAAAATAAAATTTAAGAACAGAATCCATTGGGGATTGGCCGTCACAGATTTGTAATCTGCATTTCCAACAGTTCTTTCAAAAGCATAACAAAGCTTCGCCCATTTCAAAATCATTTAGTAGGTGGACTTTCTATAGAATAGTGGGCCAGAGCCAGACTCTGGAAGACCCGCTCTTAGTCTCAGTTAGCCTGGAGGCCCCCAGAGCCCCTGGGTTGGGAGTTGTTTGCCACACCCAGGGCATGGAGGGAGGTACTAGCTGCCTCTGAGCTGCCCACCCACGGCTCCCGGAGAAGAGGGCACTTCTCACTTTCCCCATTATGTAAACTCTGCTCAGTGGCCTACTTCTGAAATAGAGTTGTTTTTCCTTTTCGCCCATAAGAAGAGGATTTTTTGACAGTGATCATGAGAAATTCAGAGAGCTGGTGGCAAATTCAAGAGAACAGCAGCAGCTGGCCTCAGGAGTTCTCGTGTGGGTTGGAACCTTCACCACACTCAGGCATCATCTTGCTCCCCGCCGCTCCTCACGGGGAAGGAGGAGAACGGAATACCTCTTTCCTGCCCAAGGTGGATCACAACAACCCCCTGGGGCTGGAAGGGTAACGTGTGGGTTCATCCGTGTAAGGCAATGGGAGCAAGAGAAACTCAGTTTCTTAAAGGACTTCCAAGTTCTTCCAAGCTGACCTTGCGTTCCACTTCTTTGTACTCTGACTCAGTCCTCAAACTCAGGTCTGTCCTGCAGAGCCAGACTTGAGTGGCGTGGCTCCGAATCACTCCAGATACTAGACTGTGGGGCTCATGGCCACCATTTAACAGTTGGTTTCTCCTTTGAGAAATTCGACCTAATCTAGGCCTAGTAATAGTCCCTGTATTATTGAACTGAGAGCTTGGTGGATTGGCTGATCTAGGGATCACTGTACACTCTTTGCTCCTAAATTTCATGAATAAGTCCATTTAATGGACTTCCTTTTTGTTGCCCGTAGGGGACTCTTGCCATAGAGTTTTAGAAGTGTGGGACTGTTGGAGACAGAGCTGCGTAAAGCAGTGCTTTTGATTTTGTTGGTCATTGGCAACAGCGTAGAACATGGAGAGGCAACAGAAAAGAGGGAGAAAAGGCAACTTACCTGACTTTGGTGATAGGGATGGACTTGGTTCCCACATGGCAAGACAGCGTCCCCCAGATCTTCTTTCCCTTGAATTTGGATCTCTGTCACTGAGGCAGGCATCTCTGTGGCCTGTGGGCCCCGTGGAATCTTCCAACATTTGACCTCACCCTCATTAAATATTTCCTTGAGGCACAACAAGGAAACATATACGGTGACCAACAGTAAAAAATAACAAGGATAGCGGCCAGAATTTTTGCATGCTCAGTATTTTCCAGATGCTGTGGTCAGCACGTTATATTTATTGTCTCATTTAATGCTCTCCACCCTAGAAGGCAAATTCTATTTAAGTCTCCATGTGGCATGTGAAATTAAGAAATTTACGATTAGGGAGGTTAAGCAGTTGAGCTACTCACTCCACGTTGGAAAGCAGCGGAGCCAAAATTTGAACCCAAACCCCCTGAGTCTAGTGCCCATCCACTTAGTGCATTATTCTGTGAAAGACATCAAATGCTTTGGTAAGTAGACAAGTTTCCCTTGTTGCATCAAATGCAGCGGTAGCCCATGGGATGTTATGAAAATCTCCACTTAGGTTAGAAGGTGTCTGTACACTTGTTATCTGTACAGCTGCTAAGAAATGGCCCCCAGTTCTTGAGAACTTGACCTACATGGTACAGAGCAGAGTTATCTGTTGATTTCCTCATCTGGCTCAGGTCAGTAAACAGGACCATCTGCTTTATCAGAAAAGTGGCAAACAAAGATGGCGTCTTCATCAGCTTGGGCCACTGTAACAAACTGGCATAGACCAGACGGCTTAAACAACAAACATTTATTTCTTAGAGTCTGGAGGCTGGATGTCCCAAGGTCAAGGTGCAGCAGGTTCCGTGCCTCATGAGAGCCCCCTTCCTGGATTTTGAAGAGCCTCCTTGCCTAGTCCTCACGTGATGGAGAGAACTATCATTTCTCTCATGTCTTTTCTTCTAAGGGGACTGATCCTGTCCCTGAGGACTCTACCCTCATGACCTAGTCACCCTCCAAAGGCCCCACCTCTAAAATCCATCACATTGGGAATGAGGGCTTCAACATAGGAATTCAGAGGGGGAATAGAAACATTCAGTCCGTTAATAGGTGGAAAATTATTTTTCTGTGGTACATTTGAGCTGGCCTTGGTAGATCTTCCCCTGCACCTCAGACGCCACTATATTTCATTCAGCCAGTCCCATTTCTTCATGCTTGTTGGCAGGGACATCTCCATGATGCTTAATAACTGGTAGACTCCAATGGCTAAGGGAATCCATGTTGCTTTTCTTTATAGAAAAACAAATGAGCTTCTTGGAGCCCCACATTATGTAGTAGAACCAATACCTAAAAAGAGCTTTTAAATCTCCCTAAATCCAACTATCTGCATTTGTGTGGACTTTCAGAACCGCTTTAGTGTGCGTTTTTTGGAGGAAGTGTTCAAAATTCCTTAGATTGAACTACTAAGAAAATTGCCCCAGTAAAATGTGCCATGCTTGCCTGTTGCTTTTCAGAGAGCTTTCCAGGAGTATCTCTGAGCAGGGCAGTGCATCTCACAGCTTCTTTTTCAGACCCTCATGTACTGCAGAAGTTCCTGTTACAAGTGTGTGATTATGAGCTTACGAATGAATCACTTCTCCCACATTAAATACACAGGGGGCCCGCTTTATTCAGATGGCTTTGGTAGTATAACTTATGAATTCTGAATTCTGTGGTGTTTTTGCAGAGTTTTTTTTCTCTTTCTCTTTTTTTTAAATTCAATTACCATCTAGTGTATTACTAGTTTACAAGGTAGAGGCCAGTGATTCATCAGTTGCATACAACACCCAGCGCTCATTACGTCATGTGTCCTCCTTAGTGCCCATCACTCAGTTACCCCATCTTCCCACCAACTTCCCCTCCACCAGCCCTCAGTTCGTTTCCTGCAGTTAAGGATCTCTTATAATTTGTCTCCCTCTCTGTTTTTGCCTTATTTTTTCCCTACCTTCCTCTATGATCCTCTGTTTTGTTTCTTAAATTCCACATGAGTGCAATCATATGATTGTCTTTCTCTGATTGACTTACTTTGCTTAGCATAATACACTCTAGTTCCACTCACATCGTTGCAAATGTAAGATTTCATTTTTGATGGCTGAGTAATATTCCATTGTATATATAGACCGTGTCTTCTTTATCCATTCATTTCTCAATGGACATCTGGGCTCTTTCCATAGCTTAGCTATTGTGGATGTTGCCACTATAAACACTGGGTTGCAGGTGTGCCTTTGGATTACTATGTTTGTATCCTTTTGGTAAATACCTAGTAGGGCAATTGCTTCATCATAGGGTAGCTCTGTAGTAGTTCTATAATGAGACTACTGATAAGTCTAACATTTATTTGGTGACAGTTTTGTGTTACACATTTGGAGAAGGTAGCAGAAGGAGAGAGAGAACCTAAGTAGCTCCCATACCCAGTGCGGAGCCCAACTCAGGGCTCAATCCCACAACCTTGTGATCATGACCTGAGCTGAAATCAAGAGTCAGATGCCTAACTAACTGAGCCACCCAGGCACCCCTGTTACACATTTTATGCACATTCTCAACTCCTCACAATATCCTTGAAGCCTAAGTAACACCGCCCAAATTCTAGAAACAAATAAAATGGAATTCAGAGAGGTGAGTCCCTTACCTCAAGCCATATAAATAGTTAATGCTGATTACGGGCCTCATTTGCTTACATCTAGCACACACTTTTTACAATTCACCACATTATCACCAATTTATTAAAAGTGTATTTCATCTATTTTAACTGTTCAAGGATTTCACAAATCATTTCAAATAATTAGAGCTTCCTATCTATAAATTTTCTATAATTTTTCAGCCTATAATATCTCCCTAATACTTTCCATAGTCTCGTCTGAACTCTCTTCTAAGATGAAGGAATTACATGAATGTTGGAGCCACAAAGTCACATTGCAAAGTAGGGGGGATGGAGAGAGAATATGGAGAGAGAATGAGTTGTGGCCATTTTCACAAACCATCTACCAACCATTTGTTGGGTGAGATAATTTATGCTTAAAAGAAAACAGCTTAACTAAATCCCCTAGCTTTTAAATGGTGAAGTTAGGATGTGAATCAAAATTCTGACTCCAGAACTCAAAAAAAATTTGTACATTAATTCCAAGTGTGCAACGTAGGGATTTGACAAGTTTATACAGTGTGCTGTGCTCACCACAAGTGTGACTGCATCTGTCACCGTATAATGCTGTTAAAATCCCATTGACTATATTCCTTATGTTGTACTTCTTATTCCTGTGACCTATTTATTCCATACCTGGAAGCCTGTACCTCCCACTCCCCTTCACCCATTTTGCCCACCCCCCAACTCCCTTCTCCTCTGGCAGCCATTAGTCTGTATTTATAGGTCTGATTCTGCTTTTTGTTTGTTTCTTCCTTTGGTTTCGGTTTTTTTAGATGCCACATATGAGTGAAATCCTTTGGTATTTGTCTTTCTCTGAGTTACTTCACTTACCGTAATACCCTCTACATCCATCCGTGGTGTTGTAATTGGCATGATCTCATCCTTTTTATGACTGCATAATATTCCATTTTGTATATATGTGTGAGTGTGTGTACACACACACACAACACAATTTGCTTATCCATGTGTCTTAGTGGACACATGCATTGCTTCCACAATCTGGCTATTATAACTCCGGAGGTCCATATCTTTTAGGATTAGTGTTTTCTTTGGGTAAACACGTGGTAGTGGAATTCATGCTCCTAACCACTCTACTGTTACCTCTGAGTACTCCCACATTGATTTGTCTTTCTTACATCGTCTTGATGGTCTTAGTAAAAGGTTTTTAAAACCAATCATAATTCTCTCGTGGCACAGATATCTTGGCCTCCTTTGGGACTGTTTTTTCAACATATGATCCTTGGATCAAGAAGTTGAGGCTTTGTAAAAAATGCATATTCTCGCATCTGAGACTTAGTTATAATCTCCAAGAAGGGGTCTAGGAAATAAATTTAAGCACTTTTCCTGCACACATTACCTTTTGAGAATTGTTTCTTTAGGAATATAACTTGGTACTCTATTATGTCCCTTGACCGCTTAGTGGAAGTCCCCCTAATTTCCTGCAAACTGAGGATGAGGCCTCCTTACAAAAACAGCTTTTGACCTGTTGTCAAGCAATGATGAGAATAAATACTCCCAGCCTTTCTACGAAACAACACCTTACAACCCCTTTTTAACAATTTTAGTGCCCCCTAACATGGTGCTAAGATTTGCCACCCTAAGGCCTTGGGTTATAAAGTAACCTACTGACAAGGGAACCTGGCCCAGTCTATATGCTCCCAACCACAGTGTCCATGCATCAACCTTGGCAATTGGCCACTAAGAGCAGAGACTCCTACTTAGTTCATATTAGGACTGTAGGGCACTCTCAGCTCTCACCCGTCAGCCTAGCTAAGTAAGTTCTTAGAACTACAGGGAATCCAAGAGCTAAATCCCAGTGGCTTAAGACACAAATGTATTACGCAAAAGAAATCTTCTTTTCCAACTTGAAGGTTAGCTACAGGATGGAGGAGGACTTGTGGTATATGAGGATCTGCCATCTGCAAGAGGGACACAGAAATAGGTGTGTGAGCTGCTCTTAGGACACCAAGCAGAAAAGCCATGGATAATGACCATGTGAGCCCCAAATGAGATTAGGATGCTAGTTAACATGCCCAGATTCTGGCAAGTGGCAATGGTCATTGGCCATTGCTTTTGACCCTATGAGTACAGCTGGCAATCAGACTTCTATGTGTCTCTCACTTTCTAGAGCCACCTCTCTAATTTGAAATGGAAACTAGGGGGAATGGTTTTCAAGTGTCCATTAGAGGAGAGATAGCAAAAGCAGAACTAAATAACAGTAATCTCCCCTAATGCATGAGTCACTGGAGTCCAGAATTGGGGTTTCTTTCAGTAAGAAATGGGCATACTGTTCAACGGTCTGATGTGGTCAAATCCTTAGAGCAAAGAAAACCCCAAGTTGGGTAAGTATCCCCAATAACATGTTAGAAGAATAACTACAACTTAAATGCCGATAGGGACTAAGCAAGTGAATGGAGGCAGTTGGTCAGACAGAGAGAGAAGAGCATTTGTTCCCATCCAAAAGGCAAAGCAGACTTAGCTCCCCACCATCGGTGCCTTGGGAGTCCATGGGCCAGCTTCATTCTCCAAAGGGGACTCCTAAAATCCGAAATCTTATAGAAACTTCCAGGTCTTTAAATATCAGTCCCTAATTCAGTCTTCTCTCAAAACACCATGTAGAGGGGCGCCTGGGTGGCTCAGTGGTTTAAAGCCTCTGCCTTCAGCTCAAGTCATGATTTCAGGGTCCTGGGATCGAGCCCCGCATCGGGCTCTCTGCTCAGCAGGAAGCCTACTTCTGCCTCTTTCTCTGCTGCTCCCTCTGCTTTTGCTCTCTGGCTCTCCCTGTCAAATAAATAGATAAAAATCTTTAAAAATAAATAAATAATTAAATAAATAATTAAATAAATAATAAAATAAAATAAAATAAAACCATGTAGAGCAGGGAGAAATCTCATATTTGTAGGCTGGATGCATCCCTGGGGCCACTGGTTTGCAGCATCACCAGCAGATGAGTCAAATGCCTGAGAAACCGACTATTTGGCATTTCAGTAAAGCTATTCATGGAAAATTTGCTCTTTGCTATGCAAGCAATTTAGCTGATACATCAAGGCTGCTGTTAAACTCATCAATTGTAATTAGCGGTAAGACCTCAGCGCCAGACCCACAACTCTGTTAGGAAGGGACCCCGCTACCAGCCACAGAGGCAACTCACTGGTGACCTCAGAACTTTGTGCTGAGCAAACATGAGTTACTCCAATTTTTCAGCAGTATCTGCGGTGCAGTCATTCACGCCCACTGCCCCATCAGTCACAGGAAAGAATTGCAGCAGAAGTCTGTCCCAAAAGAAGCTGAATTGACTCTTAACTCCAATAAGAGACCTGTAAATCCTGCTAAAGGCTGGATATGTATTCTCCCCAAAAATACCCCAACTAAGATTGACCTTGCCGTCAACATATCTAATTTTGGTACTCTTAACCTGAATGAATGAAAAAAAAAATGCCCCTTCAGTAGTGTCCCATGATTTAATTAAGGACCAAAGAATAAAACCAGTGATAGTTTTCTGAGTTAAAATGGACTGAGAGACCATTCCCTGGTTCTTTTATACTTCAGGAAGCTGAGGCTTCACCACCATCACATAATTAGGAGCCCGTTCCTTTGTGAAAGGAGAAGTGGTGTCTGGAAACCAAATTATCCCAAAACACTTCAGTGACCACTTCCTATCACACAGGAATCGTTCTGAGCACATGGAGAAACCAAGAGATAATTTTTCAAGACCAACTTTCTTGTTATTTGTAGTAACAATAATTGTTTTGATTCAACGTACTTCTATTTTTCCATATTTTGTTTTAAGATTTTATTTGTTTGAGAGAGAGCACAAGCAGGAAGAGGGGTAAAGGGAGAGGGAGAAGCAGGCTCCCCTCTGAGCAGGGAGCCTGACACGGGACTTGAACTGAGGACCCCATGATCATGACCTGAGCTGAAGGCAGATGGTTAACCTACGGAGCCATCCAGCCTCCCCCTAATTTTCCATATTACTCCTGCGTACATTTGGTAACTTTGCAGCTCATAACCAACCCATGAATGAGGTTGGGCAAATGGATCTTGTTCAGTTTTCTAAGAAAGAAGGTGAGGGCTGGAAAGATTTATATAAGTTTTATAAGACCACTTGGCTAATTGTTGACTGAGTTAAGACCGGAATTATTGACTGCTATTTTCCCTTGCTATTTTTTTTTTTTCATTTGTACAACAAATATTTAATGAGCACCTGCTATGAACCAAGTTTTGTGCCATGTACTACTGAACACAGATTTGCCCTGCCTTCGTAGAGCATACTTTACCTACTGGAATCCATCATGAATGCCTTTCATCACAAATAGCCTCATTCCTCATCTCTAATTGGGTTAATAAGATTCACCAGAATATTTCCTTAAGAAATAGTCTGTCAGTGTACTTACAAGCCTCAAATCCTCTTCTTTTCTCGTGCTGTACTAGGCTATTTAAAGAACGATCCTCTCCTCCTTCCCTTTGGTACTTGCAAGAAACAGGAAAGCAGAAAGATGATTCTAATCTGTTTGAATCTGCACTTGCGTAGAGTCCCTTATTTATTTGCCCAGAAAAATTAACACGTGCTGGGCAGGCCTGATGCTTTTAAATCTTAAAAGGAAGAGTATTAGTAGGGCATTTTAGTAGGCTCTTTGTTGTCCACAACAATGCAAGAGTAGTTAAACCCATTCAGATCAGAAGTCTTAACATATTGATTTCCTGAGGCAGTTGATTCAGCGTAGAGGGAAGGTCGATTGATTTAATCATTCTACTTGCTCTCCTTTATCCCAAGTCACTCTCTTTATATTATCAAGGATATTGAATAATATGTATATGTTACTATATTTTGAATAAGGTGTAACAGGCATTTGAAATATGATTATATGTCCTAACAGCCTTGTGAACTAGGTATCGCTATCCCAGTTATAAAGATGAACAGATCGAGAGGCTAGATGAGTTGCTCTAGGACTTAGCCTGAAAAACCCATGTCCTTAACTTAGTCTACCACACTGCAAAATCCCTGGCAGAAATGTGTTTATAACACAAAGTACACACATATTGGGAATGTGGGTAGATTTATGAGATGTTCCAACCACAAGTTAAACAAGATACAGTTCCATACAATTCCCTGACCCCAAATCCACAGCAACCTGGGGCCACTCTCTTGTCCCCATTGTCAGTTCCTGTCCTGAGGACCTCCCCACCCAGCACCACCCTTCTCCACGTCTTCCCCCAAAGGCATGATGGGGATTTGAAGTCAGCTGACCGTGAAAACCCCACTGGCAATTCTTAGTGTTTGGTGATGGTATTTAAGACCTTCCAAAAATGTGCTGCGTGTTTAGAAGCCATCTCACATGGGAATAGTCTTACTTAGCATGTGAAAGCGAGAAGGTATGGTAGCTGAACTTGGGTATTTGAGAACCAAGGTGTGGAATGGGCTGTGGACTAATTAGGGGTCTCCAGCAGAACGAAGACGAGTGGATAGAAGTTCTGTGGAGAACACGTATATGTAGAAGAGAGGACTTTGGGAAGATTGGTGCTGCCCAGTAGTGGGCAGGGATGCCTTTTGAGGTGGGCATGTTCTTCAGGGAGGCTAGACTCTCCCTTGTGGGGGCAGCCCCTGTACAAGAAACTCCTGAGTTGGGTGGGAGATTGGAAATCCTTCTGCTTCTCGGAATTGGTTACTCCTCAGTTTCCAAACCGAAGTTCTGGGAAAGCTATTGAAAATCATGATAGTCCAACATAGGTAACTTCTGTCAGACCCTGGAAGAGCCCTACTTGTGACGGCAGATTCTTCTCCTTCAGGAGCATAGCACGATGCAGAAGTTGCACTGCACACAGGTCGACAAAATCGTGGCACAGTACGACAAAGAGAAGTCGACACATGAGAAAATCCTAGAGAAGGCAATGAAGAAGAAGGGGTAATGGCTCTTTATTTCCTTCTGGAAGCTTCTGGTCTTCTTATATTTTTGTCTTTCCCAACAGTTCAGTTAACTGTTGAGGTCAAGGGAGAACTTGGTCTTCACTGTGTTTTCATCCCGCTAAAAATTTTTCCTGGAACATAGGAGACTCGTTCAACTGAAGGCAGGGATTGAGGTAGAAAAGAGGAGCTTTATTCCAGTTGGACAGCCATTGGTGGATGATACCGTAACTATGTCTCCTCTCCTGTGATTTCCACTTGGTATCTTTAAGGTGAATGAGGGGGAGAAGGAAGGACAAGCTAAAATTGGGAAATTTTGGAATTACAGAAATTCTTTTGCATTGCCAGAAACTAAATAAGTTTGATGCCCTCCTCGTGGGGAAAAAAATGCCATCTCGATTTTTAATATTACAGGAATCTTTAACTTATGCCAACAGATAAGACTGTTAAACCCTATCACTGCATTTACTATAAAAGAGTTTTAAGCTGGGGGATGTTTCCGTGATGGCACAAGCTCACCGAATAACAGGCTAAAGAGAGAGCATCCTCGGTGCCCACCCTTGAGAAGTAATAGATTTGATGAGAGTCCTAGCATTTTTAGAATAATGCTTCTCTTGGAGACATTCTCAATAATATAATGAGGCATTCTGACTTAGGCCATAATACATCAGAGCGTATATGCTGGAGACAGAAGCTTGGGACCTCTTCTGGTTTCAGCAACACTGTAGATTTTCCAAAAGGGAAAAATTATCACTGAAATAAGCAGTAATGGTTGTTGGGAAATTGCCTCGTATGTATTTCCTAGTCACAATGGAATAAGAAGCAAAAATTGCCCTAGGATGCCAAGAAATGCTATTTTCTGCCTTGCTGGCATGCGTAAAAGACAAAAATCTGGCCTTACAACCAGAAAGAATTTAAAAATTCACTTCCAGGCTGAGGACCCATTTTCTAGTTATTATCTCCAATAATATTTTATTGAATAAATGAAAAATTAGCCTCAAGAAAAGCAGGAACCAAAATGGAAACTCTGACCACAGACCCTTAACAATGAAATCATTGTTAGATGGGAAGTGTCTCTCTGGGTAGTGCTTGAATCGAGTAATCACGATTCAGATGTTTTGTAAGGTGTACATCTATTACTAGAAATACTGTTGTTGCCCAATGAGCCATGACGTCCCATGTTTGATGAACAAATTGTCTTCATTAGAAAGCTTTGGAGCAAGGGCCCATGGGAATGGGTAGATATCTAACATCTGGCACACATTGATGATTTTCCATTTTCAGGGGAAGTAACTGTCTCGAAATGAAAAAAGAAACCGAAATTAAAATTCAGACACTGACATCAGATCACAAATCTAAGGTAAGAAATTGCCTCTTTTTACAGCAGGAACTTACAGAAGATCCTTTGTAATTTTTTAGAGGCCCTACCTAACATAAATAACTGTAACCTGGGGCTGATCTGGGAGGTCAAGGGGTCTTTGCATCAGCATTTTTTCCAGACTCTCTGGCTTTGAGAAGAGCCATTTCATGGAACATCGTTTCCTTCATCTGTAGAGGTATGCATGCTGTCTGTCTATGCTGTCTTCCTCCTGCCTCTGAGGCATCAAGGGAAATGGGACAAATACTAGATAAAATACAGAACGTGCTTCTCCAGAGAAGCAACATTAAACATAGAACAAAAAAGCACCCCACCTGGGAGTTGAGTAACTCTTTGATACTTAGCCCATTCTAACTTGGCTGTGGAAGTTTAGGATGGGGGAAAAAAATCAAGAGCTGACATTTTAGGAGATGAGCCCCATTATTCATATTTCCCCCAAAGCACAAGAAAATAGGGACTTAGGAGACTTTCTAGCTTGCAGGCCTTTGGAGAACTGAGCACGAAATTCTAGTCAAGGACACAAATAATTCTTCTGTCAATAATAGTTGCAGAAGGGGCGGGGGTACTCTTAAAACTCCCCACTCTAGCTTTTGGCCAAACCAGCCAGCCTCACTGTGTGTCTGCGCAGCTCTGTCATCCCCATGGGCGAGCCCCATGGTTCAAAGGGAGGTTCTCCTCCGTGCTGTGTATTTTGTGTCCACCGTGTGAAGTTACAGAGGCAAGAATCCCTCCCTGCGTCTTTGAGAGTTGGTCTTCACGCCTCTCTTCTTTACTGGAATGTTTGAGAATTAACGTCTGTGCACCATGCTGTGACTTCTAGAAGCTTCGCACAGATAGGAAAGGAGGAAAGTCGAAACCTTGGCCGTGGTATCAGTTAGCTTTGGCTGCACAGTACACCGGATCAAAGTTCAATGACTGCAGCCACCTCCCAGTTACTACCGTACAGTTGAGTGGGTCGGAATTTGGGCTCTACTCAGTCGGGTAGTTCGAGGGGTTCTGATGAGGCTCCCTTGTGTGTCCGCAGTCAGCGGGGATGGACGGCTGTATTCAGATACCCTGCTCATTAGCCAGTGGCTGGTTGCTTTTTCCTGTATGGTCTTTCATCTTCCAGCAGGCTAGTGCAGGCTGTGTCCCAAGGCAGCCTTGGGGTTCCAGACAGAAAAAGGGGGAGCATTTTCCAAGCTGCTGCCTGCACCACATTTACTACTGTTCTGCGGCTAAAGCAAGTCCCAAGGGCGGCCAGATTCAAGGAGGTGGGGAAATGGACGCTAGTTCTTAACAAGGAAAGGTACAAAACCACATTGCAAAGAGCACGGATATGGGGGTGGGGGAGACGTTCTACCCCAACGTCTGCTCAGGTTGACACAATGATTCATGATCCAGCAGTAAGAGAACATAGTGTTGTTCCATTCAGACCTGTGGCCTTGTGGATGTGAAGCAGGAAGAGCATGAGGAAAATCTAAGAGAATGCCTAAAGGCGGCCAGAGTCCGGACAAAAGGGAACCTGGACAAGTTAGGCAATGAACTCACAGGTCATGGCTGAATATTTAGAACCGAAGTGATGGGTTATTTTAAGAAGCTCTGACTTCCTGATTCACCAGCTAAACTGGCAGGTGGGGGTTGAAATGCACGATGGATACTGTGTTTTCAGTTCATACCTGATCTGTGAGAGTTCCAAGTGGCACCATCCCCTTTTCCCCCCCTACACAGGTCAAGGAGATCGTGGCCCAGCACACAAAGGAGTGGTCAGAAATGATCAACACCCACAGTGCTGAGGAGCAAGAGATCCGGGACCTGCACCTCAGCCAGCAGTGCGAGCTCCTGAGAAAGCTACTGATCAACGCCCATGAGCAGCAAACCCAGCAGCTGAAACTGTCCCATGACAGGTAGGCGAGTGCGCCTTCTCCAGGGGGAACCGCTAATTTTGTAGCGATCCTGAGCTGTCACGTGTAGCATGTCATACAGCTGACGCAAGCAACGGAAGCTGTAAGCAGTGGCCCCTGCCGTCGAAGTGCTTACAAGTGTTGGCAAGGTCTTAACACTCACATGAAAAACTTAGTTGAATTACAAATAGTACGGGATGCGTCCTGAAAAGCAGCACAGCCCAACGGAGCTCTGACTCCGGAGCAGTGATGGCAGTTTCACAGTGTCAGGGCCAACACTGGGCTCTGGAAAATGGCCTGGAGCCTCTCAGGAGAGAGGACCCAGAAAGCGACAAACACCAACCAGTTAAGCTCCTCGATCAGATTGGATCTGATCACTCAGTGGCTAAATGTGGTGAGGTCCTACTTTACATGATTAGGACTTCTAGGAATTTTAGAAAGATAGACCTAATCAAGAAACAGCGAAGAAGTATCGGTTTGTGAACTGAAGATTACATTTAAAACCCTGCAAATGATGAGCTAGACTCCCCCATCCCCAGCAGAAGAGGGTCCATGTCGATTACATCCTTTGATTGCTGCTTTGTTACAGCTTGCCGGCTTCTCCCTTCATGCCTCCTATATGCCACTGTTAGGGCCTATTGATACACACAAAGGAGTAGAAAATAGAAGCATTATATGAACCAAGCAAACAAAAACGTTTTTCAATGCTAACTGCATAAATTATCTGGGTGCGTTCATGAATTCCCAGCCTGGTTCTGGAGTGATCGATCCGGCCGTAAGAACGGGAAGTGTTTTGCAGTTGTGGCCAATTCTCATTCAAGGCAACGAAATGAGGTAGACCGTGCTAAGTTTGCTGGAGGTCAGTGGTCCGTACCCTAATCATTGTAAAGTATCCTATGAAGTCGTATAGGATTGGGAGTGGTCTTTTTTTCACATTTGGCCACTGAGAAGTGCTTGTCGAGTGAATGAATAAAGAAATGCTCGGTTGACTAACATTACCGAAGGAACAACTGGAGAGCCATTTTCTTGGGCCCAGGAGTTTCTGTGCGTATTCCTGCCTCTGGGGGCTCAGTGTTCCTCTCTTCTGAGACAGTGGGGACTCTACTTAGAACACCTGACTCCTCCTCGGTCACTGGTTTCCAGGCAGGATTTCAAAGAGACCTGCATAGGTTCCAGAAAAAATTATTTGCTAATAATACTCACTTCAGTGTTCCAAAATGTATACCCTTAATGTACACATAAATATGCACACACAGACATCCTAGCAGATGCAGGGATCAGGGGCCTTATGTAAACCTCCCCCCACCCACATCCCGTGCTTTTCTGAGACTACTCAGTGCCCTTCATTCCCATGAGCTGTCAGAGAACATGAAGGTCACTTGTGAGGGTCACAACATCCTCTGTCTTCCAGGCCCTCTGATCCCAAGAAATGTAGGGCAAAACTGGAAAATACATTTTTATGGACATAGTGGCTCTTCATCCCAGTTCATCACTGTCACTTCCCCAGTAGGTGACCCACTTTCACTTCTCAGGGATTGGGGCTCTTTCCCTCCCTCCCACAAGATACAAAATAACTCGATGAGCTTAATAGTGGAAAAAAAAAAGTGAACGTAGTCCTGTTACTTGTAGAATTTTTTTTTTATTATTGTAGTAAAATATCCAGAACATAAAATTTGCCACTTTAACCATTTTTTAAAGATTTCGTGTGGGAGTGGGAGAACACCGGACTCCCCCCAGTCAGGGGACTCGATCCCAGGACTCTGGGATCATGACCTGAGCCACCCAGTCCCCCATTTTTAAAAGTGTGTGGCAGTAAGGACACTCACACTGTTGTGTAGCCATCACCACCATCTGTTTCACAGACTTTTTCATCTTCCCCAGTTGAAACTTTGTACCCACTAAACACTAACTCCCCATTTGTTTACTTTTAATACTTAGGGAAAGCAAGGAAATGCGAGCACACCAGGCTAAGATTTCTATGGAAAACAGCAAAGCCATCAGCCAAGATAAATCCATCAAGAACAAAGCAGAACGGGAAAGGTAAGCCTGAGCGCACTCACCGAGGGGATGGAGCATTGGCTGGGACACGCAAACAATGTGTGTGTTGGCTATGAATTCTGCTGTTAGAACTGCTATGCAGATGTATTCTTGCAGTGTTCTAGAGAACACTGGTCTTCTGATTGCTCACTACCACCAGGAAAATACGTGTGCTCATCTACAAACCGAATTGCATAAAATACGGCAACATACCCTTCCCACATTCCATCGGGTCATCCCACAAGAACCTCACCTGCTCCGGTGATTTTATTTATCAGGTACGAGCCCTTTAGGCAAAGGATATCAGGAGTCCTGTCACCCAAGAGAGGGCGTTGGCACTCCACTCTCCCTTAGTTAGCACCTGAGCTGCTGGAGAACTTTGCAGCTACAAAGGAAAGCGCCTGTATTTCATGGTCTCCCTGTCTATGTGGTCTTTTATGGAGGCTCACTGGGTACCTCTGCTGATGTCGCCTCTTTGTTTTTGGGGTTTTTTTGTTGTTGTTGTTTTTAAGATTTTATTTATTTGACAGAGAGACACAGTGAGAGAGGGAGCACAAGCAAGGGGAGTGGGAGAATCAGGCTTCCCTCTGAGTAGGGAACCCAATGCAGGGCTCAATCCCAGGCCCCTGGGACCATGACCTGAGAGGAGGTCAGAGGCCTAACACCTGAGCCACCCCTGCCTTTTTGCTTTGAACATGGCAAGAACTGCTGTCCAACTACCTCAATTTCATTGACTTTTTTAAAGCACAACTCAATAATGATGCCAAACATGAAATATGATAAAATATGAAGCATAATACCATCCAGTGCATTTTCATGCAGAAGTGTTGTTGAATTAAGTATGATTGGAAATGGGTCATCAGGAGGGTATGGAATTCCACAGGAATTTGACTTGGAAATGAATTGACTTTTTAAAATGTTGTCTGAGAAATTTCCCAGTCAACCTGGAGCATCTAAGGGAAATGATGACTCAGTGTAATCAATACTTCTCTGCACCATCCGCTTATGGTTCTCGTTTGTTTGTTCTCAGACAAGGAACTTTAAGGGCCTTATATTGCGGAAATGACATCTGCTTTAGCTCAGAAACGTAAAATAGTCCAGCCATGGTAAAACCTCATCAATTTGAACTACTTTAGATTCCCTAAAAATACAGAATTCAGTAGGATAAATGTGCTAATCCTTAAAGAGCTCTTTATCACTTTTTTTCAAGTATGTTACAAAGTGGACTTCAGCCCAGTTGAGGTCAAAGTATCTTAAATTCTAAGTTACTGATAATTAACGAAGTTTAATTTTTTTGTTTTGACTTTGTCTCCAGTGGTAGGCGGTTCTAAAACACCTACCCATGGCTGGTTTTAAAAAATAATTTGTGTGCAAACACACACATTGTGTATGTGTGCCCACTTTACCAAAGTACTGAGAAATAAAATCTAAGAAGTTATAATTTGATAGCTTAGAAAGACATATAGAAGCTGATTTCTATTCCCAAGTCAAAGAGGACATTTCAATAGAAATAGTGCAATATTTAAAATGGAACAACAATGCAAGTACTATCTATCAATGTGTAGAAGGTAGCTAAGGCACATATCAAAAGAATCAACAAAATGAAGAGGCAACCTATAGAATGGGAAAAAATATTTGTAAACCATGTATCAAGAATTAATATCCAAATATATATAGGGAACCCATACAACTCAACAGCAAAATAATCTGATTTTAAAATGGGCAGAGGACCTGAATAGACATTTTTCCAAAGAAAACATACAAATGGCCAACACGTACATGGAAAGTGTTCAAGGTCACCTATCATCAGGGAAATGCAAATCGAAACCACGGTGAAATAAAACTTCATACCTGTTAGAATGGCTATTTATCAAAAAGATAAGTGTTGGTAAGGATGTGGAGAAAAGAGGATTTCTGCTTTGTTGGGGCTGCGTATATTGGTAAATTGGCAGCCACTATGAAAAACAATATGGAGTTTCCTTCGAAAATTAAAAATAGAAAAACCATATAATCTTACAACCCCATTTCCAAGTATCTATCTGAAGGAAATGAAATCACTATAGCAAAGCAATATCTGCACCCCCATGTTCATTCCAGCATTATTCAAGTAGATAAGACCTGGAAATACCTCCGTGCCCATCAACGGATGAATGGATAAAGTCAATGTCATTTTATGTCCTCACACACACACACACACACACACAGGAATATTATCCAGCCATTAAAAAAGAAGGAAATCTTGGCATATATGACAACATCGATGGACCTTGAGAGCATCAGGCTAAGTGAAATAAACCAGAGAAATACAAATAATGTATGATTTCACTTAGAGTAAAATGGTGGTTTCCAGGAGTTAAGGGAGTGGAAAAATGGGACAGACTTCCAGTTATAAGACGAGTAAGTTCCAGATATCTAATACGGAGCATGGTGACTATAGTTAACGGTATTATATACTTGAAAGTTGCTAAAAGAGTAGATCTTAAATCTTAAATGTTTTCACCTTAAGAAGGTAAAGTGATATTAAATTGGGAATTACAGCCTAGCTATATATACCTTTTTTTTTTTTTTTTTTTTTTTTTGAAAGAGAGAGAGAGAATGTTGAGAGAGAATAAATACTCCCTGCCAGTATGGAGACCAGCGCAGGTTTGGTCTCACAAGTCTGAGATCCTGACCTTACCTGAAATCAAGAGTCACACGAGTCACTGACTGAGCCACGCAGGTGCCCCCAGCTGTATATACTTTTTAAAATAAATGCAAACTAGTGAGTTAAACACTCAAGAGAGTCTAAAATTAGAAGTACAGAATGAACCCAAAGATCTCAGACGGGGAGAAATAAAAAAGCAAAAAGCACTGGAGACTTTCAGCAAAAACAAAAGCTTATTATTTGAAAAAAAATAAAACCAGTGACCCTCCAGCAAGACTGTGCAAGAAGCAAAAGAGCACAAGTTAGTCATATATAAATAAACATACAAGTAAAAGGAGAAACCACTGCAGATCTAATCTAAAGATCCGGATCTTTGAAAATGAAGACAACTTCTTAAAGAATACCACCAGTGAGTTTGAACACTTAAAGCAAATGGACAATTGCCTAGGAAAAAACCAATATCCAAAACTGACTGAAAAGGAAAGAGCAAACCTGAAGAGACACACAGCTACTAGGGACTAGGGACTATTCAGTCATGAAAAGCACTCCAGCCTCACTGGTAATTATGCCATTTCACAAACCTGACTCAAAAGTGAATGTCTGACAATCCCGAGTGGGCAAAGACCTGAAGGAAAGGTAGCATTCAGACCCTGGTTTACTTTGGAGTAAAGTTGAAGCTGTTCATTCTCTACCACCCTGCAAATCTAGGCACATACCTTAGAGAAATCCGTGCTCGTAAGCACAGGAAGATATGCCCTACGTTTATTGAATCAACACACCGTCTGCGTGCCAAGCATTCCAGGGCCCCAGGCACCAGATCATTGCAGCATTTGTGGGAAATAACCGATTTGTCATTGATGGCAAACTGGAAATATCGTATTCTCTTCATAAATGGAAAAAAATCCATACAACGATGAAAGTAATGGAACAGTTTGCAATATGGTTGTGTCTCTAGAACCTCGGCTAAGTCCTGAGTTATAGGAAGAAACCCAGGGTAGTTTACCATTGATGTCAATTTGGAAAACACACACAACAGTAGAGACCGGCAGCATCGCTTGGGAGCTTGTTAGAAATGCAGACTCTCGGGCCCCACTCCGAACCCACTGAATCAGGCCCTCTGGCGGTGAGCCCAGCAATCTGTGTTTTTGACAGCATCTGCCTTTGCTTTGTAGGCACCCAGAAGTTTGGGAAGTACTTGTCTATATTACAAATGGATATGCATCCATATGGAATAAAAATATTAAAACATGGAGGAGAAGGTCTACACCAAACTCAAAATAGTGGTTATGGCTGGAGAGAAAGGAAGGAGGGGAATGGAATCTGGAAAAATAACAAAAGGGACTTTATATCTGTGACACTTGGCTTCCTTTAGAAATATAAGCCAAGCAGGGCAAAACATCAATACTGACTAATCTGAGTGATGGGTACAAAGATGTTTTTATTTCTCTCTGTACATTGTCTTTCAAAATTCTACAAAAATTAGGAAAAGTGAGAATCCTATCCAGAGAATTAAATGGAATATAAAGTTTTCTTATGACCTATTACGTTAATTTTATTCAATGTCATGCCAACTGTTATTTGTACCTATTCCTTTTAGGCGAGTCAGGGAGTTAAATAGCAGCAACACCAAAAAGTTTCTGGAAGAAAGAAAGAGAGTAAGTATTTTGTAATTTTCTGGGTACTGTAAACAAGAACTCATGCTTAGATATCAGACCTCTTCTGGATAATTTGCTTAATTTGATTTTTATGGACATTAAACATTCCAGCTTCTCTGGTCCGCTCCCTGAGAGCTCAATCTATCACTTAAATCTTGATGGTATTAATTTAGCACCATTTTATATGGAAAAGGAAGCCAAGCTTTAATTGTGCATAAATATTCTATTATGTTCTGAGAAGATTTTAGCAGGGAAGATCTTCCCACTAATAATTACGAGTTTGAACTGTTCCAGTTTTCAGACTATGTCTCATGATTTTTTTTTTTTTATAAATACTTCCCTTCGGTAAATTGTAGACTTACCAGTCATACCTCATCTGTCAGTTTTCGGATTACAACCCAAAGCTTATCCGAATTTTTCTTTTTTACAGCTTGCAATGAAACAGTCCAAAGAAATGGATCAGTTGAAAAAAGTCCAGCTGGAACACCTCGAATTCCTAGAGAAACAGAATGAGCAGGTATCTTACCTAAAAGGCATGAAAAGATAGAGCCAGCCCATTTTGGGGGGTAGGTGCCATGAGTAGTGGCATGGAAAGGTGGCTAGTAAAAATGTGATCCCTTTTGCTGTATTTTCCCCATTTCATCAAACAAGACAGAATTCTTTTTGGAAGAATGGTGGGGGCAGAGCAGGGAACCCAAAGTCATCATTTGAATAGGACGGTGATACTTCTAAGAATGATGTCCCTGAGAAGAGAAAAGGAAGGTTGCAAATTTAAACATTTGCTCTATTTAAAAGCAAATGAGAGAAACTACCTCTTTTCAACACCAATCTAAAAGCTAAGTCATAAAACAATCTCAGGGCTTCCAAGTGGGACCCATAGGAAGGAGCTGCTGAAACTCTACAAACCACTGAACACAAGTGGATACCATATTCTTGGTGTTTTTTCTAAGACAAAATGCTAAGAAGTCAACACCACTAGTTATCCAAAAATCCACCTCTTGAGTTAGCCATCAGCTGTTAGATAGCAACAGCAAGATCTCTGTATGTTTACCTGAAAGACAGTACAAGTCGGCTCCTTCCCAACTGGGCTATGCCATCCATTGGCCATTCAGTTACTTCAATTGATGGCCATAGCTCTAGCTTATAAGGCAAAATGACCTGGCAGAGCAGTTTAAATTTCAGTCTGTCTCAAATTTCAGTTTTTGGGAAGAGCTTGTTTAGAAGCTTTATATCTAGATAATCTATTTCCATCTAGAAACCATGAAGAGGGTTTGATGAAATAGGTTCTTGTACCACATTGTTCTTTTCTATTTCCTTCATCTAAAAAGCAGCTCTGTTGAAGGTGTATTTCTCGGAGTAAATGGCTTCAGTTGGAATTACCCTAAAATGTATCTTCGAGAAAGTAAAACAAGACCATAAAATCTTTTTTGTATTACAGTAGGGTAACAAATCCAACTTCCGGTTTCAGATTTGTTACTTTTCAATAGGCCGAAGTTTTATTCATCAGCATACTTCTGAGTTATGTTTCACATTGTCTTCTCAGCTAAATGCTTCTATTCATGAACGGTCCACAGATCCTCAAGGGGGACAATAAACATTTATTGTCCTGTGGGTCCAATTCATTTGACCATCTCATAGATACATCACGTTCTGGTACAGGATACCTAGCTTATGTTTTTGCTCTTAAAGCACTTCCCAGAAAGTGTCCCCATGGGCAAAATGGGAATACGACTAAAGGTAAAGCCACCATCTCCAAAACATTAGGATCTACTTCAGTGATTCAGGGTTGGGTGGGATAAGGATGCCACTCAAAAAGAAGGCGGCACAATGAAGGTAAGGCACCGTTATGTTTCAGTTAACTAAATTAAGAAACTACTTAGAAATTACCGTGTTGCTTAGCAACAAGTTTGGCTAAAGAATGTAAATGTGCTAAAAATTACTCATTACTACAATAGTGGTGAATATCAGAGCTAGAAAATACACTTACCTACTGGTTTTTATTTCAGAGCCCAAGTACCTAATAAAAAAAAAAAAATCACTTTGAGCTTTTATCCTAACCCATGGAGAATTCAACCCACACCAGAGTTCTTGCATTAAAATATATGGGATTAGTGATAAATGGACTGATTGAGCATATTGGGAGGATAGCGGCTTTTTCTCCCTAAAAATTCCTGTAATGCCTTTTGATAGGTCATGAGCAACGTCTACCACCCACAACTGATACTTCGAGTCACAGAAGCTTAGGAAAGCACAGATCACGAGGAGGCTTGAGATTTGAGGAAGAGTTAATGAGATTCAGTGAAAAGAAATTCACACTATCACAATGATGCTTCCGGCAGAGAGAGAATTTGGAGTTGAATTTCTGTGCTAAGCCCTGCTTTACAAAAACATGGGCTGTTCAGTAACAGATTCCGTTCCCGGTCTTTCTAGTATAATTTTGTTTGGTTTGGAACGTAAAGGTCAGAGAGCTGTTTGTTATCCCGACCCTGTGTTACAAACCATTAGCAGGTGCAGGTGCGAAAGACAAGGTCACTCCATTACATCCCTCATGATAGGCAAGGTCTGGAATCAGGTAGCAGAGCTCCTCCCTTCATAACCAATTAAACATCTCATTGTCAGAAAATTTTCCTATTTCCAGACAATCCTAAATTTTTATACCAGTCACCCAAACCCTTGTTAAACCCAATGCCTAATCTCTGTTTCTAAGCCAAAGATCATTTGAACATTCATCCATAATATCTCTTTAAGGCTTGTTACTGCTTCCTGGGTGACCTTACTCCCAGAAGCTCGCCCCGTCCCCCCAAGGATCTACTTAATTAGCTAGGCCGGCGTTGAGGGAGCTAGCAGAAACAACTCAAGTTTTAATATAATTGGGCCCCAATTCTAGGTCCTAACCTCATGTGCTCTTTTTTAAGCCCCCTAATGGCCTTGCCTACTTGGTCATCCAATGCTTCAAGCTCCAAAGGTCGGGGATTGGTTTCCTACTAAAGTTTCCCATAGACATTCCAGCCACGAGTATGTCATCCATCCTGCCATGTACCATTTCAAACATTAACGCTCCATTTCTATCATACCCAAGCTTTAAAAGTTGACTTTTGTCATCAGTCCTGTCATTTAATCAAGAGAAGTGAGGGTTCATGCTAGAGGGACGGTTTCCCACTCACTCCTGCAGGAGAGCATAGTCTGGGGTCCCAGGCATTGGTTGTTTACTTTGTTTTTTTGGTTTTGTTTTGTTTGGCTTTTATAAATTTTCTGTTGAGACCAATCCCGGTGGGGGGAGTTTGTCACTGAGGGGGTGTATACATGTTTTATTCTTAGCTCTTTGCTTTTCTGTATATGGTTTTGCATTCATTTTTCAAGTGCTCATTTACTCAGTATTCATTTATTTTCTTTGTTTTATATATGTATGACTCAATTTTGACATTACTATTTTTGTACAAACAGCTATTGAAATCCTGCCATGCAGTGTCCCAAACACAAGGTAGGACCGAAACTCTGATAAGCAAGACATTGCTTTCCTTCTCAGCTCTGTTAGTGGGCTCGGTGCAGTCTCCATTTATGATGCACATCTGGTCATAACTAACTAGTATCTCAAGGGTTTGGATTTAAAAGCTTGACTATTTCATGCTTGGATGTCTGAGGTAATATTCAAACGGAAATGCCCAAAATCTTGGAGACTTACTGCAAAAGGAGTCTCAGCCGACGGTTCCTACAGCAGACCTAGAAAACTCAAATCATGCTCATGAAGGTATGAACAGTGATATATGACTGTCATTTGGATTGACCACAGCTAAGACTGGGTCATGAAGTCAGCGCTTTCACAAGCATTAATAGGATGGCAATTAATTGTTAAAGCACCTACTAAAAGTTCATTGGTGCTTCTTAATGACAGAGTTATGGTCTGCGTGCAGAAACATTCATTATACGGTGTCATTATACAGTGACTCTTGTTATGTTTTCTGCTAGATCTGGTCGGCCAAGGACTCTAATCACCTTATAAGGGTGACCATATAATTTATTATCTGAACCAGGATAGTTGTACAAGTGAGAGGGGATGATGTTCTTACTCGCCAGGACTATGGGCATAACCTGGAACTGTCCCCACAAATGGGAATGAAGGGTCATCCTGCACATCTGAGACCCTCGCTCTGAGACTAGCCCTGTAATGGTGTATGTTCAATATCTTCTTTAAATGCTAAGCAGGGTGAAGCATAGGGCATCTTTTATTACTACCTATGGAACATAAAAGTATTTAATTTCCAATGCTGATACTGTTTCACTGTCATCTCTTATGAATACCGTTTGTGTCATAGTTTCATGTTTGTATATTTTTCTCCATTTCTCATTTCTCAGAGTATTAGTATATTTCAGGCATCGAAAACTGTCTAGGTAGAGGGAACCATCCATCCCATATCTGAGCAGAAAGATTAAATTCTTTGGTATATCAATCTTCGCTAAAAGGAAATTTAAAGCCACAATATAGAAATAAGAGAATTACTGTGCATCCACAGGTCGAACTAGTTTTGGGGACATTTAGATGCTCCTAGGATCCCCTGCAGATTTGACCCAAACCTCCCCCCCCCCCCCCGCGACCTTCCCTTCAGTTGGAATACCTAAGCAGACATGAGGAGTAACATCAGACCACTTCGGAATCCTCCTCTGAGTAATAGCTTTATATATCCATGTTTCCATTCCTAAATGGCCTTTGTTTTGTGACCTAAGTAGTAGGTCACAAAAAGATGAAAGAGATGCTTTATTGTTCCTTCAAAAGATACATGCATTGGGTTGGGCCCAAGCATCCAGAAACCAGTTTCAAAGTAAATATTGAAATAAGAGAGTTGATTGGTCACCAGAATCTTGCCCACCGTGCCCCTCTGATTCCTTTCTACCTCCCAAACCACCTGGTTATCTAGTGCCAGCCTTCAGCCATGGTGAACTCAATCTCATGAAGCCTGTAAAAAATTACCTCAAAGAAGTGAGAGCCGGTAGGGAGAATTTTTAGACAATAGGATTATAGGAACCCTACATATTCATGTAATGTTCTATTTGCAAGGTACTCCAGCCAAAGCAACATGATACGCTCCCACCTAAATGTCTCCATCAGTCAGATTCTTAGGGAATTAATTTCAGGCTAGTAGAGGAGAACTCTGTGCATGAGCAACATTTCTGCTAAAATTTCATATTACTCACAGTTAAGGCAACATATCCATCTGTAGAAAGCAAACAGTTGAACGTGACCTAGTCTAAGTATTGAGTGACTGACTTAGCCTCTCTTCAGGTCGTTTTCCTGGCATGCTGTAGAACTAGTGCTTCACAACTTTGAATGTGCATAAAAAATGTCTTTGGGACCTTGTGAAAATGCACACTTTGATCCCGTAGGTCTGGTGTAGAGTCCAAGATTGGGCATTTCTCACAAGGTCCCAGGCAGTGCTGATGCCGATGGTCCCTGGACCTCATTTTGAGTAGCAGGGATAGAGTGATAGCATCAGATTTGTGGGAGAAGAGAGTCTGGGGTGGCTGCATGCCTTCAGGAGAGGATTGCTATGTCCTAAGGCCTCATTTCTGATGTTCCAGGCGAAGGAGATGCAGCAGATGGTGAAGTTGGAAGCCGAGATGGACCGCAGGCCAGCAACAGTAGTGTGAAACTCCAAAATGCAAACTGAAGCAGCAACACCACACGGCATCAAAACATCACCCCCAACCTTCCCAACACAGATTTCACGCAAGACGGCTGTTGTCTTTTAGGCGCAGACAAGAGGTGACCCAGAACCAGAGACTGACATACTTCTGTGCAACGTTCTGAGTATTGGGCTTCTTTGGCCAACCAAAAGTAGCTCCGAATCCACCAAAATTACTATCCCAGTAAGGCAGAGTTTAACCCTTGCTATTACAACTTAAACATGTTTGCTATAAAATACCATCACAAGTGAATGAGCTTGGTGTAAACAACTCTGCTCTGTGATGCATTTAGGACATGTTTGAGCTGCAGCAAAAATAGTGCATTAGTGATTCAATAGCAAGTGCATGCACTGGGGGGGCGGGGAAGAAAAAACTCTGTCTACAAATTCATCAGCAGAAGCGGCAATCTGCTAGACAAATAATTTTGCAGAATTTTTCTACATCTAAGTTACCTCATCAGTAAGTGCCATGTCTCTGCCATGCCATAAGAAGCTAATTTCCTGTAAAAGTTGTGGAAATTACTAGAGTAAAAAAAAAAATAGAAAACTGTACCTGTGCCAAAACTCATCAGTGCTCAAGGGAGAACTCTGTTAGGCACACGTAAGACAGTTTACATCTGATATTTGCTTTATAGGAATTGCTTCTGCCGATTCCAGACATTATAACACACTATTACACATAACGATTGTGAAGTGGTTATTGGCAAACGTTTGTAAATGTGACCATGTATAAAGTATTTATACTAATTCATACTGTTATAGAGCAAAATCATCTAAGTATTGCCACATGACAAGATTAGTCAACAGGAATACTAGAACTATGTTTGCATGATACACAAGCACCCATTATGACTAATCCGTACACATGCAGTTAACCTAATGCCAAATAAACACTGGCTAAATAAACGTATGGCACAGAATATAATTTGACTATCAAGACTTTTAGCATAATGAAAAAGTCTATATATATGTGTATATGAATTATGTGGGCATTCTTGATACTTCAAGTTCTAGTTTCAAAAAAAATTACATAACTAATTTAATTTTACACAAAAATATTTATGCAGATTTTCAGAATTTCATATCAGGAAATAACCTTTTTACGTCTGTTCAATATCAAAACAATTTGCTACAGTGTTTATCTGCATGGTCTTTAAGCCCGCCGTAGTTGCGTTGCAGACAGTGCATGAAAAAGTATTCCACAGGGAACTGAGCCATGCCGCCAAAGCCGGGAGGAGCGCATGGAAACAGTAGTCTAGAACTAATCAGAGGACTGATTTTAGGACCCAAAACCAACTGAATTGTATATGCTTGTACAAATGGATTCTGTGTGTTCCTCTGAACAAAGCAGAGAAAATTATGTTACCATCAAGACTGAAATTAAACTTCCAACTTCTCTAATAAAAAATTAAAACACATTCAACACCTGTCAGCGTGTATGCTTTCCAGCAGACTCTTTGCCTTCACAAATGACCTCTTCATTTCCAGGGAAGGCTTCCTCCTGCCCCAACACATTCCCACCCCCGCCAACTGACACACAACAGACTCATTCTGGTTAACTCCCAAATGTATTTGGGTTTTTTTCCTCATAGTTTTATCATTTGAATTGGTTTCTGTGAAATTGCTCTGCTTCCCTGTTTGTGTATCTGTAAGACAGTGGGTTTAGACTACATACCTTTCACCACTAACATCCCATGGAAAACTAGGGCTGTTAAAATAAATAGCACCCCTATGTGGCTCAGTTAAGTGTCTCACTCTTGGTTTTTGCTCAGGTCATGATCTCAGGGGATTGAGCCCCACACCCAGTGTTGAGTCTGCTTGAGATTCACTCTCTCTCTAAAAAGAAAATCTAAAAAAAATTTTTTTCTTACATAGAAAAACCACATTGGGGTGGCCCATTCTCAAGATTTCCAAATGGCTCCTCATCAGATCAGAGGACTTCTGACAAGAGCTCTGTGGCACTTGACTGAATTCAGCAAATGCCTCCTCTTTCCTTTGCTTCTGAGAGGTACACCCAGTTTTCCCATTTTTCTGATCTGCTCTTCTCTGCCTTTTCATCCTTTCACACAACCATAAATATTTCTATTTTCTAGTACTATATCCAGAGCCATTTTTCTCTTTTACCCAGACTACTTCCAGTATTTGAGATGTCCTACCCCCACCCCAGATTCCACTGTAGTAGCATTAAAATGTGCACACAGCTCAGATATTCCACAAAACGATGTTTTACCTTGAGTTATAAGTTCAGATTGCATCAAATTCGGCATTCTTGCTTATGAAGGAAACAAAATCTTGCCAATTAAAGTAACTCAGTCTTTTCCAGCTTAAAAAACATGTTATTTTGGAGGCATTTAAAATATTTCAAAGTCAAATCCCCCATGAGAGTCCTAGGCCCATTCAGGTCTCCCTGCTTCTTTCCCCAGATGGCAGTGAGGAGGAGCATCTGATCTCCCCTCAGTCGGACAGTCCTAACTGCCCTGTGCTGCAGTCCTTCCATCCCAGTGGCTCAAGGTCTCTGCTCAGTCAAGTGTTCACCCTGGACTCAGTTTATTTTAGCATTCTTCTGGGAGATGCAGGAACTTCTGGATCTTTGTGGCCATGGGAGAAATAAATTAATGGACTGGAGTTAGCACATCTAAGTATCTCCTTTGCCCATTTGTCAGCTACTAGCGCCATTTTCCAACATCATGAGGCTTGCAATTTGCTAGAGCAATGCCCAGAGAAGCAAAAAGCAAGACTGCTTTATATCGGGTCCCAAGACTATCTGAGTTTCTACTAAATCTTACTTCTCCCACCCAGCAGGCCTTTCTGTTCAACCTGCAAGTCAGGACTCTTGAGTCTCAATTCTTTCTCCTCAGCCCAGAAAGGTTATGTAACTGCTTACTTCTGACTGACTGGAATTCCCATACAAGACTGTAAGCCTCCTTCCTAAGCAGATTGTTCTTCTCTTTCAGGAAGGTAGAAGGCTTCATGGGGGGAAAAGGTTGCCAAAATAGGAAGCCCCATTGGGAAGTATTAGAGTTCATCAGCTCTAAGACACCATGGATTATAACATCACCATCATTTTATATACCACAAAGAATAAAAACATGCTGCCAATTAAATAAGGACACATCACCCCATGATTGTAAGACACTTTAATTTCAGAGATGTTAAAATGTGAAAATACGTGTAACTTGAAATCCAAGAAATAGTATTTCAAAAATATTGCGCAAGCTAATCAAATCCCAAGACTTGCGAGTTGATGGGAGGTGGGGAAGGAAGGCAAGTATTGAAGATAGGATGCAAGAGGAACATCATATCAGAAAACCTAAAGCAAAGAACACTTCTGCAGTTGGGACTGTAATTTAGTCATGACCTTCCTTCAAAAGCAATTAAGAAAAAAAAAGGATTTCCAGGGGAGACAGAGTAGAAAGATCCTAAGCTTACCTTGTCCCATGGATACAACTAGATAACACCCACATGACCCACAGATTGGCAGAAGAGACTATTCACAGCTAAATGAAGAGAAGAGGTCCCATCAAAGAGCATATGAAAAGCAAAGGTACAGTCAGGAGCTTAATAGACCAGTGGGACAATCCATGGGAGGGAGGGATAACACAGGTGTAAAGAGGCAGACCTTATTACCCAGACACAGGAGCCCTCAGAGAAGACAAATCACTCTAACATTTAACCTTTAAAACCAGAGAGGCCGGAGAAAGGGGAACCCTCCTCCACCGTTGGTGGGAATGTAAGTTGGTGCAGCCACTTTGGAAAACAGTGTGGAGATTCCTCAAGAAATTAAAATAGAGCTACTCTATGACCCTGCAATTGCACTACTCCAAAGAAGCAGATGCAGTACAAAGAAGGGCCATATGTACCCCAATGTTCATAACAGCAATGGCCACAATCGCCAAATTGTGGAAAGAACCAAAATGCCCTTCAACAGATGAGTGGATAAGGAAGATGTGGTACATCTATACAATGGAATATTATGCCTCCATCAGAAAGGATGAATATCCAACTTTTGTATCAACATGGTCGGGACTAGAAGAGATTATGCGGAGTGAAATAAGTCAAGCGGAGAGAGTCTATCTTACGGTCTCATGTGTGGAGCATAAAGAAAATCATGGAGGGCATTATGAGAAGGGAAGGGAAGGGTGAATGGGGGGAAATCGGAGGGGGTGATGAACCAGGAGAGACTGTGGACTCTGAGCAACAAACTGAGTGGTTTGGAGGGGAGGGAGTGGGGGGTTGGGTGAGCCTGGTGGTGGGTATTGAGAAGGGCACGTATTGCATGGAGCACTGGATGTGGTGCATGAACAATCAATCTTGTAACATCGAAAAAATAAACATATTTGGGGAAAAAAAAACATGGAAAATAAATTAAAAAAAAAAAGCAAGCAGTCAAATGAGAGAGTAGGGGTGTTTGGTTGTAGTGCAGAGAGGAGAAAAGGGAATGAGAATACAATTGTATTTGTTCTGCCTCTATTCCAGGTACTGAACTTCATAAGTTAATGCTGTAGGTAGTTGCAGTGATCATATAAAAATAGCAGTTGTTTCAATATGATGTGTTCATTGTCTATAGAAATTTTAAATATGAATAAATTTTTTAAAATCGAAAAAAATAAAAAATAAAACAAGAGGGGCCTAATGTCATGTGTTCTTATAATCAGTGGGGCTTAACACCTGGAACTTTAAAAATCATAGGGCTCTGCTTTGGGAGAGCCTGGAGGATGAGAGGAAACTGAATTCCCACCATTAAAGAGACAGCACAGCAAATAGCCTGGCTGAGATACAGCAAAGCAGCAGCAATTTGAACAACACTTAGGAAATAAAAAGAGATTTGCTTACTGATCTCAAAGCATGTGCTAAAGGAGCAGTAATCTATAGGAGACTTACCTAGGATAAAAGGAGCTGGCAGGCACCATTTCCCTATCCTGATCCCTAACCTCCCTTTGGACCTTCCCCCCTTCCTCCTCCCGCATAAACACAAGGCCACGGGCAGGAATCAGCACAGTACCAACATTCCATCTAGCTTATTTGCTAACGTGAGACTCCTCCCCATCTCCTACAGGCCTGTCCCAGATCTCTGCCCACAGGAGACCACCAACAAAACTTGCTAGCACCATGTGCCCCACCCCACATTCTCTTGCAGATCCACCCCCTTCCATACACCCTTGGCGAGAGCCCAACCAAAATGGTGTCACAAGCATAGCGGTGTGCAAGCACACCCGACAGGGGCCAGCACCACCCCAAAGTGACTCTTGAATCAGGGAGAGGGGAAGACAACAGCACATACCAGCAAGGGACTGGGGTCAGGCATCTGGTCTGACTGGAGGCACCACCCACCAACAAAAGCCTCTCAGGGGACAACACAAGGAAAGTGCCTAGCAGTTCAGATCTACCATAGCTCTGGAAAATGCCTAGTCTGACTCAATTCGAATCCAAGGCAGCCCCAGATGGGCCCACAAACAACACAGTGAATAAACCCTGCCCAAAACAGACAATGGGAACCCCTGCAGATGACCAGACTGCAGGCAAAGGTGGCTCAGCCACAACAGTATAGTACATACAACACCCATAGGGAACACACCCGATGTGCTAAGTTCTGGTAAACAGGGCACTGCAGGGCAGTATGGGATCTCTTCTTCATCAGGCTACTACTTTCAAAAGCAAGAGGCATAATTGACTTTCCTACCACATAGAAAGAGACAGCTGGACAAATTGAGGATACAGTAACGTCGCACCAAAAGAACTCAATAAAACAAAGATAAATAATATGATTGGTAGAGAATTTAAAGTAGTGGTTATAAAGCTACTCACTGGACTTGAAAAAACAGTGGAAGACCTCAGTGAGACTCCAAAAAAAGAGAAAGAAAACAAAGAATCAATCAGAGATGAAAATTTAATAACTGAAATTAAAAACTCACTAGAGGAAATGAAGAGTAGATTAGAGGCTAAAGAACAGATTATTGGGAGAATTTGAGAGGTAAGTGATACTATAAGATGCAACAATATTAGAATAATTGGGATACCAGAAGAAGAAAGGTGGGGGGGGGAGGTATATTGGAGCAAATTATTGTAGAGAATTTCCCTAATTTGGTGAAGGGAACAAACATCAAAATCCAGGAGACACAGAAAACTCCCCTCAAAAATCAATAAAAATAGGTCTACATCCTGTCATCTAATAGTAAAATTTACAAGTCCTAGCGACAAAGAGAAAATCCTGAAAGCAGCTTGGGACAAGAAGTCTGTAACATAAAAAGGCAGAAATATTAGATTAGGAGCAAACCTATTCACAGAGACCTGCGAGGCCAGAAAGGACTGGCCTGATACATTCAGAGCACTCAACAAGAAAAATACACAGCCAAGATTACTATATCCAGCTAGGCTCTCACTGAAAATAGAAGAAGAGATAAAAAGCTTCCAGGACAAACAAAAACTAAAATAATTTGCAAATACCAAACCAGCCCTACAGGAAATATTGAAAGGGGTCCTCTAAGCAAAGAGAGAGCCTAGGAAGGAACAGAGACAATATACAGTTAACAGTTACCTTACAAGCAATACAATGGCACTAAATTCATAGCTGTCAATAGTTACCCTGAATGTAAATGGGCTAAATGCCCAAATCAAAAGACACAGTATCAGAATGGATTTAAAAATAAGACCCATTGATATGCTGTCTACAAGAAACTCATCTTAGACTCAAAGAAACCTCCAGATTTAAAGTGAGGGGGTGGAAAACAATTCACCATGCGAATGGACATCAAAAGAAAGCTGGGGTGGCAATCCTTATATCAGATAAATTCGATTTTAAGCCAAAGACTATAAGAGATGAGGAAGGACACGATGTCATACTTAAAGGGACTGTCCAACAAGAAGATCTAACAATTGTAAATATCTATGCCCCTAACATGGGAGCAGCCAGTTATATAAACCAATTAATAACAAAGTCAAAGAAACACATCAACAATAATACAATAATAGTAGGGGACTTTAATATCCCCTTACCGAAATGGACAGATCATCTAAGCAAAAGATCAACAAGGAAATAAAGGCCATAATTGACACACTGGACCAGATGGACATCACAGATATATTCAGAACATTCCATCCCAAAGCAAAAGAATACACATTCTTCTCTAGTGCACATGGAATATTCTCCAGAATAGATCACATCCTGGGACACAAATCAGATCTCAACTGGCACCAAAAGATTGGGATCATTCCCTGCATATTTTCAGACCATTAAACTAGAACTCAATCACAAGAGGAAAGTTGGAAAGAACTCAAATACATGGAGGCTAAAGAGCATCTTACTAAAGAATGAATTAAAAGAAGGAAATTAAAAAGGAATTTAAAAAGGAAATTAAAAAGAACAAATTTACAAAGGAAATTAAAGAAGAATTTTAAATATTCATGGAAACAAATGAAAATGAAAACACAACTGTTCAAAATTTTTGGGACACAGCAAAGGCAGTCCTGAGAGGAACGTATATAGCAATACAAGCCTTTCTCAAGGAACAAGGAAGATCTCAAATACATAACCTAACCCTACACATAAAGGAGCTGGAGAAAGAACAACAAAGAAAGCCTAAACCCAGCAGAAGAGAAATAATAAAGATCAGAACAGAAAGAAACCAAAAGGACAGTAGAACAAATCCACTAAACTAACAGCTGGCTCTTTGAAAGAATTAATAAAATTTATAAACTCCTGGCCAGACTTATCAAAAAGAAAAAATAAAGGACCCAAATTAATAAAATCATGAACGAAAGAGGAGAAATCACAACCAACACCAAAGAAATACAAACAGATGGGGCACCTAGGTGGCTCAGTCATTAAGAGTCTGCCTTTGGCTCAGGTCATGATCCTGGGGTCCTGAGATGGAGCCCCTCATCAGGCTCCTTGCTCAGCCGAAAACCTGCTTCTCCCTCTCTCACTCCCTCTGTTGTGTTCCCTCTCTCACTGTGTTTCTCTCTGTCAGATAAATAAAATCTTTTTTTAAAAAAAGAAATACAAACGGCTATAAGAACATATTGTGAGCAACTATACGCCAGCAAATTAGACAATCTGGAAGAAATAGATGCATTCCTAGAGACACAAACTACCAAAACTGAACCAGAAAGAAATAGAAAACCTGAACAGACCCATAACCAGTAAGGAGATTGAAGCAGTCATCAAAAATATCCCAACAAACAAGAGCCCAGGGCCAGAGGGCTTCCGAGGGGAATTCTACCAAACATTTAAAGAAGAATACTTATTCTCCTGACATTGTTCCAAAAAATAGAAATGGAAGGGAAACTGCCAAACTCATTTTATGAGGCCAGCATTACCTTGATCCCCAAACCAGACAAAGACCTTATCAAAAAGAATTACAGACCAATATCCTTGATGAACACAGATGTAAAAATTCTCACCAAAATACTAGCCAATACGATCCAACAATACATTAAAGGATTATTCACCATGACTAAGTGGGATTTATTCCTGGGCTGCAAGGCTGGTTTAACATCTGCAAATCAATGTGATACATTAATAAAAGAAAGAACAAGAAACATATGATATTCTCAATACTCTCATATGATCACTCTCAAGTTATCTATTCTGGAGAATGTTCCATGTGCACTCTCTCAAATGAAAAAGCATTTGACAAAGTACAACATCCTTTCTTGATCAAAACTCTTCACAGTGTAAGCATAGAGGGTACATTCCCCCAACATTATCAAAGCCATCTCTGAAAACCCCACAGCAAATATCATTTTTTTAAAGATTTTATTTATTTATTTAACAGAGAGAGAACACAAGCAGGCAGAGAGGCAGGCAGAGGCAGAAAGAGGAGCAGGCTTCCCACCGAGCAAGGAGCCCGATGCAGGACTCAATCCCAAGACACCGGGATCATAACCTGAGCCAAAGGCAGCTGCTTAACAACTGAGCCACCCAGGCGTCCCGCAAATATCATTCTTAATGAGAAAAACTGAGAGCTTTTCCCCTGAGATCAGGAACACGGCAGCAATGTCCACTATCACCGCTGCTATTCAACATAGTACTAGAAGTCCTAGCCTCAGCAATCAGACAACAAAAAGAAATCAAAGGCATCCAAATTGGCAAAGAAGAAGTCAAACTCTCACTCTTTGCAGATGATATGGTACTTTATGTGGAAAACCCAAAAGACTCCAAGACTGCTAGAACTCATACAGGAATTCAGTAAAGTGGCAGGATATAAAATCAATGCACAGAAATCAGTTGCATTTCCATACACGAGCAGCAAGACAGAAGAAAGAGAAATTAAGGAGTCAATCCCATTTACAATTATACCCAAAACCATAAGATACCTAGGAATAAACCTAACCAAAAAGGCAAAGGATCTGTACTCAGAAAACTACAAAGTGCTCATGAAAGAAATTGAGGAAGACACAAGGAAATGGAAAAATGTTCCATGCTCACAGATTGGAAGAATATTGTGAAAATGTCTATGCTATCTAAAGCAATCTACACATTTAATGCAATCCCTATCAAAATACCATCACCTTTTTTTCAAAGAAATGGAACAAATAATCCTAAAATGTATATGGAACCAGAAAAGACCACGAATAGCCAGAGGAATGTTGAAAAAGAAAACCAAAGTCGGCGGCATCACAATTCCAGACTTCAAGCTCTATTACAAAGCTGTAATCATCAAGACAGTATGGTACTGGCACAAAAAACAGACACATAGATCAATGGAACAGAACAGAGAGCCCAGAAATGGACCCCCAACTCTATGGTCAACTAATCTTTGACAAGGCAGTAAAGAATATTCAATGGAAAAAAGACAGTCTCTTCAACAAATGGTGTTGGGAAAATTGGACAGCCACA
>CM052811.1:90727916-90749387 GCA_028533885.1 Nasua narica | reverse complement strand
ACTACTGGGACTTCATCAAGATCAAAAGCTTTTGCACAGCAAAGGAAACAGTCAACAAAACCAAAAGACAGCCAACAGAATGGGAGAAGATATTCACAAATGACATATCAGATAAAGGGCTACTATCCAAAATCTACAAAGAACTTCTCAAACTCAACACCCAGAGAACAAATAATCCAATCAAGAAATGGGCAGAAGATATGAACAGACATTTCTGCAAATGGGACAACCAAATGGCCAACAGACACATGAAAAAGTGCTCAACATCACTTGGCATCGGAGAAATACAAATCAAAACCACAGTGAGATACCACCTCACACCAGTTGGAATGGCTAAAATTAGCAAGTCAGGGAATGACAGATGTTGGTGAGGATGCAGAGAAAAGGGAACCCTCCTACACTGTTGGTGGGAATGCAAGCTGGTACAGCCACTCTGGAAAACAGTATGGAGATTCCTCAAAGAGTTGAAAATAGAGCTACCCTACGACCCAGCAATCACACTACTGGGTATTTACCCTAAAGATACAAATGTAGTGATCCGAAGAGGCACGTGCACCCAAATGTTTATTGCAGCCATGTCCACAATAGCCAAACTATGGAAAGAACTTAGATGTCCATCAACAGATGAATGGATAAAGAAGATGTGATATATATATAAAATAGAATACTATGCAGCCATCAAGAGAAATGAAATCTTGCCATTTGCAACGACAGGGATGAACTAGAGGATATTATGCTAAGCGAAATAAGTCAGTCAGAGAAAGACAATTATCATATGATCTCTCTGAAATGAAGAATTTGAGAGGCGGGGGGGTCGTGTGGAGTGGGGGAGGAAATGAAACAAGATGGGATCAGGAAGGAGACAAACCATAAGAGACTCCTAAACTCATGAAACAAACTGAGGGTGGCTGGGGGATAGAAGGGGTAGGGAGAGGGTGGCTGGGTTATGGACATTGGGTGGGGTATGTGCTATGAGGAGTGCTGTGAAATGTGTAAGCCTGACAATTCACAGACATGTACTCTGGGGCAAATAATACATGGTATGTTAATTAAAAATAAAAAAAAAATAAGTCCCAAGAAATACAACACTAAAAAAATTGTTTTAAAAATTAGAAAAAATGGCCTACATGCTCATTGTGTGTCATTAATAAAAAACAATGACCCTTCCTCCACGTGCCCTATTTTAATAACACATAATAGATACAAACCCATGGATCCCTCTTGTTCTGCTCCATCTAATTTGTTCTCACATCCTACCTGTTGATAAAAATCTATGAATTCTGGAGCACCTGGGTGGCTCAGTCATTAGGCAGCTGCCTTTGGCTCAGGTCATGATCCCGGGGTCCTGGGATCGAGCCCCGCATTGGGCTCTCTGTTCAGCAGGAAGCCTACTTCTCCCTTTCCCACTCACCTGCTCCTGTTCCCTCTGTTGCTGTATCTCTCTCTGTCAAACAAATAAATAAAATCTTTTAAAAAAAATCTATGATTTCTATCCTATCTTGGAAGCTTCCCTCCCCTCCTTCAAAATTTCTCTTATTCCTTAATTTTAGTAACTTGCTATTGAATTTCTTTGGCCTTCAAATCCTTCTACATATAGACCAATCTCCCCCAGTGACAACTTTCTGCTAAAAAATGTTGAATTCCTATTCACTACCTAAAGAACAAGTTGAAATTACTGATCAGCAGTTTCTGGCCCCAACCAACTTATTCACTGCATTTATCACTTCTCTGTTCAAACATGCATAGCACACATATTTTCTAGTCACATCACATAATGATGTCCTATCAATCCTCAAGAAGCCACCTCCAAAAATGCCACTTCCCAAAGCTCCCTTATTCCCCCAAGAAAGAATTTTCTGAATTTATCCATTTAGACTTTAAAAGCTTCTGAATTTATCCCTTCCAAATTTATCCATTTATGCATTAAAAGCTACTTAACTATTCCATTATATAGATGTACCACATCTTCCTTATCCACTCATCTGTTGAAGGGCATTTTGGTTCTTTCCATAGTTTGGCGATTGTGGCCATTGCTTCTATGAACATTGGGGTACATGTGGCCTTCCTTTGTACCGCATCTGCTTCTTTGGGGTAAATACCAAGTAGTGCAATTGCAGGGTCACAGGGTAGCTCTATTTTTAATTTCTTGAGGAATCTCCACACTGTTTTCCAAAGTGGCTGCACCAACTGTTGCATTCCCACCAACAGTGGAGGAGGGTTCCCCTTTCTCCACACCCTCTCCAGTATTTGTTGTTTACTGTCTTGTTGATTTTGGCCATTCTAACTGGTATAGGGTGGTATCTCAGTGTGGTTTTGATTTGAATCTCTCTAATGACTAAAGATGATGAACTTTAGACGAACTAAAGAGGATTTTTTTCATGTGTCTGTTAGCCATATGTATGTCTTCTTTGGAGAAATGTCTGTTCATGTCTTCTGCCCATTTTTTGATGTGATTATCTGTTTTGTGAGTGTTGAGTTTGAGGAGTTCTTTATAGATCTTAGATATCAGACCTTTGTCTGTAGTGTCATTTGCGAATATCTTCTATTCTGTGGGTTGCCTGTTTGTTTTGTGGACTGTTTCCTTCGCTGTGCAGAAAATTTTTATCTTGATGAAGTCCCAGAAGTTCACTTTCGCTTTTGTTTCCTTTCGCTTTAGAGACATGTCCTGAAAGAAGTTGCTGTGGCTAATGTCATAGAGGTTACTGCCTATGTTCTTCTCTATTATGCCTCCATCAGAAAGGATGAATATCCAACTTTTGTATCAACATGGACGGGACTAGAAGAGATTATGTGGAGTGAAATAAGTCAAGTGGAGAGAGTCAATTATCTTATGGTTTTGCTTATATGTGGAGCATAAAGAAAATCATGGAGGGCTTGTGAGAAGGAAGGGAAGGGTGAATGCGGGGAAATCGGAGGGGGCAATGAACCAGGAGAGACTGTGGACTCTGAGCAATAAACTGAGGAGTTTGGAAGGGAGGGGGTGAGGGGTTGGGCGAGCCTGGTGGTGGGTATTGAGAAGGGAACGTATTGCATGGAGCACTGGGTGAGGTGCATGAACAATCAATCTTGTAACACTGAAGAAATAAACATTTTTGGGAAAAAAAAATAAAAGCTACTTAACTATAGAGCACTCCCACTAGCCCAGTCTAATAGCTTTTCAGGATCCATTTATTCCCATTGTGAAAAACAGGTAGTCTGTAACTATAAAATCACTATTTAAATTATGTTCTGTGAGGCAGAATGAAGGATTTGTAACTGCCTCTGTGTGGCCTCTTAGATGGCCAATGTCTTTGAAAACTAGAATGAAGGGTAACCTAACAAGAAAGACTAACCTTTCTTGTGCGTTGTCTTCTCAATTTTAAGAAAATAATTTTCCTCAAGTCTTACTGTTAGCATTCTTTCAAAATAATATGACTATCGCAATGGCCAATTGGTACTCAATGGACACATCAAGTGTGATTATGGAGAGTGAAGAGGGAATAGCTCATGTTATCCTCTTTCCCCTTCATTTCTGCATATCTGAGAAGACCATGCTTTTCTGTAACTTGTTCTTGATGCTTGGCCTTTAACAGAATTCCAAACACAAACTTTAATAATTGCATCTTTAATGTAATAATAAATCCAGGGTAGTGCCCCTGGGATGAATTTTTATGAACCATTTTTTTAATAATATTTCATAAAAAGCGTTCTGCTCCATAGGTTAGAATAATGAAAAAATATTAGGGGAGGGAGCAGGGAAATGGTTAAAAATAGCTTTTTTTTTTTCACACCCAAAGGAAAAAAATAGGTGGCTGTGCTCACCTCCATAAGTGATACGGTTCCTTTCACTTTCTTGGAAATATGGGGTGAGGAACAGTCCCAAAGTTACTTCATCCTGGAAATTGAGACTCTTTCAAGTCCCCACCAGATAAAATTTAGAAAAATTTTCCTAAGGAAGCCAATTTAATATTATATACCTAATTACTCACACCATGACCAAAGCTTTAGGTGAATCATAATGCTTTGAAAAAACAAAACAAAACAAAAACAGGGGCACCTGAGTGGCTCAGTCAGTTAAGCATCTGTCTTCAGCCCAGGTCATGATTCCAGGGTCCTGAGATTGAGCCCTGGACCAGGTTCCCTCCTTGGGGGAGAGCCTGCTTCTCCCTCTCCCTGCTGCTCTGCCTACTTATGTTCTCTATCTCTCTGTCAAATAAATAAATAAAACCTTAAAAAAAAACAGAGGTTAAAATATTCTTGATTGTTTTTGAACTTTGGTATCATAAAATTGGAGTGAGGAAATGTTATACTTGTCCATCAAAATAATTACTATTTATCCACTTTACACAATATATGTACTTAATCTTCTCAAAATTCACACATAACATTTTATTTTTTTTATTTTCCCTAGAAAAAACTTTGTATACGTGTTCAATGTGGTATGCATAATACAGCATATTCAGCATATTCTACAGGTGGTAACACTATATTATAAATCCATCTACAAACCTTGACTAACACACAAATAGTTATTTTGGCCATAACTTTGGCATTGAACTAACTTTTTTCATTGACCAAATATTTATTAGAATTTGGGGGAAAACAGTGGGGTAGGAGGGTTCAAGGCTCACCTCATCCCACAGATACAACTAGAGAACACCCTCATCAGTATAAATAGCCCAGAAAATGACCAAAAAACTGGCAGAACAGACTATCCTCAACTAAAAGTAGAGAAGAAGCCACATTAAAGGGTAGCAAGGGAAGAGACATAGTGAGGAACTACCTGGACCCAGGGGACTGTCTGTAAGAGGGGAAGACACTGCAGACACAAAGAGGAGAGAGGATCAAACCCTCATTCCAGGCATCTCAGGCACAGGAGACCCACACTAGGAAGATGAATTCTCATAAGATTTGGCTTTGAAAATAAGAGGGAACTTTGAAAGTTCTTAAAATCTGTGGGGCTTAACACCAGAAATGTTAAAAAAAAAAAAATCAGTGGGCTTGGGTCTAGGAGAGCCAGAGGAAGAGAGGAAACAGAGTCCCTGCCCTTAAAGAGATAGCATAACAAACAACCCCACTAAGACACAGCATAGAAGCAGCGGTTTGAAAAATGCCTAGGGTGTATGGGAAGATCATTAATTTACTAATCTCAGAGCATGTGCTGGAGGGGAAGGGATCTTTGAAAGACCTCTCAAAGAACAAAAGAGCTGGTGGGTACAATTTCTCTCCCCTGCCTCCAGTCTAGGTACACAGATACCTGGGGAATGAGAGCAGCAGGAACACACTCACCTAGCTTGCTAACAACTCCAACGTGCTCTTCTGGGGACCCACACCCATCATCCTGGCCTCGGCAATTTTCCCAGGGTTGCAGGTCCCTCCAGTAGCCAAACAGTGTGGACCTTGCTAACTTTGCACACCCTGTCCCTTCCGACACACTTGTGGCAGGTGCGCAACCTGTGCACAAAGTTGTGTCACAAGCATGGCAATGTGCAAGAAGCACCAACAAGCACAAGCATCACCACAAAGGGACTCTTGCCCCAAGGAAAGAAGAAAACCACACACGTCAGTATGACTACAGCCCCATCAGTGGCTGGTGGCAGACATCTGCTCTGCCTTCAGGCCCTACCCACCAACGAAAGCTTCTCTCGGGAGAACACAAGGAAAATTCCATGCATTTTGGTGCTTCCTCAGCTCTGGCAAATGTCTGATCTGACTCAACTCAGGCTTAAGATGGCCCCAGACTAACCTACTAACAACACAGGGAATAAATCCTCTCCACAAAAGTCAAAAAGAGCCATCAGAAATGACTGAACTGAAGGCAAACCCAGCTCAGCCACAAAACTAAGGTGTGTGCAACTCACAGAGGAGAACCAAGTTCTGATGAACAGGGGACATTTCACTGCAGGATCTCTTCTTCACTGGACCGCAATTTGTAAGAGCAAGAGCAACACACAGAAACAGATGCAAAGAGTTAGATAAAATGAGGAGGCACAGGACTATGTCCAAAATGAAAAAACAGGACAAAGTCACAACAGGAGAGCTACACACAACAAAGAAAAGAAAATGCTTGATAGAGAATTTACAGTAATGGTCATAAAGATACTCACTGGACTTGAAAAAACAGTGGAGGATCTCAGGGACACTTCCAACAAAGAGAAAGAAAATATAAAAAAGAACAGACATGAAGAACTCAGTAACTCAAAAGAAAATACGATTGAGGGACTAAGTAGTACACTAGAAAAAAAACAGAAGAATGGATCAGTGACTGGGAGGACAGAATAATGGAATGCATCAAGCTGAACAAGAGAAAAAAAAACAAATTATAAACTGTGAAAATAGATTAAGAGATCTCAGTGACAGCATCAAGCATAGTAAGTTTGCATTATAGGGATCCCAGAAGAAGAAGAGAGAGAGGCAGCAGAAAATTTATTTGAAGAAATAATAGCTGAAAAATTCCTTCATCTGGAGAAAGAAACCAAAATCCTGATCCAGGAGGCACAGAAAATCCCCAACAAAATTAACCCAAGCAGGTCCACACCAAGACACAGAGTAATTATAAAGGCCAAAAGTAGTGATAAGGACAGAATTTTAAAAGCAACGAGAGAAGAAAGCATTACATTCAAGAGTAACACGTAAGGTTATCAGTGGAATTTTTAGCAGTTTATAGGCCAGAAGGAGTGGCATGATATATTCAAACTGCTGGAAAAAAAAACAAACCAGCAACCAAGAATATGCCATCCAGCAAGGTTATCATTCAGAATAGAAGGAGAAATAGTTTCCTAGAGAACTAAAACAAAAGAATTCATTATCAATAAACCAGCCTTTCAAAGCTGGTTAAAGAGGACTCTTCGAGTGGAAAGACCATAAAGCAGAAGAAAAGAAGGAAGCACAAAGCACTAAAATATATCTATAAAAATCAGTCAAGGGCTTCACCAAATAATAGGATATAAAGTATGACACCATATATCTATAAGGTGGCTGGGGGGGGGGGGGTTAAGGAATAAAAATTTAGTGCTTTTTGAATGGGTTCAAATTTAAGCCACCATCAAATTAATATAGACTACTATATGAAGAAGATGTTATATATAAACCTAATGGTAATCACAAATCAAAAACAAGTAATAGATACAGAAAAAATAGGGAGAAAGGAATTACAAGTATATCATTAAAGAAAGCTAGCCAGCCATAAGAGAAGAGAATAAGAAGGAAACAAAGAAGAACTACAAAAACCACCATAAAAGAAAACAAAATGGTAATAAGTACATATCTATCAATAATTACTTCGAAAGTAAATGCACTAAACACTCTAATCAAAAGACATAGGGTGAGGGAATTGATTAAAAAAAAAAAAAAGACCCATCTATATGCTGCCTTCAAGAGACTCAGTTCAGACCTAAAGATACATGAAGATTGAAAGTGAAAGAATGGAAAAGCACTTATTGTGCAAATGGAAATGAATAGAAAGTAGGGGTAAAAATACTTAAATCAGCCAAAATAGACTTGAAAACAAAGACTATAACAAGAAATGAAGGACATTACATAATCGTAAAGTGAACATTCATCCCAACAAGAAAATGTAACAATTGTAAATATTTATGCACCCAAATCAGGAGCACACAAAACACAAAAAGCAGCTAATAACAAGCATTAAGTAATCAACAGTAATACAGTAATAGCACGGGACTTTAACACCCCACTTATATCAATGGATAGTTCATCCAAACAGAAAGTCAAAAAGGAAACAGTGGCTTTGAATGACACATTGGCCAGGTGACTCTAACAGACATATTCAGATTATTCTATCCTAAAAGAGTAGAACACACAGTCTTTTCAAGTGCACATGGAACATCCTCCAAAATGGATCACATCTTAGGCCACAAAACAAGTCTCAACAAATTCAGTAAGACTGAAATCATACCACGCAACACTATGAAACTAGAAATCAACCACAAGAAAAAAATCTTGAAAGAACACAAATACATGGAAGTTAGATAACATGCTACCAAACAATGAAGGGGTCAACCAAGAAATCAGAAGGGAAAGCAAAAAATACATGGAGGCAAATACAAATGAAAACACAACAGTCCAGAGTCTTTAGGATATACCAAAAGTTGTTCTAAGTGGCAAGTTTATAGCATTACAGGCCTACCTCAAGAAACAAGAAAAATGAGTGCCTGGGTGGCTCAGTCATTAGGCATCTGCCTTCGGCTCAGATCATGACCCAAGGTCCTGGGATCAAACCTTGCATCAGGCTCCCTGCTCAGCAGGAAGCCTGCTTCTCTCCCACTCCCCCTGCTTGTGTTCCCCATGTCTCCCTCTGTTAAATAAATAACATCTTTAAAAAAAAAAAAAGGAAAGAAAAGAAACAAGAAAAACCTCACATAAACAACCTACACTGACACCTAAAGGAGCAAGCAACAGAAGAACAAACAAAACCCAAACCCAATAGATGGAAGGAAATAATAAAGGTTAGAGCAGAAATAAAGGCAACAGAAACTTTAAAAGACCATCGAGCACAACAATGAAAGCAGGAGATTGTTGTTTGGTTTTTGGTGTTGGTGGTGTTGTTGTTTTTAAAGATTTTATTTATTTGAGAGAGACAGAATGAGTGATGGGGAGAGGGAGAGAAAGAAGCAAAGTCTCTGCTGAGTAGGAAGGCTGATATGGGGCTCAGTCCCAGAACCCTGAGCCAAAGGGTCATGACCTGAGCCAAAGGCAGACGCTTAACCGACTGAGCCACCCACTTACTCCAGAACCAGTTCTTTGAAAAGATCAACAAAACTGATAAACCTTTAGTCAGACTCATCATAAAAAAAAAGACAACTCAAATTCAGAAATAAAAGAGAAATAACAGCCTACATCACAGAAATACAAAGGATATTATGAAAAATTATATGCCATCAAACTGGACAGCCAAGAAGAATTTGATAAATTCCTAGACCTGTAACCTCCCAAAACTGAATCAGAAAGCAGTAGAAAATTTAAACAGATCTCTTAACAATGAGATTGAATCAGTAATCAAAAACACTCCCAACAAACGAAAGTCCAGGACCAGACAGCTTCATGCATGAATTCTACCAAACATTTGAAGGAGAGTTAATATTTATTCTTCTCAGAGCATTCCAAAAAATAGAAGAAGGAAAGCTTCCCAATTCATTCTATAAGGTGAGAATCTATCATCTTGATACCAAAACTAAATAAAGACACCACCAAAAAAGGTTCTCCTTTTTTCAGAGATACAGGCCAGTATCTCTGATTAATACAGAAGAAAAAGTCCTCAACTAAGCAGTAGCAAAACAAATCCAACAATACATTAGAAAAATCATTCACACAATCAAATGGGATTTATTCCAGGGATGCAAGGGCGGTTCAATATTCACAAGTCAATCATAATGATACAGCACAGCAACAAGAGAAAGAATAAAAAGCATATGATCATTTCAATAGATGAAGAAGCATTTGATGAAGTACAACATCCAGTCATGATAAAAGCCCTCAGTAAAGTAGGTTTAGTGGGAACATATCTAGACATAATAAAGGCCCTCCAAGAAAAACCCACAGCAGATATCATACTCAAATGGGACAAAATGAGAGCTTTCCCCATAAGGTCAGGAACAACACAAGGATGTCCATTCTTACCACCTTTATTCTACATAGTACTGGAAGTTCTAGCCACAGCAACCAGACAGGAAAAAGAAGTAAAGGGTATTCAAATTGGTAAAGCGGTAAAACTTTCACTGTTTGCAGATAACATGATACTGGATATAGAAAACCCTATAGACTCCACCAAAAAACTTCTGGAACTGATAAATTAATTCAGTAAAGTTACAGAATACAAGACCAATGTGTAGAAATCTGTTGCATTTCTATATCCTAATAATGAAACAATAGAAACAGAAATTAAGAAAACAATCCCATTTGCAATTGTACCAAAAATCATAAACTACCTAGGAACAAACTTAACCAAGGAGATGAAAAAACGGTACTCTGAAAACTATAAACATTGATGAAAGAAATTGAAGAGACACAAAGAAATGGAATGACATTCCATGCTCATGGATTGGAAGAAAAAATACTGTTAAAATGTCCTTACTATCCAAAGCAATTTACAGATTTAATGCAATCCCTATCAAAATACCAATAGCATTTTTCATAGAACTGAAACAAAAAAAGTCCTAAAATTTATTTGTAATCACAAAAGACCTGGAAAGTACAATTATGGACTTCAAGTTACATTACAAAGCTGTTATTAATCAAAACAGTATGGTATTGGCACAAAAATAGACACATAGATCCATGGAACAGAGTAGAAAACTCAGAAATAAACCCATGATCTGTCAATTAATGTCAATTAATCTTTGACAAAGCAGGAAAGAATATCTAATGGGAAAAAGTCCCTTTGACAAATGGTGTTGGGAAAACCGGACTATACGCAAAAGAATTAAACTGGACCACTTCCTTTCATCATACACAAAAATAAATTCAAAACGGATTAAAGACCTAAATATGAGACCTGAAGCCATAAAAATCCTAGAAGACAACACAGGCAGTAACTTCTCTGATATTGGCCATAGCGACTTTTTTTCGAGATATGTCTCTTGAGGCAAGAAAAACAAAAGCAAAAATAACCTGTGGGGACTACATCCAAATGAAAAGTTTCTGCACAGTAAAGGAAATAAGCAACAAAACTAAAGGCAACCCACTGAGTGGGAGAAGATACTTTGCAAATGACATATCTAATAAAGGGTTATTTTCCAAAATATACAAAGAGCTTATATAACTCAACACCCAGAAAACAATCCAAATAAAAATTGGCAGAAGGCATGAACAGACCTTTCTTTAAAGATGATATCCAGGGGCACCTGGGTGGCTCAGCCATTAAGCGTGTGTCTGCCTATGGCTCAAGGTCATGATTCCAGGGTCCTGGGATCGAGTTCCGCATCGAACTCCCTGCTCAGGGAGAAGCCTTCTTCTCCCTCTCCCACTCCCCCTGTCTGTGTTCCCTCTCTCGCTGTGTTTCTGTCAAATAAATAAATAAAATCTTTAAAAAATAAAATAAAGATGACATCCTGGGGCAACTAGGTGGCTCAGTTGGTTAAGTGTCTTCCTTTGACTTGAGTCATGATTCCAGAGTCCTGGGATTGAGCCCCATGTCCAGCTCTCTATTTAGCGGGGAGTCTCCTCCCTCTACCTGCTGCTCCCCCTACTTATGCTCTGTCAAAATAAATAAATAAAATATTTTTTAAAAAGAGATGACATCCCGCTGGCCAACAGACACATGAAAAGATGCTTAACATCACTCATTATCGGGGAAATGCAAAACTATAATGAGCTATCACCTCACACCTGTCAGAATGGCTAAAATCAAAAACACAAGAAACAAGTGTTGGCAAAGATGTGGAGAAAAAGAACCCTCTTTTAGAGTTGGAAATGCAAACCGGGGCAGCCACTGTGGAAAACAGTATGCAGGCTCCTCAAAAAGTTAAAAATAGAACTACTCTACAATCTAGTAATCACACTACTGGGTATTTACCCAAAAATACAAAAACCCTAATTCAAAAGCATACATGCACCCCTATGTTTATAGCAGCATTATTTACAATTGCCATATTACGAAAGCCACCACAGAAGAATGACATCTTGCCACGTGCAACAACGTGGATGGAACCAGAGAGCATTATGCTAAGCAAAATAAGTCAGAAAAAGACAAATACCCTACGAATGCAATCATATGTGGAATTTAAGAAACAAAAAAATGAGCAAAGGAAAAAAGAGACAGAGAAACCAAGTAAATAGATTCTTAACTATAGAGAACAAGCTAATGGGCTTAAGGAGTGCACTTACGAGAAACACCAGGTGATGTCTGGATGCATTGAATCACTATATTGTACACCTGAAATTAATATAACACTGTATCTTAACTAGACTGGAATTTAAGAGAAAACAAGAAATGGTTTCAAATTATTATTGATTTTGTCTGTCTCAGTTTTCATGGGTAATTATTAAGAACGAGTAGGTTAAAACAAAAACGTTTATAGACAAACTTTTGTATAGCTTTCAAAATTTTTAGTAACCCCGAACTTATGTTTTGCTAAATTAAATGATAAACTGGGTTGAGTTCATCAGATATCTAACTCCTCCAAATAAGATAAAGTACCGAAACATTAATTACTAAACAGAGGTTTATCTGTTTTTGACTTATTACAGAAAAACTAAAGAGATTTGAGTCTGTAAGTAAACATGTTTTATGCTTTATTAGAAATTATACCATAAAAAAGACATTTCTAGAAATTACGAAATATATTCTTAGATTTGCCGTTCTAAAAAATTCTCGGGTAATTCACTGAAGACTAAAATTTCTAAGAGTTAAAATTCTACCGAATAAAACTGAACTTGCTGAGAAATGATAAGGAAAGCAGCTCCGTATTTGTTTTTATCAGGTCTTTAATTACTTAAGAAAACTAAAACCTCTCAATATGAAAGGAGGTAAGTTTTGCTAACAACTCTACAACCTTCTGTAGAATCTCTTCTGGCTACCTTGGTTAAACAGATAGTTAAGTTCTAAGTTTGTTATGATCTGTAATCCTATTTAGGCATGTGCTTTAGAACCTTTGAGGGTTTTTTAACAAATTTCTCCAAAATGCAAATTCTAAATGAAGTCTTTGACTAATTGGGCTTCTTTGATATGTTAAGTTATACGGGAAGCATTGTCAAATATTTTCATAAAACTTCTTGGGTTCTATTATGTGGGTAAATGCTGTAAGTGTTCCAGGAATTACATAAAATTCCAGGATTTTAATATATTCTGGTATAATGTCATCACTTAAAATCCTAACTATTAAAATATTGTGGTTCACAGAAACAACTGAGTTTCCTTGTCAATTGCATTATAATGAATTCTCATCAGGTCTTTAACCAAGACAATTTTTTGAGTGTTTTGTCATTTACAATTATTGTTCTGATGCTCTTACAAAATGAGTTTCAGGTTCAAGGAGATTCATAGATGGAACTTTTGACAAATAAAAGTTTCTGATACCCTTAAGGTCCTAAAACTAAGAACTTCCAGAAATGGTAGGAAAACTGCATTCAAACAGAATAAGAATTATTAACATGGGACTAAACAAATTAAATAAGATGATTATTGTTTTCCTGACTCTCGTTTGAAATGTGGCTGGTTCTCTAATGTTTGCTCTTCCAAATATAAGGAAACTTTTCCTCTTAAGGTATCTATGAATTAGAGAAGTATGATAGTTATTTGTGAACAAATTGGAACATTAATCTTTCTCCTTACCTGAACTTTCCAGAATTCAGAAACTGTCCATGAGTATTCTTTCTTTTACGGCAATTATACTTATTTGCATAGTTTCAATGAGAATCTCTTCTCCTTGTAACAGTACACTATTGGAAACATCTGTTATATCACCAAGGCTCTGACTGGAATGTCATATTTGAGATACACATGCATAGACTCAGATAAAACCAGACAGTTTTAAATCACTAGGCTTGACTTTATTGAGCTAATGTAGTCTGTTGGTAATGTTGGCCTGATACTTTGCATATAGGGATCCCAGCAGCCCTACCAGGTGAGTAAAGAATGTTACTTCCTGGCAGGTGCGCGAACCTCAAGATGTTTTGCGGACTTGAGAAGAGAGGAATTCACCCAAATCTACAGGTCTTGTAGGCAAGTCTGATGGCAAATATTTGGCTTGGCTTCTGGCCTTAAAACGCTGTTAGAGGCTCAATCTGAAATTCCTTATAAGAAGTTCCAACAAGCGGCGCCTGGGTGGCTCAGTGGGTTAAGGCCTCTGCCTTCGGCTCAGGTCATGATCTCAGGTTCCTGGGATCGAGCCCCACATTGGGCTCTCTGTTCAGTGGGGAGCCTGCTTCCCCCTCTCTCCGTATGCCTCTCTGCCTACTTGTGACCTCTTTCTGTCAAATAAATAAAATCTTTAAAAAAAAAAAAAAAAAAGAGGCCAAAAGTCGCAGCCTACACGATGTCAAATCCCTCTGATTCAACTTGAAGCAGTCACAGAAGACAGACCTCTACCCATGTTCCAGAGAAATGGCATAAAGGATTGATAATGGGAAATTATAACAGGAAAAAAATCTCAGCATGTCTGACTTCACGTTGCTTCTATTTTCCTTGCTGCTATGACGTCAGGTTAAAAACGTCTGCTTAGCCCTGCACACAGGCATGCTACAGCTAAGATATACAAAAACTGCTCTTTACCCAAAACCTACCTCACCCAAGGAAATAAGGAAGTATCCAGAGTGGTCATGATCCCAATTCTCTGAGATTCAAGTGCGATCATAACTCAGAGGGGAATTAAAAGCGTTCCCCATAAGGCTAATGAAATTGAAACTAGCAAAAGAACTAAAGCTTGTTTTTCAGAGAACCATTTTCCCCAATCAGCTAGTGTATCTTTGCAGATACATGAACAAACTCACCAGCTGTCTCTGTAGAAGCCTGGACTCAAGGTCAACTGATTTGGCTCCGGCCTATGAGCAAGCAAGGCCCTGATTCCTTACTTAAGTCAACAAGCCAATGACACCTTCCAGGTTATACCAGCTCTTAAAGCATGCCCATAGTCCCTTCTTCTTGCCCTAACCTTCTGATGTCAGGGACTAAAGGATTTTGCCTTGTTCCAATATTAGGTCTCCATCCCAAAATTAACATGTGATATATGGTGCATCTACACTTTATCAATGCACACGTGTCACCTTTCCTCATAAATAATCATAAATTTCCCTACCCTTTTATCAACATGTATGTAAAGGATTCTTTGGATTTTTTTTTTCTCCTGGGTCCATTCCAACATCACGTTTTTCCTTCAAATTGTACCTACTGGAATGGTTTTACTATCCATGTGTCTTTGTTATAAACGCTTTACCGAAGGCAAAACCGAACAATCTAAGCCAAGCACCCGAACTTGCGTGCTCACCGGTTGGACATACTAGAGAAATATACAAGCTTTCCACCACTGATGTTATAATAAGTTCCTCCACAATGAGGAACCTTAAATGGTATACATATTCATACCTTAAAGCAAGGGACTTGGTGGACCCAGGGCAAGTAAGCCAGTCACCTTCGCACTGAGAGACATAAAAACAAAACCTAGATCATCAATGCTCTCTGAGGAAAGATTTCTTTAAAGATTTTATTTATTTATTTATTTATTTTAGAGAGAGCGCCCTCAAGCAAGCAGGGAGAGGGAGCTGGATGAGCAGACTCTGGGCTCAGTGTGGACCTGGATGCTGGGCTTGATCCCTCCAAGAGTCCAAGGCTCAACTGACTGAGCCACCCAGGGACCCCCAGGAAAGAGTATTGATCAAAATGGGAAATGATAGGGCGCCTGGGTGGCTCAGTTGGTTGAGCGACTGCCTTCGGCTCAGGTCATGATCCCGGAGTCCCGGGATTGAGTCCCATATCGGACTCCCGGCTCTGCGGGAAGTCTGCTTCTCCCTCTGACCTTCTCCCCTCTCATTCTCAGTCTCTCTCTCTCTAATAAATAAATAAAATCTTTAAAAAAAAATGGGAAATGATATAGGAAGCTTTCAACTTTTAATGTTTGTGGGCCCTGTTCCTAGGACTTCCAAGAAAACTATACTTTAACTTGTACCAAGGTCAGAACGACTTTACCCAACTTCAAAGCATGGGCTCTATTTCTGCCTCCCCCCACCCCAAGGACATATTGTCCATCTGCTTCAGTAGCAAATAACCTAAAGGAATCATTTCAAACTAAAGAGTAAAACATCTAAGTTCCCATACCTCTGAAGCCTGCAACCTTACACATACTAGAAGCATAAGATAAAGTTTGTCATTTTCTGGAATGTCTTATATTATGATGATTTATAACTATTTATTTAAAAACATTTACAACCCTGTATCAAATGGTCCTTCCCCAGAGCACTGTGTGTGTGTGTGTGTGTGTGTGAAGATTGTGTATCCCAGGCAGCTGTCTTAACCTGGGCTCAAATAAAATTCTTTTCCTTTCTCTTTAAAATTTTTAAAAATGTTGATCATTCTGGATCAACAACTTGTAAAGGACATGTGATGAAGGGTTAGTGTCCAAATATATATAAAGAACTTATACAACTGAACACCAAAAAAATAATCCATTTTAAAAATGGGCAGAAAACATGAAAAAACATATTTCCAAAGACAGATGGATGGCCACTGCACACATGAAAAGAAGCTCAACAGTACTCATCATCAGGGAAATGCAAATCAAAACCACAATGAGATGTCACCTCACAGCCATCATGGCTAAAATCAAAAACACAGGAAACAAGTGTTGATGGCGATCTGGAGAAAAAGAAACCCTAACACACTATTGGTGGGAATGCAACTGGTGCAGTCACTGTGAAAAACAGTATGCAGGTTCCTCAAAAAGTTAAACATACAATTACCATATGATCCAGTAATTCCTCTCCTGGGTATTTACCCAAAGAATATGAAAACATGATTTCAAAAAGATACATGCACCCCTGTTTATAGCGGCATTATTTACAATAGCCAAATGATGGTCGCAGCCCAAGTGTCCATCATTAGATGAACGGATAAAGAAGATATGGTGTATATCACACACAATGGAATAAATTCGACCATAAAAATGAATGAAACCTTGCCATTTGCAAAACATAGATAGATCTAGAGGGTAAAATGCTAAGTGAAATAAGTCAGAGCAAGAGAAATACCATAGGATTTCATTTATATATGGAATTTAAGAAACAAAAAATGAACAAAGGAAAAAAGAGACAAACCAAAAAAACATACTCTTACGTAGAGATGACAAACTGATGGTTACTGGGCTGGGGGATTAAAAGTACACTTTTGGTGATGAGCACTGACTAAAGTAGAATTGGTAAACCATGATATTATACACCTGAAACTAATCAACACTGTATGTCATTTATACTGGAACTTAAATTAAAAAAAATAAAAATAAAAAGCAGAATTGGATGGGACCCCTGGGTGGATTAGTCAGCTAAATATCTGCCTTTGGCTTAGATCATGATCTCAGGATGCTGGGATTGAGCCCCGCATCAGACTCCTTGCTCGGCAGGGAGCCTGCTCCTCGCCCTGCCTGCTGCTGTGTGCTCTCTCTCTCTTCCCTTCTCTCTCAAATAAATAAACTCCTAAAAAAAAAAATTGGTACAGGGAGAGGGGGGCAAGATGGTGGAGAAGTAAGAGATCCTGTTGCAACCTGTCCCCAAAAGTGAGCTGGACATCTACCAGAACACGCTGAACACCCATGAAATCACCCTGAGGAGCAAGATTTCTCACCCCGGGATCTCTCCGAGAGCAGAAGACAGCAGTGGAGAGGTAAAAGCAAAGTGGGATCACTCGAGCTGATATCGGAGGATAAACAAAAGGGGGAGGGAGCCACCAGAAGCTAACCAAGGACAGTAATACCCCAAAGGAAAGTGCCTGGTGGCGGGGGACCAGCATTAACATAGAGATCGTTAAAAACACTTAAAAAGAGCAAAAGGTTCTGAGGAGTAACTCGTGAAAGGGAGTGGTCGCGGGCACCGGCCTGGGCCCACGCTCCCAGGAAGGAGTGCCCCAAAGTGAGACAGGTGGGGGCATCCAGTCCGCGGTTCCTGAACCTGCAGCTTTCTGCTCTCTGCAACATCCTGTGGGCCGGGCGTGCACCTGCAAGTGCCTTTAGAGAGTCTGCGGTGGTCCAGGAGCCGCAGCTTTTCTCTGGGGGTGCCTGGGACATTCGCGACCTGCCGCAGGGCCTGGGGGATAACCTGCCGGCCCCAGAGAGAACGCGGGCAAGTGGCCCAGCCACCCCAGTCCCCAGTCGCGGAGCCGCAGAAAGGCGGCTGGGGTTGCAACATTCGCAGCCCGTCCCCAGTCCACACTTGCGGAGCCCCAGAAAGGCGGCTAGGGTCGCGCGCCACCTAGGACAGGCTGCGCTGTGAGAAGTTTCGCGGAGGGGAGTGTGTGTTCGGAACCACACAGAGGGGAGCAGAGACTCGGGCTTCCTGCAACACGGACGTCTGAATGCTTCTGGGCAGATTCCTTGCTTGGACTCTCTGAAAAGGTGAAAAAGCTACAAAAGGCCAAAAACTTTAAGAGGGCGAAAGACTGAGAACCCAGTTTCCACAGAGCTCAGCCCCTTGACTCGGGGGCACGGTGACTCAACCCAAGCAAGACTGACTGGAAAACAACGCGGCAGGCCCTTCCCCCAGAAGACCAGCCAAAAAACAAAAGGACAATAACCACAGGGTCCCTATAAAATTTTAAACCCCCAACACCAGGGGAAATCAATATATTAAGCTCCTGGTAATACCCTCAAACCTGTATATTTCATAGATACAAGTTTCTTTTTCTTTCTTATTCTTTTTTTTTTTTTTAATTCACTTGCTTTCACATTTCTTTTCTTTAACTACTTAACATTGCAACCAGAGGTTTAACACAACTATAAACCCAGGAGGACCTGAAATAACCTTCCTTGCCTGCTAGGAGTTATAACCACCCTCTCATCTTACCCTTCTGTCAGTGTTTCTACATATTTGCTTTTGTTCTGGTATTACATAAATCTTATTCTTGGGGTTCATTCTGCTAGGTTCTTTTATTTCTTGTCATATATTTGTGTTGGTCTATATGTTTGTTCGTGTTTGTCAACATACGTTATAAATCTTATTTTGGGGGCCCATTCTGGCTCAGATTTCCTCTTTTTCTCTATCTTTTTTTTATCCTTATTTTTTCTTTTTGGTGGTGAATCTCAATTGCTCCAAAACCCTCCAGGGTGCACCCTGCCTGGATCGTGGGCAATATATCCAGCTATACATCCTCTCATTCACTTCTCATCAAAATGACTAGGAGGAGGAACACCCAACAGAAGAAAAACCCAGAGACTACACCCTCTCCCTCAGAACTATTGGACATGGACATAAACGGTATGTCAGAAAGGGAATTCAGGGTGACAATTATCCAGGCAATGGCTAGGATGGAGAAAAACATTATGGAATCTCTAAGGGCAGAAATAAGATCCAGTATAGCAGATGTAAGAAGCTCGAGTAATGAGATCCAATCCAATCTAAATAGTCTAACAGCTAGAGTTATGGAGACAGAGGATAGAATTAGTGATCTGGAGGATAAAATGGTTGAGAAGAAAGGTCAGGAGGAGAGCTGGAGCAAACTGCTCAGGAATCATGAGAACAGACTTAGGGAAATAAATGACACCATGAAACGCTGCAACCTCAGAATCATTGGCATCCCAGAGGGGGTAGAGAAAGACAGAAGACTAGAAGATATAGCTGACCAGATTCTGAATGAAAATTTCCCCAATCTGGGGAATGGAACAAGTGTTCGTGTCCTAGAAAGGACAAAGGGAAAGAACCAGGGAAAGAACCCCTGCCAGGATCAATGAATCTACAAAAACACCAAGACACATAATCTTAAAATGTGCAAATTATAATTTTAGACAGGAGGTCTTGAGGGAAGCTAGGGGGAAGAGATTCCTTACATACGGAGGAAAGCCCATCAGAATAACGTCAGACCTGTCCACAATAATATAATGCCAGCCCATTCTGGCAAGCCAGAATGGGCTGGCATGATATATTCAGGGCACTAAACGAGAAGAACATGCAGCCAAGAATAATTTATCCAGCAAGGCGGACATTCAAAATGGATGGAGAGATAAAGAGCTTCCAAGACCAGCAAGGATTAAAAGAGTATGTGACCACCAAGCCGGCACTCCAGGAAATATTAAAGGGGGTTCTATAAAAGTAGAAAGAACACATGAGTGACTTAGAACAGAAATTTGCCATCTATAGAAACAAGGACTTCACAGGCAACATAATGTCAATAAACACATATCTTTCAATAATCACTCTCAACGTGAACGGCCTAAATGCTCCCATAAAACAGCACAGGGTTGCAGAATGGATAAAACGACAGGACCCGTCCATATGCTGTCTACAAGAGACACATTTGGAATAAAAAGATACATCCAGACTGAAAGTGAAAGGATGGACAACCATCTTTCATGCCAACGGACCTCAAAAGAAAGCTGGGTAGCAATTCTGATATCATATAAATTAGATTTTAAGCTAAAGACTGTAGTCAGAGTTACAGAAGGACACTATATCATTCTCAAAGTATCTATCCTCCAAGAAGATCTAACCATTGTAAATATTTATGCCCCCAATATAGGAGCAGCCAACTACATAAACCAACTGTTAATCAAAATAAAGAGTCTTATTGATACGAATATATTAATAGTAGGATATCTTAACATGCCACTCTCAGTAACTGACAGATCATCTAAACAGAAAATCAATAAAGAAACAAGAGCTTTGAATGACACATTGGACCATACGGACCTCATAGATATATACAGAACATTACACCCTAAAACAACAGAATACTCATTCTTCTTGAGTGCACATGGAACTTTCTCCAGAATAGACCACATCCTGGGCCACAAATCAGGTCTCAACTGATACCAAAAGACTGAGATGATTCCCTGCATTTTCTCAGACCACAATGCTTTAAAACTGGAACTCAACCACAAGAAAAAGTTTGGAAGGAATTTGAACACTTGGAGGCTAAAGACCAACCTGCTCAAGAATGCTGGGATGAACCAGGAAATCAAAGATGAACTTAAACAATTCATGGAAACCAATGAGAAAGAAAACACATCGATCCAAAACCTATGGGATACGGCAAAGGCGGTCCTTAGGGGGAAATACATAGCCATCCAAGCCTCACTCAAAAACATTGAAAAATACCAAATACACCAGCTCTCTTTACACCTTAAGGAACTGGAAAATCAACAACAAATCAAGCCAACCCCACGCACAAGAAGGGAAATAATCAAGATTAGAGCAGAGATCAGTGAGTTAGAAACTAAAGAAACAGTAGAACACATCAATGAAACCAGAAGTTGGTTTTTTGAAAGAATCAATACGATCGATAAGCTACTGGCCAAACTCATCCAGAAGAAAAGAGAGAGGACCCAAATTAACAAAATTCTGATTGAAAGGGGAGAGATCACGACTAATCCAAAGGAAATAGAAACAATCATCAAAAATTATTATCAACAGCTATATGCCAATAAGCTAAACAACCTAGAAGAAATGGATGCATTCCTCGAAACCCATAATCTTCCAAGACTGAAACATGAAGACATTGACAACCTGAATAGATCAATGTCTAGTAATGAGATTGAAGCAGTGATCAAAAACCTCCCAAAAAACAAGAGTCCAGGGCCTGATGGATTCCCTGGGGAATTCTACCAAACATTCAAAGAAATAATACCTATTCTCCTGAGACCGTTTCAAAAAATAGAAACAGAAGGAAAACTTCCAGACTCTTTCTATGAAGCCAGCATTACCCTGATCCCCAAACCAGGTAAAGACCCCATCAAAAAGGAGAATTTCAGACCAATATCCCTGATGAATATGGATGCCAAGATTCTCAACAAGATCCTAGCTAATAGGATCCAACAGCATATTAAAAAGATTATTCATCAT
>CM052811.1:90712416-90727416 GCA_028533885.1 Nasua narica | reverse complement strand
GAGAGATTCAAATCAAAACCACACTGAGATACCACCTTATACCAGTTAAAATGACCAAAATCAACAAGACAGTAAACAACAAATGCTGCAGAGGATGTAGAGAAAGGGGAACCCTCCTCCACTGTTGGCGGGAATGCAAGCTGGTGCAGCCACTTTGGAAAACAGTGTGGAGATTCCTCAAGAAATTAAAAATAGGGGGACGCCTGGGTGGCTCAGTTGGTTGGGCAGCTGCCTTCAGCTCAGGTCATGATCCCGGGTCCTGGTATCGGGTTCTGCATTGGGCTCCTTGCTCAGCGGGGAGCCCGCTCCTCTCTCTGTCTCTGCCTGCCTCTCTGCCTGTGTTCTCTGTCAAATAAATAAATAAAATCTTTAAAAAAAAAAGAAAGAAATTAAAAATAGAGCTACCCTGTGATCCTGCAATTGCACTACTCAGTATTTTCCCCAAAGAAGCAGATGCAGTATAAAGAAGGGCCACATGTACCCCAATGTTCATAGCAGCAATGGCCACAATCGCCAAACTGTGGAAAGAACCAAAATGCCCTCCAACAGATGAGTGGATAAGGAAGATGTGGTACATCTATACAATGGAATATTATGCTTCCATCAGAAAGGATGAATATCCAACTTTTGTATATACATGGACAGGACTAGAAGAGATTATGCGGAGTGAAATAAGTCAAGCGGAGAGAGGCAATTATCTTATGGTCTCACTTCCATGTGGAGTATAAAGAAAATCATGGAGGGCATCGTGAGAAGGAAGGGAAGGGTGAAAGGGGGGGAATCGGAGGGGGCAATGAACCAGGAGAGACTGTGGAACCTCAGCAACAAACTGAGGGGTTTGGAGCGGAGGGGGTGGGGGTTGGGCGAGCCTGGTGGTGGGTATTGAGGAGGGCACGTATTGCATGGAGCACTGGGTGTAGTGCATGAACAATCTTGTAACACTGAAAAAATAATATAAACATATTTTGGGGGAAAAAATTGGTACATATAGCCTAAAAGGGAAAATATATATATATATATTTATTAGAAGGGTACTATTGTGCTCTACACTTTCAAGTAGTTTTTTTTTTTTTTTTTTTACTAGTAATACACTCTTTTAAAAAACTATAATTATGCTTTGAGGCCATGCCAGCACGGGAGTTGGATCGCATTAATGGTCCCCATGTTTCATGATCTTCTGTGTCCAAGTCCTTGGGGAGCGTCCTCCTGCCCCTACTCTGGAATGGCAATGTTGTTTGCTTTGGCCAATGGAACAGAAGCAAACAACACAACCAGAGGCACATTTTCTTTTCCTTCTCTCAGATTTCTGCCACTGCCATGAGAAAACCGACAGGTGGCTCCAATAGGCGGGGAAAACTAGTAGAATGTTGTCACCTCCTCCATCCTTCCAGCTGACAACTGCTGCATGAGGAGGCATCCAAGACCCGCCAAGACTTTCTCAGACTGGTGGACCCACCCAGCCAACCCATGAACTCATGAGAAACAGTAAATTAATGTTATTTTGAGTCACTGAGTTTTAAGATGGTCTGTTATGTAGCAATAACCTTGGGAACATGAAGATCCAGCCAAGCCTTGGGAACATGAAGATTAAGCAAAGGTGATGCTGGGGCACCTGGGTGGCTCAGTGGGTTAAAGCCTCTGCCTTCGGCTCAGGTCATGATCTCAGGATCCTGGGATCAAGCCCCGCATTGGGCTCTCTGCTCGGCAGGGAGCCTGCTTCCCCCTCTCTCTCTGCCTGCTTCTCTGCCTGTTTGTGATCTCTCTCTCCCTCTGTCAAATAAAATCTTAAAAAAAAAAAAAAAAGAAAGAAAAGGTGATGCTAATCTTGAAGGAGGAGTCAGAATAGTGCTTCCCTAGCCGGGAAGGGGAATGGTCTTAAAGCATATACACCAAGGGCCCCTTTGTGCACCAATGTATCTCCAAGCATCCTTCAGAGGGACTCTGAGGTTTTTTGTCCCAAGTCCATCTCTGTGGAAAGCCAGATTTTCTTCATATACTTCAATGGAAATGACTGAAGATAAAGGTGCCAGAAATCTATGAAGTCAGACATTAAGGAGATCTGCAACAATGTAAAACAATGCCACTCTTCTCACTGGTTTTTAGAAAATATAGGTATTTTTAATTTAAAAATATGCTGTTTTTATAATATGCTAGTAATATGCTAATGTGATGGGTTTATCATTGTCATGTTTGTTGAATTGATCAACGTTTAGAAATTTGCTTCAGTTTCTAACATAGCAATACAGACAGAATTAACAGAAGTAAAACTCAGTTTCTTAACAGTTTAAGAGTGTGAAAGGGCCCTGAGACCAAAGATTTTGAGAACTTCTGGTTTAAAACTGTGAGCTAGGTGGTAGTTACATGGTTGTTTATATAAGTAAACACTTATCAGGTTATACTCTTAACACTTGTGTACTTTGCTACATATGTGTATCTCAATTAAAGCCATGTGGGTTTTTTTTAAAGATTTTATTCATTTATTTGACAGAGACAGGGAGAGCACAAGCAGGGAGAGCAGCAGGCAGAGGGAGAAGCAGGCTCCCTGCTGAGCAGAGAGCCAAATGTGAGGCTTGATCCCAGGACTCTGAGATCACAACCGGAGCCGAAGGCAGACGCTTAACTGACTGAGTCACCCAGGTTCCCCTAAAACCACGTTTTTAAAAATATATAGGAAAATAGATTATGCTTGTGGTATAAAACAGATTGGGAAAAGTTAAAATATAAGTCTGAAAAAAAAACACACATACACATTCAGAAGTTCAGAAGGCATCTGCCAAAATGACATAACTGATCTCTGAATGCTGTTACTAAGCGGGAACCAGTTAAGTGACATCATTGTCTAAGAAAATTTTGAGTGTAAAATGAAATCAACAGGCCTTTCTCCATACCTCTCATCGAAGAAAGAACAGGAAAGGCTGTGCCCAGTGAGGAGAGGCAGAGTTTGAAGAAGAATATGCCTTCTTCCTCCCCTCTAGCTTTTTCCAGGCCAACTCTCCAAGCTAGCCACAAAAAATGATCTGAACAAATCCAAGAGTCACCAAGAGAAAAACTGACAAGGGACAGGGAAAGGCTACACCTAGGGAGAAGAATAAAAAGACACCCACAGGCCGCTGTTAGAGTGAAAAGAAACTACAAGATAAATAAATTGGGGGAAAAAATGTTATAGTAAAGTTCAATAATAGCGTTCAGCAAACTGGAAATAGGTCAAACTACACTCAGCTAAGACACACAGAACTTTCTACTTGTAGAGCTCAGTATGGCCAAGGACAGCCTGCTGTGAGGTCACAGTGACCCGGGATTAAGTCCTAACTCCAATATTTACCCACTGCGGACTCTGAATACACCACTTCATTAACCTCACCGAATTTGCACCTCCCTGTGTACAAAGGACATAACACCACCATCAAAGGGCTGCTGTCAGAATTAGAGATTTTAAGTGCTAAGAGAATAGTTGTAGGCATATATCATAAGTGTTCAATGAGTGACATTTTTAAAGTGTTTATTGCCTTTTTATTGACCGAAAATTTTACCTCTCAGTAATACATAATACCTATAACCCCTTTTAGGAATGTTTAAATCCTATCATTTCTGTGTGGTGTATGATGACATAATTTTAAATTTTTGAAAAAAAAAGTTCTAAGTTGATGTTCTAGAATTCTTAACAATGTTCTAGAATGTTCTAGATGATTAACAGTTTATCATCTTTGATTCTAGAGGATAAACAAAGTTCTAGATGACAAAGTTTATTTCAGTAAGATGTTTAATAATATTCATTAGATGCCTTCAGAGGGGGAAATTGTAATTTTTTTCAATATACCAAACTTCCAAGGAAGATCCAGTATTTGTCCATTTATCAGTTGACAGATAATGGAGTTGTTTCCATCTGGGGCTAATTTGAATGTCACTGCTATGGGCATTCAGGTCCACTTTTTGTGTGGACATATGTTTTCATTTCTCTTGGGTACATCAACAGCACTGGCAGAGCTGAGTCAGATGGTAACTCCGTGTTTAACCTTCCAGGAACTGCCACACTGTTTCCCAAAGTAGTTGTATCCATTTACATTCCAACCAGTAAAGCCTGAGCCCTCGGGTCTCTCCACATCTTTGCAATACTGGCTATTAAGAGTCTTTTTGATCAGAGCCCTCTTAGCATGGGTGTGGTGGTATCTCACTGTGATATTGATTTGCGTTTCCCTGATGATTGTTATTAAGTATCTTTTCATGTGCTTATTTGCCATTTGTAGACCACCTTTGAAGAAATATCTACTCAGAGGCTGTGCCCATTTTTAAATTGGGTTATTTATCTTTTTATTATTGAATTATACGTTTGAAATACAAATCCCTTATCAGATATATGATTTGCAAAACCACCTTCCCATTCTGAGCGGTCTTTCACATTTTGGATGGTGTCCTCGAAGGGCCAAAGTGTTTGATTTTGATGAAATCCAGTTTATTTCTTCGTTGGTGGTGCTTTTGGTATCTCAGAAGAAAGCACTGCTTAACCCAACGTCACTAAGATTTATGCCTCTTTTCTTCTAAGAGTTGTATAGTTCTACCACTTACATTTTGTTCTTAGGTCTATTTTTGAATTCATTTTTGTATGTGATGTGAAATGTGGGTCTAACTCCATTCTTTTGTATATAGAAATTCAGTTATTCCAGCAGCATTTGCAGAAAAGACGATTCTTTCTTGTTTAGAGTTTCTTGGCACTCTTGTTGACTATCAGTTCATCCTTACTGTGAAGGCAAACTCACTTGGAAACACCCACCATGCCCCGCCCGTTGTTCTATCTAGAGCAGCGAGTCATACAGATGGACACCACATTTAGTAGGACAAATTGAGGAGTCTTTATTAAAAAGCTGGCGGCGGCTGCGAGGGGGCTCATGCACTCCAAAATCTCACAGCCCCAAATGAGCTCAGGGGTAGGCTGACAAAGGCATAAACCAACCACATCCTGCTGCCAGTTCCTAAAAATTGCTAAGCGCAGTACAGAAGCAAAAACGCAGGGTTAAGCAGGTATCTAGGGTAGGGGTACGTTTCCTGGGATTGTTATATCTGGAGTATTTTGCAGTTTTTTCTACTAAGGTTGTAGTAACAACAGGTGCAGTAACATGACTGTGTTACTAAATGCCCACTTTTTATAAAAACGGCACGACTTATGCTGAGTCCGTCTCCTAGGTGTCTCATTCCCCACTGGTTTTAAGGCAATGAATCAAATCGTTGCTTCTTCATTTTGTAATGGGTTATAGGTTTGTTTTATCGTTAACAGTTTGACGGAAGTAATTTGTCTTTTGACCAGGCTTATAATCAAGTTATAATACAGGGTCTTATTGTAATGGCCACGAGTAAGAGAATTAGAGCACCCCCCCCCCCCACTCCGCCACTGTGCGGCCCAAACAAGGGTGGCTACCTATGGAGACCAGTTGAACAGGTTTTCAAAGCAACCATTTTGTTGTTTTTGTTTTTTTGTTTTTTTTTTTTCTAGTTTTACTATTTTTTCTGACTAGAGATAAGTTTTTTTTTTTTTTACCCCAGATTTATTAGCATAAAAACAGCAATTTTCTCCTAGAGCTATACAAAGCCCACTTTGCTGGAGGAAAAGGACATCTAGCCTGCCGCCTGTTTCATAGGAGCATTTCTGCTAATGAATCCATCTGGCTCTCGATAAGATGGGGTTTGCAAGGTGCCCTAGGTCAGGATCTATTTGGATCGAGAGTTCCCCTATATTGATTTCTCCTTTTATTAAGGCTGAAACCCCAACTGCGGCAGATCCTGCTATTCCTAGTCCTACTGGGATGGGCACTAGAATGGGAGCTCATCTCCAGCAGTCTGAGGACGACAGGGAATGGATTAAGGTTCTCGCACCATCCCCTTCATATACAAATATTTGAGGTAAAATATAGACTAGGATACAAAGTAGAGGTCTTGACTGATTTATGAATTTGGCCCCAGCAGCACATTCAGCAGCACATTTTGTGAGTCCATTAGTACAGGCTAGCCAAGTCTGATTTGGGGCTTGAAGAAAAAATTTTAGAGTTACTGTTTTAATTTGGACAGTTTGGTTGCATGCTGAAGCATGGAGTGATTGCTGGAGATTGTAGTTTGTTGATATTAGGCATGTTCCTGTCCCTTGTATGTCTCCTAATGTTAACTTGGGTCATTCCCAATTACAGTTATTGGGGTTGTTAGTAGAGGGGACAGCTCCCGAAAGACCTATTCCTGTATGATATGCGGGTTTGGAATTAAAGCATAGCCAGCAATTGGCTCCCAAGCTTGGTTGGGAAGCATTTATAAGCCCATCGACAGCACTGATGATGCTTAGAAGAGGCGGCTCTGGTTGGGGATTTGGCCGAGGGGGCAGTAGCTGATCTCTTGATCCAGGGGTAATGTTTGTAGGGGCAGTGGGTGGTTTGGAGGGGCCTTTGCCTACTGGTATTGGTAAAGTTAGATCAGCAAGAGAACCCAATGGTCTTTCTGGTAAGGGTGGGGTCTTCTTTTGAATGGTAAACAGCATTCTCGGGTCCCTCCCAGATACATAGTCTTATTCCCCAAGTCTTACCCATTTCCCATGAGTAGGAAGTTGAACACCCTTCTCTGGTTGTGAAGGTCACTGGGTTACGTTTTCCTATTACACAAGTAGAGTCCCTTTGAAGTAGGGTCCCTTTGAAATTTCAGGTGGATATCCCCATCCTGTAGTAACTGTCAATAGTTGAGAGTTCCACACCCTCAATGGGGACAGAAAAATTCCCGAGTCTAAATATTGCCAACTAACTTGTCCTGAACCCTAGCAAATGTAGATACCTGATTTTCGTAATCCCTGTTCTGCTCTTTTTGTTCCACATCCCCAATATTTTCTTTCTGCTCTTGCCTCCCTTCAGGATGTTTTTTTGTTTTGTTTGTTTTAAATTTAGAACTTTTGGTGTCTATCGGGGGTTCCTTTTCTTTTTGGGTTTCTCTTCCCGAGTCTGTTTCCCTGATAGCTGCCCCTGCTATTTGCACTATTTGATGTTACAACCCCAAACCAAGCAACTCGATACATGACCCCATCTCTAGAGAATTAGAAAAAAATATAAATAACAAAACCCGTAACAGACTCGGTTAATGATCTGATAGAGTTCACTATGATACAATTGACAAGGAAACTCCGTTATCTTGTGATACATAAGACTTCAATAGCCAGAACCAGACTGTTACACACCAAACAAGCAAGCCTAATTCGTCAACAAGACTTTGTTTAGGATTTACAATCTTGAGGATGTTTGTTAAAACCTTAGAAAGTTTTAAAGCACATGCCTAAAAAGGATTAAGGACGGTAAAGACCTGATAAGGCAAGACATAGAAACTGGTTTTTCTAGGCAGGCAGAGAGAAAACAACTATTTGCATTTTTTTTTTTTTTAAATCAAGAGCAGACCAACAATTGGGGAATACTTTGTCTTTTTGAACAGAGAGAAAGCCAACTTACGATCTTTTATTAGTGTCTTTAAGATTTATTTTATTCTTAGTCCATCCTGACCACCCTAAAATTCCTTTCCAAAGATTTTCTTTCATATAAATCTTTTACAACTTTTTGTATTTCAGATTTTGTACCAAGTCATCTTTTTAAAATAACATCTTTTTTAGAACAAAATTACCTTTTTTACCTTTTAAGATGCATTTCCAGCCCTTATTTTTTTTTTTTAATTTTAATGGTGATGGTAGTGGACTTTTTTTTTTTTGATTACTCCAATTTCTTAAGTGAAATAGGAACTTGCAACAAATAAAAATTCATACTTTAAATGTAAGCCTACATGTTCAGAGTAGGAATATCTAGGAAGACAAAGCGGGTCCGTCTTTGGGAAGAGTTACAACAGTGCCTATGCAACAACAAAGGTCATTTTATGCAGAATTCTAGGCCTCTGTCACCATAATTCAAGTAAGAGTTCAGAGCATGAGTTTTTTTTTTTCCAGCCTACCCTTTCCCTTTTTAAAAAAAAAAAAAAAATTTTTTTAAGATTTTATTTATCCATCTGACAGAGAGAGAGAGATCACAAGTAGGCAGAGATAGAGGGGGAAGCAGGCTCCCCAATGAGCAGAGAGCCTGACGCGGGGCTCGATCCCAGGACCCCGAGACCATGACCTGAGCCAAAGGCAGAGGCTTTAACCCACTGAGCCACCCAGGCACCCCTACCCTTTCCCTTAATGCCACAACTTTACCACTATTAACTGTCATAGAACCAGGTCATCTCTGACATTGTTCTGTATATCCTTTTTTTTAATCCTACCTCTATTTTCTGAAAACTTTTTGTTGTGCATATAACCTCATTTTCTTTTATATTTTCTTTATATTTTCATATAAATATATCCTTTAGATATATATATCCTTTATATTCTGTTATATAGATACCTATATAGATATCTATATCCACATACAGATTATAGATATTATATATACTATATATTTTGGTATAGTGTTATAGCTCCTACTTTTTTATATACAGAGTTGTTTTCCTTATTTCCATCAGTTTTAGTTACAGTTAGAATTTTTAGTTTTTAGAAACCTTAATCTCCAGTGAAGACAAAGGAGTAACCAATTGTGAACTGTTTACATCAGAATTCTGATTTAAATATCCTTATAAATATCCTTATATATCAAGATTTAAATATCCTTATAATATCAATTATATAAATATCCTTATAAATATCAAGATTTAAATATCCTTAGTTTTCTTTGTAGTAAGAAGTCAAAAGCATAAACCTGTGTCCAGTAATTAATGACTTAGCACTTCATCCTATTTGGAATAGACCTACATGTCCAGTGAATTTAATTCCATCCAAGCAAAACTTTAAAGTTTTAGCTTATTAAAGACTTAGAAGGCTATCTTAATTACCCAAGAAAACTTTGAGACAATTAACCATCAGCATAGTCATCTTTTTGCTAAACAAATGGCAACAGAGATAGCATGAAGTTATTTGACTTTTAGTAAACCTTGATAGAATAAAAGTTTTTGGTTTACTGCTGATAGCTTTAAAGACATGTCTATCTTAATTAGACCAACAAGCTTAAACACTGACTTGTGTTCCACTTGGATCCTCCCCATGGTCAATGGACACCTTCCTCCTTATCATCCTCATTTCAGGTCCATGCATGATCACCCCGGAAACAAGTTGGGGCCCACTCGGACTCTGTAGGCTTTTGGGGACCCTAAGGGTGCCCATCCGTGGAGCCACAGAATCAGCCCGCCTGACAAGCCAGGTCAAACTGCATATTCACTCACACATTCACACCGAAGTTACTACAGTTCTTTTTCCTTGGGAGACTCTGACCTGTGCAATTCCTTTTGGAAATTCCTTCCTGAAAATCAGAGTACTCAGTTGTCCAGCATGGACAAAATAACTGTCCCCCAGAGAGAACATCAATATTGTAACACTCGTAAAAGACTAAAAGTAAAACTAAAGCAAAAAGTGAGAATTTTCCTGAATAGATCAGCCCACACATGGACCGGAAATAAGGATAAGGCAGAAGGTGAACAGTGAAATCTCTGCCGGACTATGGTTCTGAAAAGTTCCCTGGAAAGAGAGATCAATAATCCAGGAGGAGAAATCGTCCACAGAAGGGCAAACAGGGCGAGACCCAGACAGGTCTTCTAAGATGAGACGGAGGAGAGAACTAAAGTGACACAACAAACAAATAACTCTCATACTCCAGAATCCCAGAGACTCCCTCTAATGTCTGAGGGGAGTCTTTGGAGGGGAATTAAGACTGCGCCCAGTCCTCCGACCTCCACCAGACTGACTGGTCCCAGGCTAACAGAAACAGAAGGAGGTATTACCCGCCTTGCAGACATACAGGTGACTCTGAATTTTTGAGGGTCAGGTGTCATCTCCCGTCTGACCGTCAGAGCCTCGCAGAGATTCTTCTGGGGCTCCGGAACATCTCAGGGGGCGCCTCCCCTGGAGGTCTCTCCGGATCCAGGCAGTACGGACAGGGAGGCCACCTGCCCATTGAGTTGTCCTACCTGAGTGTTATGAGGACACTCGGGGATCTCGCTGGGGCCTCCAAATGTTACATCTAGAGCAGCGAGTCATACAGATACACCATATTTAGTAGGACAAATTGAGGAGTCTTTATTAAAAAGTCAGCAGCGGCTGCGAGGGGGCTCATGCACTCCAAAATCTCGCAGCCCCAAATGAGCTCAGGGGTAGGCTGATAAAGGCATAAATCACATCCTGCTGCCTGTTCCTAAAAATTGCCAAGCGCAGTACAGAAGCAAAAACGCAGGGTTAAGCAGGTATCAAGGGTAGGGGTACACTTTCTGGGATTGTTATATCTGGAGCATTTTGCAGTTTTTTCTACTAAGGTTGTAATAACACAGGTACAGTAACATGACTGTTACAAAATGCCTACTTTTATAAAAATGGCATGACTTATGCTAAGTCCGTGTCCTAGGTATCTCACCCTGACATTGCTCAAAATATGGAAGGCCTCCACCTAGCCAAATGGTCTCTTCTATATGCCCTTCTGTGTGTGCTTGCCAAAGTTAGTGAGGCGTTGCCGCATTCCTGAAACTCTCTCCTTTGTCTTTAGGGCCTTATACTATATGAGGACAAAAAAAAAAAAATAAAACAACAACAACAACAACAACCCATGTTCTAGTCCCACATTCTCCAAGGAAACTCCTCCTCTTCTTTCTTTCCTGCAGGGCAGGCAGACCTTAGGGAACTTCTGCCTCTGAAGCTCCCACCCCAACACACCCTCCCTCATTCTGACCTTCTCAGAATGGGATACATAACCTCTAACCCAGACCACATCAGTTAGACTTTTATCTTTTACATGCTTTATTCTCGTCGCCCCATTTAGACAGGAAGTTCACATTGTATTCGTCTATATTGCTGTATAACAAGTTGCCACAAATTTACTGTAAACCCACTTGTTAATTCACAGTGTTATAGATCAGAAATCCAGGCAGAGCGGCTGGGTTCTCCACTCAGGTCTAACCTGGCTGAAATCAGGGTCAAGTAGGCTATGATTCTGTCTGAAGCTCAGGAACCCCTTCCAAATTCAAGGGATTGTTTGCAGAATTCAGGTCCTTGAAGTTATAGGACTTAGATCCTCATTCCTGGCTGACTATTCTCAGCTCCTAGAAGCTGCCTATAGTTCCTGGCTGCATACCCCTATCTAAAGGTCCTCTTGTTAACATGGTAAATTACTTTTGCAAGGCCAGCAGCAGAGTATCTCTGTTGTATCCCTCCTCTTCCAGGAAGGGCCCAGTCCCTTTTCGGGACTCATTTGATTAGCTCAGGTAGCCTGGAATAATCTCTTTTCTGATGAACTCAAAATCAACTAGCTTGCTACCTTAATTACATCTGCAAACTTCTTTCAACTTTCTAATGTAATATAGCCTAACCAAGGAATTGAAGTTCATCATATGCAACCCGGCCCACACTCAAAAGGACGGGATTATAGAAAGTATATACGCAAGAAATAGGAATATTGATGTTACCTTAGATTTCTGCTTAAGCACACGGAAACACACATACCCTCCTAGCACAGACCCCAAATGTTAGATGTAAGTCTTCCATGATTACGGCATTTAGCAATCTCTTTCATTAAATTCGCATGTAACAGGCAGGTCAAAAACTTTATCATCATCGTACAGATGGAGAAGTTGTTGAATCCAAGATCACGAAACTAGACAGTAGGGATATCAAAGAATAGAATCCAAATTTCTCTTCTCTACAGAATCACCACCCTGTGAGAGATCATCATACGTAATACCTGCGAACCATGATCACAATACCACCTGACATTTTACAATAACAATCGACAAAGCATCACCTCAGGAACAACGTCACTTAATTGTCATGGCAACCCATTAGTGTGGGTTTTATCATTTCTTCTTTAAATGAGGAAACAATGGAGTCCCACAGCACAGTAAGGAATAATAAGCTCCCTGCTTTTGGTGCTATTATAAACCAGTTTATGCAGACTACCACACAAGGTACAATGGGGGAAAATGCAAAGGGATATTATCCTTGCCCTAGAAGAATTTATTTGTTGGTAATATGTCAGGAATTGATAGATTGAACACACTCCTTAGATTTGACTTAAATAATACCAATTAAAAAGAAGTTCAGCAGCCTAATAAAAACCTAAACAGGACTTTGCTTTTGAAGGTCTAGCCTATGGATCAGCAAACGATGCCCCACGAGCCAAAGCCCATCTGCTACTTGCTTTTGCATGGCCCGTGAGCTAAGAATAGTTTTTACATTTCTAAGGGCTTAGAAAACAACTTTAAGGAAAACCATTTTTTGACTCAAAAATTATATAAGATTCAAATTTCAGTGCCCATAAATAAAGTTGTATTGGAACACAGGCACACTCACCCATCTCTTACGACTTGTTTGCTGTCACATTCCAACGGCAGGGCTTAAATAGTCAGGACAGAGACTGGATGGCCCACGGAGTCTAAAATCTTTACTGTCTTGTCCTTTACTGAGATCGTTTGCTAGGCCCTTGATCTTTTAAACCGAGTGGACAAGAGGGAAGGCAATGGAGATGCTTGTGGGGTTGAGAAATAAAGTGGCAAGAACCCACCTTTCTAGCTTTTGGAAGGAGAAGCCATGAAAGGCTGGTGAGACCCTCAAACAGCCGGCTTTCTGAAGCCCAGTGCCCCGGCAGTGGCCCAGCCTCAGCCGGGAACGCTACCCGACTGCTTCATAAACTTTTAGAGAAAGAGGGGAGCTGCCAGGAGAGAAGGCTGCCTTGGACAGGGAGCTCAGACCATGCGGCCTGGGACAAGGAACAAGGGCAGCAGTGGCATGGCATCCGAGCCTGAGGGGTCAGCACCTCCCCCACCCCCCGGGCCTCACTGTGTCACTGCATCTTTCTAAAGGGGAAGAAGACAACTCCAGTGGCACTGGATAGCTAAGTGCGTGTTTGGCAAAAAGCAAGGCCTCAGACAAGAATTCGGGTACAAGGATTTTTGGAGCGGTAACAGCAGGAAACATAATGAAGCCTTGGGCCAGGGGTATAGAACAATAAAAGTACAATTCTGGGGGATGTTACCGCTATGGGGCGACTGGGACTCAACCCCACGAGGGACTTAGTGAAAGAAATGCAGCACTTACCTCAAAATTATCCCACTGGGGCGAGGAGAAGGGTACGCGTCCTCCATCTTTGGCCTCTCGCAGAACAACGCGAGTTCCTCGTAGAAGTAGTAACCTCAGGGCACTTCCACCTGCCTCTTAGGGGCTGAGCAAGTGGCTGCAGCTGGAGAAAGCCCGTGGTTAGAAGCTACAGGTGCTTGAGGCACGAAGCATCAACAAGCTTCCCCGAGCTGTGGGGGGGAAGGAAGCAGGAGGGAAAAGGGGGCTGAGTGTTTACTGCAATGGGCTTCTCCTCAGCCTTGGAGAATTAATGGGATTGGGGAAGGGAATTCAAATTGGATTTATTTCAGTTTAAAAAAATAAAGAAAAGGTACTTCCAGTGGCCAGAGTGTGCTGGATGTATGTGTGTGTGTGTCTTAACTTCCCCGTTAGATAGCAGACTCCTCCAGGTCCTACAAAAGGTAAGTCTTGACTTCTGCTTATTGGATTAGCCAATCAGGAAAAGGTATTAAGGTTTTGCTCCTGGAGCGCCTGGTCAGCTCAGTGGGTTAAAGCCTCTGCCTTCTGCTCAGGTCATGATCTCAGGGTCCTGGGATCGAGCCCCGCATCGGGTTCTCTGCTTAGCAGGGAGCCTGCTTCCCTCTCTCTCTCTCTCTTTCTGCCTGCCTCTCTGCCTACTTGTGATCTCTCTCTGTGTCAAATAAATAAATAAGTTTTTTTTAAAAAAAAAGTTTTGCTCCTCTTTCCTCATGCACTGCCTGTTGGTGATACATGTAAACAACAAAAGCCACGAATATTCCACAGGAAGCTAGGCTTGAATGATCAACATTGATCACTAACACCAGTGAGAGGTAATCAGCTTTGGATCTTTATTTTCCATCATGAATATTTTAACAAATAAGACAATATTTTAACAAATAGGTACACAGATGCTATCATATGCACCATATTTTAATAACAAAACATCTAGAAATATGAATAGATGTAAGATTTGGGGGAAGGGTTGTTTGATTTTGTTTTATGATTAAAAAAAAGACAAAGAATGGTAGCATTTCTGGGGCGTCTGGGTGGCTGAGTGGGTTAAAGCCTCTGCCTTCGGCTCAGGTCATGATCTCAGGGTGCTAGGATTGAGCCCCGCATTGCATCGGGCTCTCTGCTCAGCAGGGAGCCTGCTTCCCCCTCTCTCTCTGCCTGCCTCTCTGCCTACTTGTGATCTCTCTCTCTGTGTCAAATAAATAAATAAATAAAATCTTAAAAAAAAAAAAAAAGAATGGTAGTATTTCCGACTGAAATGAAATCCAGCCAGCCTTCCAGATTTCAAAGGGTTTATAATGGAAGAAACAGCCCATAAGTGGGTCGCGAACAATCCTGTCCATTAATCATCCCGGGCCCACTGCATGGGCACACCAGGTGCCAAGAAAGCCATGAAACTCTGTCTCAAGGACAATGTGCTTTTTAAAAATTTACCTCCCAATGTGAAAGTCTAATATTCTGTTTCACTAATATACTGCACATTTACGAGAAGGTGAAGCCTGAACTTAGGGCAGGGCAAAGCAATAGCCCTACCTTGAAATTAGCAGAAGGATCCTTCGTCATCAGTCATAGTTTCTACGTTCAGCACTTCCTCCTAGTTGCGCCCCACCTACAGCCACCGTTAGGTTATAATAGGCCTTTCAAGCTTACCTGACTCAAAACAGAATTCCCAGTCGCTGTTGTTTTTTTACCTGCTCTCCCATAATCTAATCTAGTAATTAATGATATGACTGTCTTCCCAGCCTCAGGTTAAAAAAGTCTAAGAATAACCTTTCTTACTCTCTTTCTCTCATCCCTTGGTCTAATCAATAAATAACTACTATTGGCTCTTCCACTAAAACATTTCTGGAATGGAACTACTTCTCAGCCCTACTGGGTTA
>CM052811.1:90616389-90711916 GCA_028533885.1 Nasua narica | reverse complement strand
GGAAGAGCAAAGGGCCCGAGGCAGGAAAATGTCCAGAATGTGAGCAGAGTGAGGAGATTGAGAGATGATAAAAGAGGCACTAATGGCCATGTCATATAGAGCCTTACAAGCTTATCTTTTTCATCGGAATGAAACAGGAAGCCACTCCAGAGTTTTGAGGAGGGAGTGACATGGTCTTACTTACCCTGCGGAGTCACTCTTGAGCTCGTGTAAAGAAAAGCTATCAGAGGGGCAAGACAGAAACAGGGGGCTAACTAGGAGGTTTTTATCTAGATAAGAGGTGATGGTGGCAGAGACCAGAGAGATAGCAATGAAAATGGTGAGAAGTGGTCAGATCACGGATCTGGTTTCAAGGGAGAAACGGTAGGATTTGCTGATGAATTGGATGTGGTTGACATTTTAACAATTGGAGTTGCTTCTACCTGTAGTGGGGAAGGTTGAGAGGAAGCAGGAATTTAGGGGGTGGGGGCAGGGGGAAATTAAGAGTTCAGTTTTGGATACTGTATTAATCCAGGGTTTCAAAGAAACAGGTCAAGTAGAGCATGTGAGAGAGATTTATCTTGATTTATCTTGAAGAATTGATTTATCTTGAAGAATTGGCTTGTGCAATTGTGGATGCTGACAAATCTGAAATCTGCAGGGCAGGCAGGCAGGCTGGAGATCTGAGGAAGAGCTGATTTTGCAGCTTAAGTCTGAAGGTAGTCTGGAGGCAGAACCCATTCTTCTTTAGGGGGACCTCAGTCTTTTCTCTTATGGCCTTCAAGTGATTGAATGAAGCTCAGCCACATTATGAGAATAAGCGGCTTTTTTCAAAGTCTACTGATGTCAATGTTGATCACATCTTAAAAACATGCCTTTACCACAACATCTAATCTGGTGTTTTGGCCAAACATCTGGACAGCATAGCCTAGCCAAGCTGACACATAAAATTAACTATCATAGACATGTTAGGTTGGAAATGCCTTTATATATCCCCATGGGAATGCCTAGTAGGCATTTGACCTACTTGAGGTAAACATGTGACTTCATCAACATACACATTTCATTTAAAGATACAAGATGGGGGGCGCCTGGGTGGCTCAGTTGGTTGGGCGACTGCCTTCGGCTCGGGTCATGATCCCGGAGTCCCGGGATCGAGTCCCATATCGGACTCCCGGCTCTGCGGGAAGTCTGTTTCTCCCTCTGACCTTCTCCCCTCTCATTCTCAGTCTCTCTCTCTCTAATAAATAAATAAAAAATCTTAAAAAAAAATTAAAGATACAAGATGGAATGATTAAGCGTAGGAAGAGAAGAGAATAAGTTTGAAGCATTCCAACTTTGAGAGTTAGGACAGATGAGGAACCACCACCAGAGGGAAGTGTGAAGAAGCCAGAGTCACCAGAAGAGGGCAGTGCTCTGGAAGCCAATGAGTAAAATGCTTCCAAGAGGAAGAACTGATCACTGTGTCACATTTCGCTGATAGGTCAGGTAAGACCTGAGAATTTTTGCCATTGGATTTGGCAACTTGGAAATCATGAAATATTTTGTGTATCAGTTAGGTTCAACCAGAGAAGTGGAACTAGTAGAAGATACACATTAAGAGACCTGTTGCAAGAAATTGACTTATGCAATTGTGGGGCTTGGCTAGGCAAGTCTGAATTCCATAGGGCAGATCATCAGGAAAAACAGGCTGGAACTCACAGGCATGGGCTAAAGCTTGTGTCCACAGGCAGATTTGTTTTCTTCAGGGAAACCTATGTCCTTCAACTGATTAGATGAGACCCACCAGAGAATCTAAAATACCTCCCTTACTTAACATCAACTTATTATGGACTTTAATCACACCTACAGAGTATCTCCACAGCAACACCTTAATGTCTGTTTGATTGAATAACCTAGTTTAACCTAGTTGACACATCAAAAGACCATCACACCTCAACAAGACCAGCCTCAGTGGACTATGGGAATAAGAGCCCAATTGAAGTGGGTTCAAGAGAATGAGAGGAGAGAATGTGGAAATAGTCAGTGTAGACAATTATTTCAAAGAGCTGTACTATGAAGGGAAGCAGAGAAATGGAGTAAGTGGAAGGAAATTAGAATGTGGGTTAAGAGGCTGAGATACGGTATAAGGTAAGACCATTGGTGGAAAGGAGCTTGAAGAACTAGAGGGTTTGGTGTTAGAAAGTCATCTCAATGGACACCGAAACCACCAAGAAGAGGTAGGAATGACAAAGAGTGACGGTCAGTAGCTAACATATTCAGGGAACAAGACATGCTTAGGTTTGGGGGGGAGGGTAACGGTACATGGTGGGACAGGAAAGAATATTTGGAGTTACAATCTGATGACATCAAAATCAAAGTTGGGGGAGTAGGGGGTTCGAAAAGAAGAAGTGAATCGTCTGGGAAAACAGCAATGAGGAGCAAAGAGGACACACTCCCACCTTCAAACACAACACAGGGAGTTTGGGAGGTGACAACTCTCTCTCGAGAGGGATGTACAAAGAACTGTGTCCTCATATGAGATCCATATCCGAGGTAGAGAAAGCAGGTATGGGGAATTTTCAGAGAAATTAAGGATTTAGGGGAAATGCCGACAACTGATAGTGAGTTTCAGAAGATGGGGTGGAGGGGAGGAGATGACATCAGTATGGGTTTTTCAGAGCCATGTTAGGAGCAGGTAGGGGGCTAGTGCCCTAGGGTGTCTGTCATTGATAGGAGTAAAGATCACATGATCTCCTGCCCCTCCTGCTCATGCTCTTCCCTTTGTCTCCAAAATAAGTAAATAAATCTTCAAAAAATAAAATAAAATGTGGCTACATCAGACTCAAAAACAGGGTCAATGGTGATTATCAGGGAGTAGGAATAGGAGAGATATCGTTCAGGGGTCCAAACTTTCAGCTAAACAATAAATAAGTCCCTGAGATCTAGTGCACAATACACAGACAACAATGTTGTATCATAATCATTAAACTTGCTGGGGACTAGATCTTAATTATTCCCACCACAAAAAAATAAATGATAATCATATAAGGTGACGGAAATGCTAACTATCGCTACAATTGCAGTCACGTTACAATATGTGAATGCATCAGATTAACCTATTGTATTAGGTTGTATGTCAAATATATGTCAATAGAATATAAGTAACAATTTTAAGGATACAATGTGGCTACCAAACTATTTAAAAGTACGATTACAGTTTGCAGTGTATTCCTATGGACGGAGCTGCTGTTGAGATTTCCAACACACACTCAGAGCAGACCATTCATGTGTTACCGCAGTTTGCAGAGTGTGATCCCCTCTGACCAGAAGCATCAGCATTACTTGGGGGTTTGTTAGAGATGCAATTGCTGGGCCCCTTCCCAGGTCTACAGAAGCACAGAATCAGCATCTCTGGGTGAAGCCTTGCCATCTGCATCCTAACGAGCCCTCCAGGTATTTTCATCAGCAGCTGCCACGGTAAGCCACAGAGCTGGAGGCACCCCTTGGCTAGTGCTTCTGGAAGTGGCAAAAATCCATCTTTGCAGAGGACCGGGTTTACTAAATGGCTAGGCAATTTAAAATATTAGTTTTCACGTTCAAAATGTTGAAAAAATAGACATGGCTATTGAAGCCAAGCCAAGTTGTTGTGCCCTGGAAGAGGACTGCTTGGGGCAGCAGAGGGGAGAGGTCAATCAGTAGGTTTAAAATGAGAGATTGAGGACTGTGGCATTATAAGCGAGGATTTATCGAATTTGATTCTGAATGTTTGGTTCTACATCTGAACCCCACCCTTTGTGGTTGGGCATTATTCTCAACACAATTTTACTAGGTAAGGAAACTGAGGCACGGCCAGGTTAATTACCTGGCTCAAGGCCATGTCTGCTGGGACCAGAGGGGATCTGGCTACAGGGCGGGGGGTATTCACCATTGTACTCACAGTCTTGCACAGGGTCCAGGCTGTATCTCGGCTAACCTATAAAGGGGGTTATTTCTATATTAGTTCTTTCTGGCTATCAGAATCATCTGGGGACACTTACAACTGCATCCCTGCCAGAGTCCACCCACTAGAGGTTTTCATTTAATTGGTCTGAAGTGGTTTCAGGGGTGCTGAAGGGTTCCCCCAAGGGCCCCAGAAACATCTTCTATTTGACAGAAGGTGAAGCTGAAGCTGGGAGACACGGGGCGGGATGAGTTAGCAGAAGTAAACTCAGGTTCTATAAATTGGGCCAGGGCTTCTCCAACTGCAAGGTGCACAAGTCCCTTAGGTGACTTTTATAAATGCAGGCTCTGATGCAGTGGGGTAGGTGAGGCTAGTATCCAGGTGAGAGCGATGCTACTGGTCCACAGACCACACTTCACCTTTTGCACAGTGCGCTACCTGGATATCCGGACCCCTGGGGCACTTTCCTGGCCAGAAAGTGGCCACTTTCCCAGCAGGTGGGGAGTAGGCTGGAGTACTTAACCCAAGTGTGCTGTCAGAGTGGCGATGTCTGATGTCCTGAGTGCCAGACAAGGCCCAGTCAGCCTGGGATGAACACAGGGAGCACAGTCGGTGTTCCAGTTCCTGAGACCTAGGGGAAATTCTGGGAAGCTGAAATGGAAAAATCCCCACAGTTATAGCCCTGAAACAGGAACCCCAGTGACCCCACCCTTCTGTTCAATTGTTCTCCTCTTCCCTAAGCTAAGCCTTGAGTCCTCCCCGGGCTTCTGGGCCCCCCCACTCCTGTCTGAACTGTGGGACAAAGTGCGGGGACGGGAACCACCAACTTTGTGCTCCCCTAAGGAGCAGGGCTTTCTTGGCTAGAGGGTAGACGCAAGCCTCTCAGTGTGTCCTTTCCTCTCCACAACGCCCGCGCGCTACCCTGACTCTCCACCCGGTCCCGCCGTCTGCCTCCAAAGTTCCCAGTCCGAGACGAGAAGCTGCCTCAGATGGACCCGGGATGAAGGTTTTCGCTCACCCCCGCTGCGGCTTCCGACGAGTCCCTTCTGAGCCCCATCCTCCCGCAGCCTCTCGCAGGAAAGGATGCCAACTGCGCGGTGCCAACGGACTCCGAGGCCCCAGGAAGGAGGCGGCGCAACGCCTGGAGCTCCGGAAAACCGCCACCGCACTCACAGTCACGCAGTCCTCGGGGATCGGGGACGCGGCGCCTGTGCTCAAAACAGAAAACGGAGGAAGGGATAACTTCGTGTTTGGGAAGAAGGGGCGGGGGCGGGCTGGATTTGAGCTTTTCCTGCAAGATCTTGTGTCGCAACCTCTCTCCCCAACCCAAATCCAGCGGCCAGAGCCTCCCACCGGGCCTACAGGGCCATCCGGCTGGGACACTATGCGCACCCCCTCCCCGCCGGCCCCGCCAGCCCAGGTTCCGCCCCATCAAGTTGGGAAATGAGACGATCCATCAGCTGGCCCTGAGTGCGGGCCCGAGGCGTCCCCCATCTGTGCGCTTCACAAAGTCACCCGGGAATAACCATGCAGCAGCAGTCACCTAGACTCCCGACCTCCGGGTGACAGAGGTGGCGAGCGATGCTCTTGATGGCTTTAGGGCTCTTGGTTCCAAGAGCCCATTTGTCTAGGTTTGGGTTTTCCGAGGCTGTGGGCGAAGTGGTGACTATAACCTCTATAGATCCGACTCTTTCTCTGACAACTGAAAGGAGAAAAAAAATGGCCCGGGAGAATCAGAAACACAAAGAAGGTCCCGCCGTGGGGGACACAGATCTGGGCAGGGAGACAGCACTTGCGGGTGCCTCCTGGGCGGGAGACCTGTGACAGCGGTACCTGGGGCGGCAGGAGGCCTGGGGGATTTCACGGGCTGAGGAAGGCTGGGACACCCGCAAATTTGCTTTTGAATTAAAAAAATAACCACGGAGTCGCCCTGGAGAAATATGTGAAGGTTAATGATATTTTTAGTGTTATTACCTGGGATTTAATGTAATTTTTATTTTGAGGGGACTCTCATGGGGGTTTCCACGGTGCTGTTTTGGATGTGGCCTCGCAGTTCTCGTCTGGCCCTGTCCAACGAAGAGGAGAGAGGCGGGGACTGGCCACCCTCTGGAACCACCAGAGAGCCGGTCCTATGTCCGGCCGGTGGCATGGACTTGCACCCCAGGTGGGCTCCGAGGAAGGAGCGTAGAATGCCCTCTGCTCCCACTCCCTTTCCCAAGCTGATTGATTGATTGATTGATTGATTGATTTCCTTTTTTTTTTTTTTTTTTTTTTAAGCTGAACAATACCCTAACCTCACAACGCTGGGCCCTGTCAGTTCACCGTCTCACCTTCACTTCCCCGTCTGGAAACTGAGGGCTCCAGGGCAGCCGCCAGCCCCGCCCGCAGAGGCCGCTTCTCCCAGTGCGCGCGCCCCTCCTCCGCCTGCGCCCTTGGAGCCGGGTCTGCCGGCTCAGCTTCGATCGCCTCTCAGCAGAAGCTTTTCTCCTGGGAAACCTCGCGCCGGTCCGGGAGTTGTCCAAGGACCGAGCTGCAGCGTGGTACCCCGTGCACCCCTGGCCCTCGAGCGCGCCTCCTCCCAACTTATGTTCTGGAAGCCAGACCGCTGGGGGACTTCGGGGGCTTTTCCCTCCGGTGTGGATACTGTGCTGGCAGTTTGGTAAGGAAGAAAAGAAGCGATGCCCCCTTAACCTGGTCTCCCCTCTCCCCCAAGTTCAGCATGCTACTCTCCCTCCCCCACCAGTTCTCCCGGCTTTTCTCGGGATGGGGGAGGGACCCGAGAGGCCCGAGGATCGGAGAACGCCGGGGTCTCACCGCCCACCCACATCTCCCCAACTCTGGGTTAGCCAAGACTTCCTGAAGCTGAGGAGCTCCGAAGAAGGTCGCGGAGGAGCCAGGGACTCGCTCTCTGCCAGGGACTTTCTTCCTCCTTTTTCGAGTCCTAACTACTCTCGACGCCCAAACACAAAAGACCCCGCAGGTCCAGTCGCCCTGGCCGAACTTGCTCAATCCCAGCACTCTTGCAATTGATCTCCCTTTCCCCGCTTGGGAGCCGGTGTGAAACCTCACCTTTGCAACTGGGCAAGGGGTTTCTGGCCCCAGTCTACACCAGGAGCGGCTGCGCCAACGTGTCAGGAGTCCAACCCAAGTGCCAGGCGCGAGGGTCTTCCTCAGGTTGAGGCCTTTGTGAGCTCTGGGTGCAGACAGCTAGGAGCCCGGCAGCAGCGTGCATCTCCCTTGCCTCAGGCAGAAGCTCCCAGGTCTGGAGCCAGCAGCCTGCGTGCCCCGAGAAGCTCCAAGCCCTGAGCAACTGGCCCACCTGCGTGCGTCGGTACCACCCAAAGGTAATAATGCCACAGGCCACGGTCCACACGTTCTGACCAGCACACGCTTATCCCACGTTGAGACAGTACGTTTAATAATGGAATTCCCAGCATGTTTTTCCTAAAGGAATTGCGCAGATCGCCTCCCAACTAAGGTCACTCATAGAAGCATTGTGCTTAGTCCTGGAGGGATCCTTTAGGAAAGGCATTTTGATGATGAAAGTGGCAACGCTACTGCACAGAAGTCGTGGCTACTAATAACTATCATATTGCTTCCTAGATGCCATTACAGGCACCTTGGCAATACACTGAAGGCGTCTTCCTCTTTCCCTTTCTTGGTTCCTGGAGCATCTTTGCGGGGTTACCACAAAAACAGCCAGATACTTCCCAAACCGACAACATCAGAACCCAGAGGACATGCGAGAAATCCAGCAGGCTCCAGCGGAAGCTTCCCTGAACCCGCAAAAGACTGGCCACCCCACTCACACCCTCCTCTCCCAAAGGCAATTAATATAAATTGTCCTTAGTCCCAACATATCTTCAAGTCGATATGCAGATAAGGTCAAATAGGCAATTAAAAGAGTAGTTAACTGGGGACTGAGAACCCATGTAACACATCATAAAAGAGATTTGAGGGAATTGCATTATCACAGAATTCAGGTAGCAAACTGTTTGAAATGAGCCACAGCTTGCCTAACCTTAGGCCCAGTGAGTTAGTAATTTCCTGGAGAGAAAAACTTCTTGAAGAATTTTTTTTTTTCTTGAAGAATTTTTTTAAATTCTCAATTGACACTTGTCTTTTGCAGAAAATTTACCTGCCCCCAAGTTAAGATTTTCCTCACTGCTAGGGAAGCAGAGAGGACTGTGCTCCAAGGCCTAAAAGCTTATATGTTGGAGATTAGTGGTAACTAACTTAAAACAGGTTTAAAAATAGTTAAATAATTACGGCCTCATTTGCTACTGAACATTACGGGCGGAACGATTACCAGGCCTTACCATCTGCTTTCTCAAGGTTTGTTTTATGGACTTTGTCCCCCACATTCTCTCCTATGTGAAGGCATTTATTCTAAATGAACCCACCAAAGGACATTTCCTAAGAACTTATCGTGAACATACTTTGCCAATGAAAAGGCCATTATTCTGGAGCTTTGCCTCCTCCACTAGTTACCCTCATTGCAGAAACTGCTCTTGCTTCATTAAAGTAGGTGCATTTGAGACCAATGAGATGAAAGGATAAGGCAAATTTTAGCAAGGTCACGCAAGCTGATTGCATCAAAGGCCCAAACTTAATTTTCTGATTCATTCCGATTATTCTAGGGTATGGACACTTACGAACAAAATATTCTTGTGTACACTTATTTTTCAGTTCCTATCCCCAAAGGGTTCTATCCTAGAAAGAGTTTCAACAGTATTCAAAGGCAGTAAGTATATTAAATGAAATAAGTGGTCGGTGATAAGCTGAACACAAGAAACAGTTTGGGTAAGTAGTAATTCTGACTTAACCTCGCTGTGCACGTTGTCTAATTTAGTTAAATTATCCCTGCTTCTGTTATCCATGTGCACTCCCACTGTGTGTGTGCCTGTCTTTGTGTGTGTGTGTGTGTGGTGTGTGTTTTGGAAGTGTTGGGGGACAAGAGAGCCAGAATACATTTTTACATTTTGCTGTAAGGTGGACTGAAACATCAACAAGCTGAATTTCAGCTGTAACAAGCCTAGCTTTCTCTTTTTTAAGCTTATAAATATGGTTTCTAATTAGCATTTTTCCTGATTTTTGTTGCTTGATCTACAGATACAAGTCAATTCTTTGTGTGGTCAAGTATAAAGAGGTACACCTAATAATTTGAATATTTAATTTTATTTAAGATAAGGTTTGCATATGCCTTTTTTTTTCCATACACCATATGTAGGGCATATTATAAAATGAAGAAGCTAAATAGGGGCTATGTAGTCTATAAACTATCATGGAGTTTTGGACCTAATTTCTTTTTCATTGAAAGATTAATAAACACGGAAGGATGAAGAGTTACATCTTGGTACTGGCTTTCCTATTTAAAATATATTTCTTCCATTGACATTGCCCCTCCTTGGCAGTCCCCCCAGGTCAATCTGTCCATGTTTCTCAAGGCCCACCTTCTCCAAGAGGCCTACCTCAATCAGTTGGGATGGCCATTTTACCTAATCTTGCCCTAAACATCTATGCTCACCTCATGCCAGGCAACCCTTTATCTACCTTTCTATTTTCTCTTATCCAAACTGAAAGGTCTATACACACAGGGCCCTTTTCTTCCAGTTCTATAAAATAGTAACCACCCAAGGCATGAGACTCATTAAGCCTAATTCGATAAAGAAATACATGAATCGCAAAGAATCCTTTGAAGGACAGAGAATCTAGAGAAGATTCCAAAGGCAACATGCTTGGGTCACACTTACTCCTGACATTTTGTTTAGACCACCAGCAGCAAAGATGGAAATGACAAAACCATTATCCACACAAGTGTACCTGTTTATGTCAGTTTCTCCTAACTCTGTGCCCATTCAATGAATGAAAAATGGAGCAAATTTTGGAAAACATTGTTACTATCTCAAAATATTATTGAATGGTAAGTTTTACCCCTTTATCACCTCTTTGCTGATTTCAAAGAAGTGAAGATATTTTTAAAGGATGATTAGAGGGACACATGTGTGGTGCAGTCGATGGGGCATCCAACTCTTGGTTTTGGCTGAGGTTGTGATCTCACAAGCACAAGATCAAGCCCTGCCTTGGACTCTGCACTGAACACGGAGTCGGCTTGAGATTCCCTCTCCCTCGCCCTCTGCCCCTCCTGCTCACACTCTCTCTCTTTCCAAAATAAATAAATAAATCTTGAAAAGGAAGAATGATTAGAAAGTTATTTAATTAATATAGATATAAGTGGTAGGGAAAATGATTCAATTCTTATTATAACATAAGAATCACTGGGTATAGCTTAATAAGTTAAGGGGTCTTTTGTAAGCTACCTTTAAAATTAAACACCTAAAAGGAAATTTAATTACATTTTGAGGATAATATTCCCAGGAAGAAAGGGTTAAAACTGCCTCCTTTTTTTCTTTTAACTCATTTAGGTACTCTCTGGTGTCAACCAAGAGATCATTTATGTCACATATGAAAAGAAACCATTTCAAAGGAACCATCATTTGATTTAAAATGAAATCAATAACCAACTACAACAACTTAAAATTAATGATCCATGTTACTTCCCATGTATATTTTCTTATTAAAGCAGATAACCATCAATTAATTCAGTTGATCTCTTAATAACCTATAAATGAGGACATCTGCAATAATGTATCACGAGAGAAATTGTCATAATCTTTTACAGACATCTCTTCTACTTGGATAATGGTATTTGTTTATCTTTGGGTTCCCAGAGCATGAAGCATAGTGCAAGTAGTAGGTATTCAGTTAATGTTTATGACTAAATTAATCTGTCATTTGTTTTGAATGATATTATACTCATTGGCTCACTTGGCCCAACCAGCCATCTCCTGAGGTATTACTCCAGTTTTTTAGTTGGGGAAAATGCAAATCTGTACAAGGTCATAAAAGTAATGAATAATGAATCCTAGACTAAAATCTTTCTATTTCTTTCCTCATTAAAGTACTGGAGGAAAATGTGGAAGGATAGAGAATATAAATGCTTCATTACATATGTCTTATTGTTTTTAAAATTTTTACAGTACTGCAGGAAGATGTGTAATAGCAAGTGCTAACATGAAGAATTGTAAGGCATGTAAATTTTGCAAATTCCAATCATAGCCAATAATTGACTTTTATCAATCACAATACGGCCTCAGTTCTTCTGTATATAAACATTTATGTAAAGTTCTTGAGAAATGGTTGAGTGAAATATAAAATAATAGAGGTAAAATACAATATAAAATACAGTATCAATTTAAATATTGCTTCATAATTTGAATTGCTATTGATCTAATTAGAGATTTGGGTTTCAGCTTGTTATTTGGTCATTGAATAAAGATTTTATGGAAATGAAAATATGGTATATTTTATAGTCAAAGTATTATATAAGGAAAAGTAAAGATGATCCTTATGAAGTTAAAGCATGTGATTTTTCTATTTTAATTCTAACTGACCATGTGACATTTGGGAAGGTCATTTAATTTTTCTGAACCTCAGTTTTGGGAATGTACAACCACAATAAGGCACATCTTCCCTTGCCTACCTTCTAAGGTGGTAGGGAGAATCAAATTTGGCAATGCACGTGAAAATACTTTGCAATTTCCCCTTTAATATGACATTATCTGTTTTATGACATTATTACTGATTATTCACATAATCATCCTATAAGACACGAAATATTTGGACATCAATACAATTCAGGACAGCATGCTTATTGTTGAAAAAGCTTCATTCTGACTTACAAAAGCAAAAAATTTTAAAAAGCAAGCTACCGTTTTATGTAAATATGGAGAATAGCCCAGTAGTATTTGTTTTTTCATCCCACTAGAGGCTGTAGAGTAATATCTTCGTGTGTGTATGTTTACATAACTATATAACATTACTGTCCTAAGAGATCCTAGATAACCCTCACAAACTTTGGGTTCACTTACATTCCTCTTGGCAGAAAAGTCACAGTATATTGAGGGTAGGTGACCCCAGAGTTCATAGCCCTCATGCAGTCAGAGAGCAAAACTAGCAGAAAATAAGCCAGAATACTGCACTGACTGACGGCCCCATTTAGGGAGGCGTCAATTTAACTTTAAACCCATTAGCTCACTGAGAGCAGGGGAGAGAAGGGGATGTCTCCAAATGCAGGAAACTGTTGCCATAGCATTTTCTTTCTCTATTTCTGCCTACTTCTCCTCCCCCAAAGCAGCAACAATTTGTGCTCTCCTATTTTCTTTCAGCAACCAAATGCGATTTCAGAAGCCAGGACTCCAGGGATGTGATATCTACACCACCTAATAACTGTACGTAGTAGGGATATTGAGTAAGTCTGAGAGCGCTGTTAAGTTTCTCCGGACAGAATCATCTTTGCGGATGCAATTGCAGAACAGGAAACAGACTCCGGGAAAATTTTAGCCCCCCCCAAATCTCATTGGCTATCTGCACAAGCTAAGCCACAACAATCACTCCTGCAATACAACGGATCCCTTTCAGTACTCGCAGCCGTGGACAGCTCCCTCACCTCGTGGTCGGTTCCTCCGCAGTGAGCCTCCTCGCGTTCAGCCTGCACGGGTCGGTGCGGCACCCGCCACCAAGTCTTCGCCAGCGCGCAGAGAACACGCGCTCCCTCCCTCCTCCCTCTCGGCGCCCCCGCCCCTCGCTCACCCGGGCTCACTCCAGCGGCGATTTTGAGGGATTCCCTCTCGGGCGGCCTCTGCAGCAGCACATCTGGCCTCATTCACTGCACGGCGAAAATGGATCTCAGAGGAAGAGCCTTTTCCAGCGTCTACAGACTTCGAGTTCTCTTGATGCTGTTCCGTGAGTAGCGTTGGGGCGACCGCGAGGACAGGGTTCACTATTTGCTGAGAATAGAACTGGCAGAGTAAAACCAATAGCTTAAGGTCAAAATGTAGCCCTTACGTTTTGCTATTTTCTTTCTTTTTAGGGGGCGGGGTGGAGGGCCTTCCCGCCAGCAGCAGGGAATTCCCCAGAGGGCCACACACCTGTACGGCACTTCCCAGACACAAAACTATGCGAGCCTGCTTGGTGGGGTCAGAACATTGGCAAGAAAAATTCGGTTTAAAAGCCTAAGATGAAGAAAAAAGCCTTACAAAATAGTAAGGCTCTACTTTTTTTTAATTTTAATTTTTATTATAAATTAACAGCAGTGGAGTTAAAATTGTCGGCACTAGGTTAGAGAAACGGCTCGCAGAGTGCACATCAGCAGGCAAGGAACTTTAACACCCCAAAGCCCGCAGACCACGATCTTTCCTCTCCTGTGCCCGCGACGCGTGGGCTTGCTGAGCCCGGAACCGATAGGATTTTTTTTGGGGGGGGGGACTGTTTTTCCGCAGATACAATGACTCGAATCACGGCAGAACAAGAAGTGGAAAATCTCTCAGGCCTTTCCACTAACCCTGAAAAAGATATATTTGTGGTGCGGGAAAATGGGACGACGTGTCTCATGGCCGAGTTCGCAGCCAAATTTATTGTCCCTTATGATGTGTGGGCCAGCAATTATGTCGATGTAAGGAACCTTTTCCCTCCCGGCTTGCTCCTAGGGCTCCAGGGGCGAAGGGCACCCTCCCTCAACGCCCGGTGAAGACCAGGGTCGCCCGCCTTCCCCCTCTGCGCCCCTGCAGGCTGTTCCCGAATGCTGCATGGGGGTTCCGGCTTGTAACGCCCTCTGCTCGCCCTGCCTGCTTTGAAAGTAAACCCCCTTTCTCTGCTTCCCTAACGGCCGGGTCTGCACGTAGAGCATCTAACCGCATGTTCCCGGACCTGGGAGCGCGCGCGCAAAGGAGCGCCCAGGCGTGCAACCCCGAGTTTGGACGCGCTGCCCTTTACAGCCCCCATGGAGGTCGGGCTCGCTGAGGGGGTGCGGGGCGTCTGTGTTCCCAGCTGATCACCGAACAGGCCGATATCTCACTGACCCGGGGAGCTGAGGTGAAGGGCCGCTGTGGCCACAACGAATCGGAGCTGCAGGTGTTCTGGGTGGATCGCGCATACGCGCTCAAAATGCTGTTTATAAAGGTAACCCTGAGCGGGGCGCGCAGAGGCGGCGCTGCCTAGGGGTGGGTGTGGGCGGGGGCCGCCCCTCGGTTTCCTCACCCAGAAGCGGTGGGGGCGAGTGACGCGCGCCTCCCCCGCTCGGCAGGAAAGTCACAACGCGTCCAAGGGACCCGAGGCGACGTGGAGGTTGAGCAAGGTCCAGTTTGTCTACGACTCCTCGGAGAAGACCCATTTTAAAGACGCAGTCAGTGGTGAGTAGAGGCCTCGGCTGGGAAGGGAGCCTGGGAGACCTCGGGCACTGCAGAGAGCGCAGTCCTGGAGAAATTCCGAAATTTTATGGAAACTGATCCTGACTCTGCACTCCCAGGCCACTTCGTCCTGGGCTTTGTCGCCAAGGTAGAGGAAGCAGGAGCACCGGTGCGTCTGTGCCCCGGGCCTTAGGCCCTGTAAATGCGCAAGGAACCCCAGGCCTAAGGACCAGCCCGTCACACCCCATCACCCATAGCTTGATCCTTGATGAGAGGTCTCTGCAGGGCCTGTCATCTCCTGGCTGCTTGGGGACGATCTCTTATGATTTGTCCTTTAAAGGAGCACCGAGAAGGGCAAAACTGTATTGTTGTTTCTTCCTGCACTCGGGTTTTTCTTCTCATGCGGGGAAACTTGAAAGGGACAGCGTAACTCCTCTTCACTCAGGATTTGATAGCCTTCAGTATCTTTCTGCTCATGTCCCCAGGGCTCACACTTGGTCCTCGGTCATGGACTGCAGCCACCCCAGAGCAAATTCTGAACACGTCCTAATTTATCATCTCTTCCTTCCCGTCACTCCAACAACTCACCCAGATCCTCCAAAATATCGTGGCAAGAGCCACAGCCATTCCCCAAATAAGAATGTTCCCATGTGCAGACCACACTTGAATTAATTACCTAACTTATTTATTTAGTAAACTGTCTAATCTCCTAATGAGGCCTTCCATCACCTGGGCATCTAGGTTGGGAAAAGATTTTTATTGAGCACATGAGAGAATGTTCATGTCATTTCGCCCTTTCTATCTCTTTTACTCTTTTAATCCTTGTAGTAAAAAGCATTTTCTTCCCTTCATCAAAACCCATATTCGAATACTTCTCCCAATCACATTAGATGCCCCCACCCCTGCAAAAAAAAAAAAAAAGGAAAAGAGGAAAAAAGAAAAAACCCTAAACAAAGCCCACAAAGATGTGCCAAAGAGAGAGAGAGAGAGAAAGAAGGCGGCAGACCTCCAAAGAGCATATACATGTACCAGGACATCTGCCCAGCCCACCAGCAATCAGCCCTGCTTTGTTGAGGAAGATCTTTTATTCTGTGTGGGCCAGTGTGAAATGTGGAAGATCAAGTCACTCTTTCTTTGGAATCTCCATTGTCAGGGTTTATATAGTAAAAAAGGTTGGATCTTTAGGCAGCACTCTCCTCTTCCAGACAAAAAATTTCTAATCAGTGTTTAAGGCGCCCTTGCTCATGAAACAATGGGTGTGCTTGGGCTTTGTCACCACTTGATGCCACGTGCAGAGCCCCGGCCCCTGCAAGGCAACACGGAGGATTAGAATGGTGACGGGAGCGGAGAGGCAGGAGCCTGCTCTCTGGCACAGGAGATTAGGGGGTTAGGATTCTGCCAGGAAGAGGGTCCTAACAGTTGTTCTGGGCCTTGCCTGCAGCTGGGAAGCACACGGCCAACTCCCATCACCTCTCTGCCTTGGTCACCCCAGCCGGGAAGTCCTATGAGTGTCAAGCTCAGCAATCCATTTCACTAGCCTCCAGCGACCCACAGAAGACGGTCACCATGATTCTGTCCGCAGTCCACATCCAGCCTTTTGACATCATCTCTGATTTCGTCTTCAGTGAAGGTAGGTTGGTGGGGATCACAGTGGGAGGAGGGGAAGGCTGGAGCCAAGGGAAGGCTGACCTCATGCAGAATGGGACCTGCGGGGGGGGGGGGGGGGGTCCCAGGCTGTTACAACTTGTATTTTCTTTAGGCTGACATGACACCTCCTCTCGCTGTAACATTTTAGGAACAGTAGCAACTTTCTCCAATGGCTCCCTTTTCCTTCATTCTTTCTTCTCTCATTTTCCCTTCCCTGCTCCCTCCCTGCTTTACTTTAGGTTTTCATCTTTCCTTTCCTCCCTTCCTTTGCCAAAGAGGAACCTTGATGGGGAGAGAGGTAACAGGGTCCACTTGGAAAACCTGTCTATAATTTTGAGGCAAATTTCCCAATGAAAGAGCAGCTAAAATCTCAGGTACTTCCCTAGAGAGCCATGGATTGCAGAAGGGCCTTTGCTTCTGTGGGCCTCAGTTTCTCCATGTTATCTCAGGCACTTTCAGCGGTAGGTTCTGCCAGTCTATTTTTGTGTGGCTACAATGTAGTTGGTGTGTGTGTGTGTGTGTGTGTGTGTGAGCGCGTACATGCGGGCATGCACATGTGCAGGTCACAGAGATACTCATGGAGACCTGTGTCCCTCCAACACTCACCCTTGTGGGGAGGAACACCCTTAAGGCTCTGGGAAGCGAGGGTCCCTGATCTTTTCCCTCTGGAGTGTGGAGAAGGGCTTCTTCTCAGTCTGTGCTGGTCTCTGAAAGGGGGTCAGGCAGGATATAGCCAGGCAGGTTCACATATCCACATTCTCTTGGTTCTCGCAGCCCACCAGAGGTTGGGCACATTTCTGTAGCTTATCCCAGTCTAGCACCAATTTACACGGGGCAAATGTAGGGTAAGTGAATTTTTTAATTCATTTGTTCTTTCTTGTCTGGAGTAGGTTGCTAAGAAATGGGGAGAGATTCTCGTTGCTTTATGGATACCTTCCTTTAGGCTGGGGAATCCCCCAGCTGAATACAACCATTGGAAAATACAGGGTATCAGGGAATCCCCATCTGTGTCATACACAAATCATTAAATCGTTTCCCAGGGAATCCAGCTTTCATAAAATTCCCCTCCCAACTCAAAGTATACTGAATACAGTCTACTCCACCCCAGACAGGATGATTAAAGACCCCTTGAGCATTCTTAAGTTAAATAGTCTTTGACAGAAGAGCGGACTTCTTGCTTCGTTTTTGTATTTTTACCACCTAATACAGCGTTTGGCACACTGTAGATGCCCGGTGAAATTTGGCAGAATTGATATTCTGAAATCGTGGACATAATTAATAGAGACTTCCAAACGCTTGAATGCCAGATGAAGCAGAATTTAACGGATTTACTAAGTCAGTGCAGCACTCAGGTCCACACAGGGAAGAAGGGCTGTTCCATATTAATGGATCTTCTTGAAAAATTGAAACTAAACTCTAAGCATCAAAACCATAACATTGTTTTAAAAAATCTGTTTGATTATGGAAGTATTTATGAAATATAAGTCAGTGTCTTTCTTAAACAGAAAACATTAACTATAATTAAATGCAATTGAGCTATGATTACTGATGACCAGTGTGTTCATGAGGAACATATTGGACTATGTAGAACCAGGGTCCCTCCCATAGATGCTTTTAAGTTTATAAGGGGACTTTGTATAGTCTGTTTACTTTGTTGCCAGTCAGCTGTTCGCAGGCACATCCTTACTTGTTGGTGTTACTAGTGCTATGAAGGCTGCCTTTACGACGTCCTTCCCCCAGCCTCACTTTCACTCATTCTCGGTTATTTCCACATCGTTGCTTACAGTCATTTACGAACTGAGAAACCAAATCTCATCAATGCGTGGGATTCTATACAAAGCGACACTAAATGGGTACTGAGTAAGGGCCTGAACTATTTTCCTGGACATCAGTGAACTTTATGGCATGGACTTAATGGGCATCTTTTGTTTGAAAACCAGTTTTTATCCACTTCCTGGTCCTGGACAGGCACAGTTGCTGGGTAGACTTCGAGAGTTTGTAAGCATGTAGAACTTTCTGAAATACAGATGTATTAAGCACCAGCCAATTGTACTTGTCTCACCCAGGCTTTTCTGGGTAACAATTAGGATGTCCCCTCCCGTAGGGTGCCCTGGGGCTCAAAGCTCCTGCTCCTGGGGGAAGGCAAGCCTCATTCAGAATCAGTCACTGGATCCCTGTGCCTTTGTGTGGCAGGGGCACTTTTGTTTCTCGCTCCTCCCATCCTTGTCTCTCAGCACCTGCCCCCCACTGTGTTTTGTGAGAGATCATTTTATTTGATTTGGTAGAATCCAAAGCATTCATTTTGGGGTGCCATTTTGGGTTTGGCGCTTGCCCCTCCCCTTTCCCAGAATAGAAGCTCAGGAGGATCTGATGTGTTGCCCCTACGGAGTGGGGGAGGCGGCAGTATCTGGTCATACGTGTGCATGCCCACTGCAGGGGTCTGTGCGTGCGGCCAGCAGGTGCGCGCAGGACCCACAGCCAGAGGGTTTCCAATGAAGGACTTAATTCCCCCGTGTGAGGGGGCCATCCTGATGGCCTGAAGTTGCACACCAATAGACTCTGAGAAAAACAAGGGCCAGTGAAATGGATTACTGGGTACTCACAGGGCTGAGAGCAGCTCCAGTAGAAGTTGACGTCTCTGTCCCGTAAATCCCTTTAGCTTCTTGAGCCCGGTTACTACGCTGATCCTCAACAGAAGTGTCATAGCCCAGCGCGTCTCCAGCTGCAGTGTGCACACGGATCTTCAGCTGCATTGTGCACAACCGTGGTGATCTGGTTAACACGCCGAGTCTGGTTCAGTAGGTCTGAGGGCGGGGCCCAAGGTGCTCCATTTCTAGCAAGCTCCCTGGTGCTGCTGCTGGTCTGTGGAATACCGTAGGCGGTTTGAGGGATCTTGAGCTAATCAAGGAAAAGACCTGACCTTGAGAGCCAGTAAGGCACAAGCTTGATTTGGTGGTGCTTGGACAGGGTTGTCGGAGAGGGGAAGCTGCTCGGAGCATAAGACTGTCCAGAGGGAGACTTATGGGGACCGCCATGCAGAAGCGGAGGAGGGCAAAGGACATCCTGGCGGGGAGAGGGGGCTTACGTGTCTAGGTGATCTGGCTCAGCAGCATGGTTAGAAGTCTCTGGGTCAGGGAGCTCCGAGGGGCAGCAGAAGCTAAGGCCTTATACCTGTAAGGCCCTGTCTTATCAATGGGTAACAGCTGTTGGGGGAGGTTTGGTATGCAAAGCAGGCAGGCTCTAAATAGCTAAAGATGTGCTTGTTTGGGCTGGTTTTTAAATAGCTAGATGTGTAAAAATTTGAGTTGGGCCTGGCAGGCTTTCGAGCTAATGGTCTCAGCCTGCAGTGAAGAAATGAACCACCTCGGGGGCAATACACAGAGGCTACTTTGGCTCATTTCTGTAACTTTCATGGCAACGACCAGCCTGCAGTTCAAGGCACCTCCTGCTTCCCAGTTGGGGTTGATTTACGCGTCCTTCCACAGTGAAGTCCCTGTAGTGTGTCCCTTTGAGTGCCCTAGGAGATTTCTAGCTGGGATGGGATGAGGATTGCCTCACTGACAGGGCAAAAATCAGCCTGAGAATTGTAATGGCTTGAACGAAAGGCAACTTATATATATGCATAATTACAGAAAAAGCATAACGAAACACAGAGGGTATCTCTGTTCCCCTTTAAAAAAGATTCAGGTTTAGGGGCGCCTGAGTGGCTCAGTAGGTTAAAGCCTCTTCCTTTGGCTCAGGTCGTGATCTCAGGGTCCTGGGATCAAGCCCCGCAGCCCCACATCGGGCTCGCTGCTCAGCGGGGAGCCTGCTTCCCCCTCTCTCTCTGCCTGCCTCTCTGCCTACTTGTGATCTCTCTCTCTGTCAAATAAACAAATAAAATCTTTAAAAAAAAAAGATTCAGGTTTAACAGGCATTTAAAGGTCACACATAGAGGCTGATCCCTTTCCAGTTCTCAAGGGGGAGAAATAAGCAAACCAACCAACCAACCTGTAAAGAAGGTGGGGAGATTCTAGATGACTGCAGAGAAACCGAGGCTCAGAGAAGCAAGGTTCTTGGAGAAGTCTGCCCGGCCGGTGGCTGGGGCAAGAGCTTGTCTTTGAATATCAGATCCTGTGCTCTTAGCCTCTCAGAGTTTCAGCTGCTCCCGCTGAGTAGCTATAATAAACACGTGAACGTAGGAGGCGCCTTTACAGAGGGTGTCAGGGCCCCTGAATTCGTGAGCTTTTTATTAGTGTTCCTAACAGCATGATAGGGAGATCCCACCTGATCTGTATTTTACCCAGATCTGTGTTTTCACGGCAATGAACGTGCCTTACCCTGCTCTCTACACCAGCCCCTGTAGAGCCCCCTGTGGCTAGCTGTCACACCGAAAGTGCAGGAAGCTGCACAGGAAGCTTAGCTGATGCTGATCCAGAGCATTGTTTTAGACCCGTGACTGACTTAGCATCTACCAGCCAAAAAATGGGTCACCCCGGGTGGTTGTTCCTCAGGGTCTCCCGGGTAAGCATCAAGGGGAAGATAACCCTGTTAGGCACTGCTAAGAACTGTGTGGAGGACTGGGATGTGAAGCCCTCGTTTGGGGCCATGGGGCTAGCCATTTGTAGGATTCAGTATTCCTGGGGCTGTCCCAGAACACAGTGTTTCAAGCTGGGTTCCCCCAGGAGCAGAACCCATGCAAGTATGTAAGTGCAAATGGTTTATTTAGGAGGTGATTCTAGAAAGCACTGGCAGGATACTAGGGAGGTGAGATAGGAAGGCAAGACTACCAGTAACAGGAGCATTAATGAGCACGTGTGCACTGTGGGCACCTGGGGCTCACACAGCTGGGACCTCTGGGAGTGTAGAACCTACCTCCGACTATCTGGCCTGAGAGGTGGGAAAATGGACTCCCAGCCACCATTGATGGCTGCTGGAGTCGGGGAGAGGTGTAGACTTTCTGAGACTACTATCCTGCCCTGTAGGCAAAAGCTGTTGGAATGTGTGGGACTAGTGAGCGCCAAGGCAGTAAGACATTGTCTGGGTTTACTATACCTAGGTATCGGGACATGTGAACTTTCTTTGCCATGCCCTAGGCCTTGTGCACAGTCGCATCTATCGATAATTGCTTTTATTATCTTTTTTTTTTTTATTGCTAGTGCTTACATCTTGGTGAGAAGATCTGCTTGCCTTCAGCCAAAGGTCTCCAAAGCCCCCTCATGCTAACAGTCTCTCGGTATACAAAATACATTTTGCTGAGGTTACAGAAGTCTAGGGCCAGTCCAGAGAAAATGGGAAGAGGGGTAAGCCCCTCCCTCCAGCTGCCCTGGCGGTGTGGAGGAAGGCCCAGCCAGCAAAAGATTTGCCCTCTCCTCGAACAGGAACAGTCCGTGGTGTTAGCAGGGCTTGAAAAAGCAGGCACCTTGCCTTTTTGCCCACTGTCCATCTCAATGCTGTCCATTTGGGGTGCAGCGAGTTCTTGTAGTTGGTCAGCCTCTGGGAGTAATTACAACATCGACATGGTCACCAAACCATCCAACACACAAAAAATGGTGGTCATCAAACAAGTAAATGAACAAATAAATAAATAAAACATGGACTAAACAACAGTACCTAAGATGAATCAGGATTTTAGTGGGGCCATTAGATTTGTGGTTGAGAGGACCTTATTTGGCCACTGACAACTGGCAATAGATTACCCTTCTATTTTCTGTTCTGTCTTCATCTGGTTCTTTCCAATGGCTAGACCAGACTGGTTGTTGTCTTTTCCAGCCATATGCCATTCTAGAACCCTGCGCCCAGCCAGGGCAGAGGCATGAGGGGACCCCAAGCCCTGTGGAGATGAATGGGGAGTTAGGGGACTCTAGAGTGTCCAAAGCCAGAGTCAGTGTGGGCTAAGCCAAAGGATGTTCTTCCCCCAGACAGAGATCTAGGGCCGTCCTTGTTTTAGAATCTGTGGACTGTATAGTCAGTTTATTGCACAGAATCTGAACCCTGGAGTCCAAAGGGGCTGTGGATAGTATTCTGGGAGTGCGTGTATTTTAGTGGGAAAAATTTGGATCTGCATTTTTACCAATTTCTGATTTTTAATATTCCCTTCAATTATAAATGAAAATAACTTGCAGCAGTATTAGTGGTAATAATTAATTAATAATTAATAAATAGGGGTAACCTTGTCACCAAGGGAAATCATAGATATTTTTGTCCCACATTCATGGGTGCAGACCTGGCAAAGTGACGGTCATTCTTCTCATTCCTTTGCAACCCCAGCTAGTATGTGTACTAATAAAGGAGTACATACATAACTTTCTCCCAACTTATTTCAAGACATTCAGATAGCTGAATGCCAGTGTGATCTGTTTCCTTTGTAGTCCTATGTGTTTTCTTTTTCTGCACTTGTAAGCATGAATCTGAAAAAGCCTGATGGCTTCATCATTCCTGGTGTAAAAACGATGGTACCTCCTGCCTTAGTGGGTCATGGCCAGTGTTGTTACAGTGAAAGAGTATAGACCGGCATGGAGAAATTGTTAGATGCACAAGGTCAGGAGAAGTATTGTTTGGTGAAGCTTTGGTTTTAGTTATGTGTGTATACTTATGTTCTGAGTTGAAGTGTAAAACATTTTTCCTCCCCTTCTGGGTCAGAGGCAGAGTTTGGAAACACTAGCTTGAGCTTGAAAGTGGAGAGTGAACTTCTTCTATGGGCTCACAGTCTCTCGTTCAGCACCTTCGGGGATAGATGGGTTTCAGGCTTTAGGATATTTTAGATTTTAGGAAGACAATACAGGGTAAAGTCCACATATTATGGAAAACCCCAGAAGAGTCCAGGCAGGCGCTGTAATCAAATATATTAATGTACTCTGTTCCCGGCAGAGAAACAGGTGACTCTTCATGCTAAGTGGAATGAGAATCATGAGCATCCTACATAAGTTCAAGTCCAGTGTTATTGCCAAATGAGTGATACAGAGGACTTTGGACTTCCAGAGCTCTGTGGATTTGGGAATGGTGGATAAGGAATGGTAGACTCACTAATGCTCCCTTATGGGTGGCTGCAGATGGGCATTCAGTATTTTTCATGATAATTTTTGACATCCCCATATTTTCCCATGATTATTATTTTTGAGATGCCCATAGTTTAATACTCCCTTTATGTACCCCTTTCTGTGGTGTGTTTAGTTCAGATTTTTTCCTAAGACAACAAAAAATAATTCTTAAGAAGGAAATCACAATTATAAGGCTAAGTGAAATAAGCCAGAGAAAGATAAATACCGTACAATTTCACTCGTATTTGGAATTCAAGAAATACACAAACAAACAAAGAAAAAAAAAAGGGACAAACCAAAAAAACAGACTCTTCACAATAGAGAACAAACTGATGGTTACCAGCGGGGAGATGGGTGGAGGGCTGGGTAATGGGGATTAAGGAGTGCACTTGTCCTAATGAACACTCAGTAATGTATAGAATTGTTGACTCTATCATACGCCTGAAACTACTAGAACACTATATGTTAACTATACTAGAATTAAAATGAAAAAAAATAAAATAAAAACAAAGAAGAGGTCAACTACAATGATATTTTAACCGTAATTTTTTTTTTTTTTTGCCAGAATACGTTATGCTTTTCTCTCGTGCCTTTCTTAAAGGATAGGATAGGAGATGTCATTCCCCCATAACTGTACCAAAGTTATTATCCATTTAAAGATAATACTTTGGGCAGTATGCTTCTGACATGGGTCGGGTGTTTTTCCTGACCAATAAGAAATTCTCTGACAGCAGCTGGGTGTTCTGCAGTTTAACTCACTGCTGACACCGTCTCCCTAGAGACACCATCAAATCCCGCCGATTAAGGGCTCCTTCCTACGAGACTGTTCCCCATCCTCACTTCACACACTAACTGCCAGTCCCGGTTGTCACCTGGGCTTCTGATCCCCTTGCTATTGAAGGTTTCCAAGACCTTCTCCTTGAATTCGAGAGAGGCTCACAGAACTCAGAAACATTCTACTCACTAGATTACTGGTTTGTTATGAAAGGACAGGACTCAGGGGCAGCTAGTTAGAAGAGATGCATAGACCAAGTCACAGGGCAAGAGGGTGGAGATTCCATGCTCTCTCCAAGCCCACCACTCTGCCCAAATCTCCACGTGTTCACCAACCAGAAGCTCTCCCAGTCCCATCCTTTGGGGTTTTATTGAAGCTTCGTTACATAGGCACGAATGATTAAATCACTGGCCATTGGGACTTGAACTCTATCTCCAGCCACTTTCTCCTTCCTGGAAATCAAGGGGGTGGGACTGAAAGTTCCAACCCTCTGATCAGAAGGTTAGTTCTCCTGGCAACTAGCCCCCATCCTTAGGTGACCTAGGGGCTTTCCCAAATTGACGGCAGTAGCATAAAGTCAGGTGTGCCTGAAAGGGGTACGTTGTGAATATCAGGTTGTTAGGTTTGCAGCTAGCACATAGAAAATGAACAAAGCCCACAATGGACATGACATTAACATTACACGGGCAACAGCGTGTTATGGGGAACACAAATAGCCTCTGTTGTTAACAAAATCCCTACACCAGGAAACCCATTTCTACTCATTTTTCTCTTGAAAGAGGCAATGTGGTATCATGGGGGGAAAAAGTCAACCTTCTGGGTATGGAGTTCTGGGCCCATAGCTGTCTCTAGTACACCTTATAAAAACAGCTAGATTTTTCCCTGGAGAAATGGATATATATTGGCCAACAAGCTGATGCTCAAAGTGTGGGACTCATTATAAATAGTGAAAAAGTCCCCTACCAATTCTTCTTAGTCCCCTGGTTGCAATGAAGAGAAAGGTGCATTTTAGTGCTAATAATGGGTCCTTAACATTTCCCTACATTTGCCAAAATGTCTTTTTAAAAATCTTCTTTGTAAAAATATCTTTTTTTTTCCCAGTTGGGGAATGTATGTATGTGTTTACTTATTTATTTTAAATGGTTTTATTCAGGTTATAATTGAAATACAATAAACTGCACATACTTAAGTGTATGATATGATAAAAATTGACTTAGGAATTCCCCTATGAAGTCATCACTACCACCCAGAAAAATCAACCTATCCATCCCCTCCAGAAGTACCCTCCTACCTCTTAGTAATAAATACGTACCTCACTGAATTTTCAGAAACTGAACATAACCTCGGTGAGCAGTTCCCAGGACCACAGAGCCCAGAAGCCCTCCTTCCTGCCTACGCTGTGATTCTATAGCCTTTAAAAGCCAGTAACTCAGGTCTGCTACTGACCTGACCCCAGCTCTCCCCCCAGCTCCAGTCTGCTAAGTGCCTCCCCGCTGCGCTGTTGAGTTAGGCTGTTGGAATTCAGGCTGGGGCTTCATTTCCCCTGGGCAAATTACTTAGCCTCACTCCACCCTATCAGTAAAATGGGTACAATAGTAGTTATCTCAAAGGGTTGCCATGGGGATGAAATGAAACAATCTTTGTTCTCAGAGCTGGAAGTTCATTTAGAAACCAGGCCTGTGAAGTAATACAGCTTTTACAAAGCTGCACGTTTGCCTGTAGTCTTCTAGGTTCTACTTAATAGAAAAGATTCTTGAGCTTCCGGCCTTATCCTCCTTTCTGCTGGTCTGAGGGGAGTAGGAGGAAAGACTGTGTCAACGTGGATTCTGGGGTAGCCTGGCACATAGTTGGTGCTCAATAAATGTTTACTGGGTCACCTTGACTTAAAAACTTGGTTTTATGAAGAGCTATCAAAGCCTGTTTTCTCTAGTTGTGGCTTAGAAGTTCAGTGAAAAGGCCACCAGTTACCCACAAGGAGCAAAGGCTCCTGAGCAAATGTCTCCTGGTTTCTAGAACTGCAGTTCTTTTTTTTTTTTTTAAGATTTATTTATTTATTAAAAAAAATTTTAAAATCAAAAAAAAATTTTTAAAAAGATTTATTTATTTATTTTAGAGAGTGAGGGTGGGGCAGAGGCAGAGGAAGAGAGAAAATCCTCAAGCCGACTTCCTTACTGAGCACAGAGCCTGACATGGGCTTCGATCCCAGGTCCCTGAGATCATGACCTGAGCCAAAATCAGGAGTCAGCTGCTTTGCCACCCAGGTGCCCCTCTAAGAATGCAGTTCTGCTCTGCTCTACAAACTGTGTGACCCACAGATTTCTCCAAAAATTGTTTTCCTGGTTCTAGGTAAAAATGGAAGCATAGGGCTATTAAACTGTCTTGAGGGTAAGAGTGTACAATGGAATCAGGGCCAATGTGCTGGTGACATTTTCTTTCTTGATCTAGGCGCTGGTTACATGGGATGTTCACTTGTGAAAATTCATCAAGTTCTGCACTTTCTTTTTTAAAATTGTAGTATAAGTTACATATACTAAAATGCACAAATCTGAAGTATTTAGCTTGATGCATTTTTACCTGCACTTGCAACCATGTAACCCTTATCTAGATCAAAATATAGGGTATTTCCATCACACTCACAAGTTCCCTTTCCTGTTCCCCATATGTAAGCACTTTTCTGATTTCAATCACCATAGACTTACCTGTTCTTGAACTTCACATAAATGGAATCATATAGTATGTGCTCTTAGAGTGCGTGTCTTAGAGTTTTCATGGCACATAATGTTTTTGCGATTCACCCATTTTGTTATGTGTAGCCATAGTTCATTCCTTTTTATTATTGATTAATATTCCATTGTATGAATAGACGGGTCTGTTTTTCCATTCCATTTTGATGGACATTTGGGTTGTTTCGATTTTAGGCTATTGTGAATAAAGTTTCCATGAACATTTGTGCTCAAGTATTTTTGTGTACATATGTTTTCATTATTCTTAGGTAAATATCTAGGATCAGAATGCTGGGTTATAACGTAGGTATACATTTCCCTTTATTCGAAGCTCTTGGACAGTTTTACGAAGTAGTTGTATCATCTTCCACCAAGGAGGTATAAGAGTTCCAGTGGCTCCATATTATTTCCAACACTTGCTATTTTCAGTCTTTTTGAAAGCTGTATATTGTGTGCAATTCTCTATGTGTACACACACTTCAATATAAAGTTTAACAATTAAACCAACAATAAAAACGGTGGTGTTCAACACTGAAACCCTGAAAATGTAAATCAATCATCTGGGTGTTTCGTTGGCACCTGCCAGGAATCCAATGACTGAATGTTGCCTTATTTGATGCCTTATAATTTTACAGTGTGCAGAAATATTAAGTGGTACATCCTTATTGTTGGTCAGAGAACCATTATGTCTAAATAAAAGATCTCCCCAAATGATCGTCGAGAAATCTTTTCACCTCCATTTCCAACTAAAAAGGATTTTAGTTTTGAGAGGAGGACTTGTGATGGAAAATCTCTTGACAGGAGCTGATCGCTTTCTTCTTCTTTCCCATTTCAGAGCATAAGTGCCCGGTGGATGAGCGGGAGCAGTTGGAGGAAACCTTGCCCCTGATTTTGGGGCTCATCTTAGGGCTCGTCATTGTGGTAACACTGGCGATTTACCACATCCACCACAAAATGACAGCCAACCAGGTGCAGATCCCTAGGGATCGATCCCAATATAAGCACATGGGCTAGGGGCCATTAGGCAGGCAGCCCCTGCCGAGACCCCCTCCCCCAGCCGGATCAGGTAGAGAAACAAAAGCACTTTTCCACCTTGTACATGGGATACACCAACATAGCTACAATGCAACAGGTCTGGGTGTCTAAGGCTTGCTTGGCCTGCGTCCATGCTTAAACCCAGGGTTGGGGGGACTCTTTCGGATTCATGGGTTGAATGGTGGATCTTCTCTCCACACTGGGGAATGAGGAGGGAAGGGTCAGCCAGCTTTCACGCTCATGGTGGCTTGGCTTTGTCTCTCCAAGAAGCAACACATACAACCTGGAGGAATATCTGCCTCCGAAGTTTAAGGATGGAAAGACATTACTTTTGGAAAGACACCCCTTTAGGTTCAGAGAAATAGGGGGTGCTTTGCTCCCTTGGCCTACCTTATACAGTTGTCAGTGCACACAAAATACAGCCTCATGCTCCCTACGGCAAGACCCCTGAAAGTGATCCACGCTTCTGGCTGGCATTCTGCATGTCTAGTGATTGTCTTGGGAATGTTTCACTGCTACCTGCACTTAGTGACTTTGCAGCACAGAACCCGTTTAATGTAACTATGCAGAGTCGTTTGGACTCCATAGTGTGTCAGGTCCAAGTAAGGGGACCTGAAGAATCAACCGTGTCAGTTTGTTTTTCAAAATGAATTAAAACACGCTACTGTGTAACATCTGGCTGCTTTCTTGAAACAAGAAAACAACACTAACATGGTTTCTTTGGCACCCAGAGAGAGGAATAGTGAAGTTGTGCTTTCATTTCTGCAAGAGGAAAGCAAAGAAAGGGCAGGGAAGCCAAAGGAGGGAGGTTGGTTTTTCCGAGTTAAAAAAAAAACAACAAAAAAATAACCCATGGGTTTATTTTGGGAAATATAGTTTTAATTATGGCCCTCTTGTATGACTGGCCTAATAATGCTTCTGATGCTTTCTGGTCTTGAGTTTGGCATTTCACTTCAGATTAAAAAGCTGGTTTGAACATGGGAGCCTAGGTTGAGTTGTGTTTGAAGTAAAATAGAATTTGCTGGACCTTCCCAGAGAAATGTGCAATTTCAATTTTATTCACTTTCGAAATAATCATTTTTCTCAAAAAGCTGAGTCAGGAGAGGGGAAATCCTTTTCTCTGATGTTAAGGGGGAATCTCCCTCCCCCCATACAATCTCTAACATGAGAGGCAACTCATGAGTTCATCTCCCCAAGTCTTCAACTGCTGAAAGGAGCACATCCTTAGAAGTTCATCATCCCAGGAAATCTTGATAAATATTGATCAATTGCTGTTCTATTACCTGTTTGTTTGCTGGTGCTCTGTCAGTCTGTCAGTCTTTTTCCCTGTATCATCTGTCTTCAATGTCTGCCTGGTACCAGGGAGGAAGACAGTTGCACATTGCACAAGGAAAAGGAGATACTTTGTATCAGCTGCCATCTTGTCAACCCATGCCCCAAAGCTGACAAGCTCATTCTTTTTTAGCATCCTGCATATTTTTTTAAAAACTTCCTATTCATGCAGAACCACCCAAGAATTTGGGGGAGAAACGGACACTTAGATGTATCTATGAGTTGCCCTTGCTCTCTGTAACCCCTTCAGAAAAAAATATTTAGACCGGATTCATATTTCTGTATACTCCGTATTTCCTTAATTCACTTTTACAAAAGTAAATTTGTGTCTTGAAAATTTGCACTTTCACAAAACATGGGAACCGTGATGAGTTTCGGAATTGTCATCCACTCATTGAGTCAACAAACAGGTTTTGAGCACCTACTGAGTGCGGGCTCTGTGCCGAGTATACAGTAGTAAACTGATAACTCAGTCTACCGGGTATGGTGGACAGACACACGCCCACAGAGTGTTCCAAAAAGAACAAGTGCCCTGACTCTTTTTCCGGTGTTATCACATGGCCACCTCCCTGTGGTTAAGCAGATCAATGAAATTTTTCCAGAATCCAACTTTCCGAATTCTCAAATTTCCGTGTTTTTTTTTCTCTTGCGATATGCAGTCTGTATACAAAGCCACGTGACCATGACTATTATTATTATTCACAGCATCTCTGTCTAGTTGTCCTAAAATTAGCTCTCTAGCTCAGCCCCATTTCTTTGGACCTCGCCTTATTTCTCTCAGTCCTGCCTTTATCCTAGGAACTAAGCAGAATAAAGGGGAGCCTCGGGGTCAGCGCAGGTGCAGTGGTCCCTGGGTGGGGAACCCGAGGTGTCCAGAGGGACTGACTCAGCGCCCCGGCTCAGCCTGGGCTCCTCTCTTGGCCATCCCCACCGTCCCGCATTTCACAGCTGCCCCTGTACCTGGAGCAAGCTGAAATGGTGGCTCACGGCTCCTCTGCATTGTTTCTCGAGCTCAGAGAGGAGAGAGAAAACAAACAAACCACAGATGCTCAATTACCCCCTTAATAGTCATTTTCTTTTTTACTGCAGTTTCGACCACAAACGCCTCTGGGCACAAGAGGATGCTGGGTCTGGTTGCTAGTCTCCCTGCCTGGAAAAGCCAGGCCAGATGAGCCATATGCAGATTTCTTTGTGGGGAGGAGAAGGGAGGGTTGATTTAAATTCTGAGCACCTTTCTTTGCAAGATTCCCCTATTCTCAGGAAGTATCTCCCAGGGAAGCTGCCTAAGGGGGTAAGGGAGACTGCTCTCCAGCCTGAGAAAGTCCTCTAAGCTATAAACACTCTCTTCTCACCGACTGTCCAGTCTTTTTCTTAACAAAGACTTGGCAAAGCAGAGTAGGTGTGGGAGACAGCGGAGAAACACAAAAGGAGAAATGGGTTGAGGGGGGAGGGGGAAGTGGTAGGAGAGACCAGCAGTGTTTGCTGGAGGCGGCATGCTCTGTGCTCAGGAGTGGGTGTTGCCCTGGGGAGGTGGCCCAAGCGGGCACCGGGCACAAGCACATCCCTGGAACAGAAACCTGAGGGACCGAACCAGGCAGGTGTAGCTTCGAATCAGCATGTCTCCAAGTGCGGTTTGCAAGCAGTGTGCACCCGAGTCATCCCAGGGGCCATTGAAAAGCATCAGTTCTAGGGGTGCCTGGGTGGCTCATTTGGTTAGGGTTAAGCATTAGATTTCAGCTCAGGTCATGATCTCAGGGTTCTGGGATTGAGCCCTGCTTTAGGGTCCCCGATCAGTGGGGAGCGGAGTGTGTCTGTCCCTCTCCCACTGCCTCTTCCTCTGTTTGAGCTTTTTTTTCCTCTCTCTCTCAAATAAGCCAATAAAATCTTTTTTTTTTTTTTTAAACAACAACAAAGAGAAAAACATCAGTTCTAGAGCATCATCCCAGACTGATAGGGGACCTCTCTGGTGAGACCTCGAATCTGTAGTTTTATTATGCTTCCCAGATAATTTTGATGCAGCAGGATGAAAACTGGTGAGAAAGCCTTTGCTCTCAGCCTACCTGCAACGTTAGGCACATCATCAGGCTTCTCTGTGCTCTCTAATCTGAAAATGGGGCTTGTTCCTCCACCCTTGCAAAGTTATCTGAGGATTCATGATAGTACATTTCAGTCTCTATCATAATACCTGGCACCCTGGAAATGCTCCTCAGAAGCTAGTATTAAAGACGGGTTTTCTAGCACAATTCTTAACATGTGCATTCAAAGTTCACCTGCCATCCAAGTTCAGGAAAGATCAAAGGGACTGATGCAGGGGGTTTTAACCTGGCATTCAGAGTTTTCCATGCCGGTTTATTGTGTATTCAGAGTATGTTTATATGCAGTGATTCCCCTCCCCACCACAGCCCAGTAAACCACTTGGGGAGGGGGAGTTGATAATTTACAGGGGTGGGGGGTGACTATCAGAGTCCATGGACTGGGATGGGAAAAAAACTACACCTTTAGTTTTTTACCAACCTCAAATGAAAGGTAGCATTTCCTTCAATTACAGACGTAGTCACCAAACCTCTATGGTACAGGCAAGAACTGTGTCATCAGTAGAAATTGCATTACACCTGTTGGAGAGATCTCAAAAAATCACAGGCTTATTACTTAGAAATTATGGTAGTTACTAGACCCATTATAAGAGCTTGTTATTTAAGAGACACCTGGGTGTCTTGATGAATTGGGCGACTGCCTTAGGCTCTGGTCAGGATCCCAGACTCCTGGGATCAAGTCCCACATCAGCCTTCTTGCTCAGTGGGGAGCCTGCTTCTCCCTCTACCTGCTGCTTCCCCTGCTTGTGCTCTCTCTGACAAATGAACAGATAAAATCTTTTTTTTAAAAAAAGGTCTTGTTAATTAATACATAGCAACAAAATTAAAATATTTTGATAACTATACTTCAGTTGGTTCACTTTGCATTTTACTTTTGCATTTAAAGACATTTTCCTGAAGAGTCTACAGCCAAGAGGGTCCAGGGTACAAAATTAGGCTAAGAACTCCAGGGCTAATGGCTACTTCAGTTGTCATGTATAGTGACATTTACATCACCTCACACCTGTTAGAATGGCTATTACCAGAAGACAAGATATAGAAAGTGTTGGCAAAGATGCGAAAGAAACTCTTGTGCATTGTTGGTGGGAATGTAAAGTGGTGCAACCACTGTGGAAAATAATATGGAAGTTTCTCAAAAAATTGAAATACCATATGATCCAGAAATCCTCCTTGTTTATTTATCCCAAGGAAATGAAAACACTAACCTGAAAAGATGCCTGCACAGCCATGTTCTTTGCAAAATTATTTACAATAGCCAAGATCTGAAAGTTACCTAAGTGTCCAATGATAGATGAATGGATAGAGGAAACATAATGTGTGTGTGTGTGGTCTATTCAGGTGTTATGATTCATGTATTGACACTGCCTAACTTTGGGAGCCTTGGTTAGCTGAGTTAAGATGGATCATGTAAGATCTTGGAGTCTCTTCTAGCTTTAAATTTTTTCAAATGCTGACAATGATGAGGCATACTTACCAAAACATTTGCTACGTGAGCATACCTTTCAGGATAAGGAATTCCTTTTCTTTTAAAATAGTGTATTTTGTACCAGAAATGGGCAACCCATAGAGTTCCTCAATGCTTCTCTTTTTGTCCTTCATTCCATCTATTAACATGGATGTTGTTAGCTTCTCACCTATATTCTCTCAGCCCTTCTTGGAGGCCATTTGCTGGCAGTTTCTGTACAAGTTTCCCATGCCTCTCTCTCTGTCAAAGGGAACAAACTTTGTCCACATACAGGGCAAGATAGAAGTTTGAGAATTGATGTCCTCAGAGCAACTCTTAGCCAATGAGGCATAGGAGATGGTAGATAAATACCCAAGCATCATCACCTACAAAAGGACAGTTCTAGAGTGTCTCTCCCAGGTCTTCGGTGGGACTGAGCTCCAGTTGCCTACAGTGGTCAGCCATTCATTAAAAAAGATCTTTTAAAAAAACTTCCCTCCCTTCTCCACTCTGCCATGTTGAGTGAGTTTCCTGGGATCATCTCCCAAATAAAGTACTTGTATCTAAGTATCTGTCTTAGGCTCTCCTTTTGGCAGAACCCACACTAAGTTAATATATCTATTTGACTTGGAAATACAGCTGAAGAAGCACACATGTGAAGGCTCAAGTTGACTGACTTTCCCAAAAATTTGGATTTGTACTACATCGTGTCACTTTCACAGAACTGCTCCTGCTTGTACATTTTGTACTTGCTTCAGACTGAATTGATTTTTTTTTTTTTTCTCTGCCTGGAATCTCATTACTGTTTCTTTGATGACACAGTGCTATTCATTTGACAGGTTTGACCGAAGAATCTCAACTCATTGAGTTGTTAACTTCATGGAATGATTTTATTTTTTCAGTAATTGCTACTGAGTGTGTTCTTCCCAGTGGGGTAATGGGGATACAACCATAATTCAGTCTGTTTCCATCTGTCTAATCCATCTTAAAAAATCAATCTCATTCTAATTCAAAATGACTCCCCTCTCTTTTGCTTGGGCTAAACTTGTATCAGAGAAAGAAGTAATAGTAGATAAGTAGTGGCAGGAGACATGGATTCTTGTTCTTCTTTCCTTTTTCTAGATTCTTCCCCCAAACCATGGGAGTCTCACACTAACACATGACCCAAATCTATGGGGAGCAGCCTGGAAGGGAAGTTCTAGTAAACAGCTGGCTGTAGTCAGCTGCCTTGGAGGTACGGCTGGAAGAAGATGCCTGAATGTCATTTGAGTCAGCCTAAGACTACGGCCTTTGCTATGGAGACTGGTTTTGGTGTAGACGGTCCATGTAGGTTTTAGAGTAAGGTTCAGCTCCACCCTGAGCCCTTTCCTCTACAGAAAAGTTGCCTTATCCCTCTTCAGTTACCCCTGTGATGCATGCCTCCAATGCACTCTCCAAATTAGGCATCTCATTACTTGGTTAAATGGTTTGCCATGTTCCCTTTTCCCTCTCCATGGCCCATCACAGACAAAGGGACCTGGTGTCTTCTATGTCCTGCAATGGCTTCCTGCCTGGGGGAGGATGCTTCCATCTTTCTCTTCCCTGGCACATGATACACTACATCGTTTCTCAGCTTGCTGCCTGCGGCTGTTTTCTTAGGGTTTCCTCCTTCTGAAACTTCCAGGTTAAGAAATGAACTCCTTAAAAAAAAAAAAAAAGTTCTTATTTATTTATTTATCTTTTAAAAAGAGAGAGAGAGAGCAGGGGGAGGGGCAGAGGGAGAAGGGTAGAATCTCAAGCAGACTCCATGCTGAGCTCGGAGCCCGACATGGGGCTCGATCCCATGATCCTGAGATCATGACCTGAGCCAAAATAAAAAATCAGATGCTTAACTGACTGAGCCACCCAGGCACCCCAAGCAATGAACTCTCTGCATACAAGCATCCTTCTCAACATCATGGGCTAAATGTTAATGCCCCCGTGGTCCCCCAAAGAAGAGGAGACACCCAACACTATCTTCTAGTCTACAAGAGAGCTTTCACTACACCTGCTCTAATCCAGAAATAATCTCATCTTTATGTCTTTTGTTGGTAAAAGCCTTCGGATCAGTTCAGCATCTCTGAAACAGGAAGTGGAGAATGGGAGTCTTTAGTCGTGAATCTGGCTTCCATTGCATGTGGCCTTTCACACTTTAATAATTTGTTTCCTCAGTTGTGGTATCTTTACCACAGTCTTCCACTGTTTGTGACCTCTAGGGATGGGAACATTTATCTTCGCTTCAGGTCATCATGATGTTACATCTAACTTATTCTAACTCATTTGCATTCCCCACGATCATAAAGAAAGCATTCTTGATTACTCAAGAAAACAAATTCAGGAAATCATTGGATTTTCTAATAACACGATGGGAAAAAGGCAAACATTTATTTTTATTTGCAAGTGCAGTTTCTGCCAATAGTTAGTGCTCACAAAACCTTTTAAGCTACAGTAAATTTTGGTAAACTCAATGAATATTTATAAAATACTCAGCGATAAGAAAATTACAGAAAAATTTCCATTACACTGTTGAAAATGTTTGGAATCCAAAATCTACAGTTTTCTGCTATGGTTTTTAATATTTGTTCTGGTTAAAAAAAAGATTTTCTTTTTCTTTCTACTTCTACATAGTCCTGGTTAAATTAATATAATCTGTTCCATGAACTTTTGGGACGGCCATTTTCTGGATTTAGATTTTTATTCATACATATTAATATTTTAATATTTTACATAAAACATTGATTTGTTGTGTTTTATGAAACAAAATTACAGATCCTATTCATGGTCAGACATTTCCAGTTTGGAGGAAAAAAACTGAAAAATCTAATCTGTAGAAGGTCATTTTAAGCCTTCTTCCTTTTTAGCTATAATAAATAATTAGCAACCTATTAATTACAAAAATTCTTAATTATGCTTAGAGCAACCAGAGAATTTTCACAAATTTAAATTCCTATTTGTTACAGTATGTTGAAGTCATGAAGAAAAGCCTCTGGTTTTCCAGTTTGGTAACAAATGGCTTTTTTTTTTTTTTTCCTGATGCATAATTAACAGAAACTAATGATGACTATGTAGCTCTTCCAGAGTTTTTAAAGGCAAGTCTATATTGGCCTACAGTTAACATGCAAATTCATCCAACAAGCAACACAAAATGTATTGTAGTAGTCATTCATTTTTATCAACATTCAAGAAGATCTAGTCGGCAGCACAACTCCCCTAGGTCAGAAACACATTATAACAGGGTCACAACTGAAGTCAGAACACACCTGGTAAAACACCCCCTTCCTAATTCACCCTCTAGAGTCAGTTCTGACTTCCGGCACGATACAGGAACAATAGCAATTAATACTGTGGTACGAAGGTAAATACAGACAAGAGTTTGGTGTGCTAGCATATAGAGTTTTCAGAACAGTGACAAACGAAACCAAACGTCTTGCCCTGTCCTCTCTCCTTTCCCTTGGTGAGACCGGAATTCTCACGGTCTTCCTTCAACATTCAATTTGGGGAACTGGGTCCAATGATCCTAGCGTTGAAAACTGTTCCCTTGGTGGGAAATGTGGCCACACGGAGGGGGGAACGTCGCACCCACTGGAGAGAGGGCATGACGGGAAACACCCTGCTGTGCAAACACTGGTTTGCGATTAATAGCCTTGAAGGAAAATTTGAATTTTCCAAAGATTAAGCTTTATCCCAAAGAGTGGCTTGGTGGCCCTACTGTGGCTCCAATTTTGTTATTTTTGGTTGGATAAATGACACGTGCACCTCCATCACCATCACTCTTAAATCTTCCTCCATCACATAAGACACTTGTTAAGATAAGAAAGATATTCTACTAAAGCTGACGGTGATTGAGAGTCATTCGGTATTCAAAGTTCCTAAAGAATCGGTGGTTCTCTGAAAGGGATAAAAAAGTAGGAAAGGCTTTGTTCAAACCCTTGCTAGTAAACAAGTATTACCTCAACTGATACTATGGCTACGTGACATCAAAGTACTATAAATTATCAAAACTATCGTACAGAAAAATTACAAATTCATTGCAAAATACATTACACTGCTACCATTAAGAAAAAAGTGCTTTTTGTTTTCCTTCTTTTCTTTTTTTCTTTCTTTCTTTTTTTTTTTTTTTTTTTTTGCCATAAAAGTATTCTTTCGATATAGAAAATCCTATGTGTTACCCTGCATGTGGCTAGGATATGTTGTAACGGAGTTTGCACTGAGTCCTTCTGATTTGCTGGATGAAGGGCTGAAAAATATAATAATGACTTATTAAAGCCATGTTCCAAATGACCACGCCAGCTGTCAGTGGAGAGATGCCTGTTTTAAGACACAAGAAGATGCCCTGGTCTGTTGAACCCTGCCTGTCATCACATTGTCCCACCGATCAGCTGGTTAGAGTACACAGGCCTTTTTTATGTTCTTCATGTTCTCCTGAATTATTCTCATGTCCTCATCTAGCTCTTCCACCTTGATTCCACCAGTAGAATCCTCTACTCAGTGATGTCTGTATTGTCTCATAAGGGGAACGATGCAAGATGGCGGACCTGCCAGTTTCAAGAATGGATGTCCAAGGAGTTCCTGGGCTGTGGCTCTTTGGGAGGGTTCCCTCACCAGCATCAGGTCTAGGAATCCCCGGAGCACTGAAGAAACCTGTGAGAATACAAGATCCCATCCTGAGGACTAACACGGAAACCCCACCCTGTTCCCCTCAAGTGGTTTTCCAGCCACTTCCCAGTAACGTGATCCTATCAAACAACATCAAATTCTAGAAAGATAACTTGAGAAGAAATAAGTATGGAAGCAGTAATTATATCTTATATACATTCAAATTAAGTGTATGTCTTATAGTGCTGTGTGTGTGTGTGTATCCATATACATATATATATACACACACATATACATATATACCTACATACACATGTATATTTACTCTCCAGCCCCACCACAATACAGAACATTTCTACCACTCCAGGGGGCTACCTTGGGTCCCTTTCCTATTAATACTCTCTCCCTGCAAAGAGTCACCACTCTCCTGACTTCTAGTAGCATAGTTTTGCCTCTTTTGTCTTTTCTAGAGATGGAGTTATATACTATCAGCTCTTCCCTGGCTGGCTTCTCTTACCCAATATTGTGTCTGTGGGATTCGTCCCTGAGGTGTGCAGTCCAGGCTTAAACCCTGCCATTGCTGTGCAGCATTCACTGTTAAATTATACCACATGTTATTTATCCATTTGGAGAACTTGGTGGTGCCTAGTTTCTGACCATTAGGATTAAGGCTGCTCTTGAATGTGACTCGAAAGACCACCACACCAGTTCCATTGCGTGTGGGACTATTTTGATACCATGCTATTTTAGCCACTTTTGATTATTTAAACTTAGTCCAATGCAGTAAAACTTTTAATCGCCTGTCCAATTCAAGCAGTTTCCTATTTTCCTGCAAGATCACACAACTATAGGGGTGATTCTGTTGGGGCTCTTCTCTAAGCTTTAGGGGTAAGGGGAGAGGGTGACTCTCCCCTAAAAGGCAGACTCGATTCCTCCCAGTGCCATGAGGCAGAGTGGGGGGAGAAGGGAGGCATGTGTGGGGTCAGTGTTTATATGACCCTATGGAAATGGCCACTCCCTCCCAGCCAGCCCTTTCCCTCCACCCCCCACTAGCAGTTTCCAGACTGGTTGTTTCTTTGACTCAGCATCATTATTTTCTGAGCTTGACCCTACTTGGAAATCCTTGGAAAAGAGGAAAGACCCTACTTGGTCCCTTAACCGTGCCCTTCATTGCCCTGTATGATCTGGCCCCTGCTCCCCTCCCTGACATGTCCTGCCCTTACCCTTGGCTCACTTTGCTCAGCCACAGAAGATTTCCATCTTGGCACAGGGTCTTTTCACCTGTTGCCTCAGACATTTTTCTCCCAGATCTTCGCATATCTTGCTCCTTCCTTCTATTTCATATTCCAGTTCAGATGATCTGTTCCCAGAAAGGGCTTCTTTCACCCTTCAACTTAAACAAGGTCCCAATCCTCTTTCCTGCCTACTTCATTGCATTACAGTGTTTGCTTTGCTTCATAGCATATACCAGTCTCTGAAATTATTTTGTTCATCCATTTGTTTGTGGTTTACCATCAGCCTCCCCAACTAGAGCACAAGCTCTATGAGAGTCAGGAAATCCGAGGTCTTGTGCTGCAATATCCCCAGTAATTAGAACAGTCCGCAGTATATCACAGGTGCTCAGCAAGGGCGTTCTCGTGGAGTGCCTGATTTACTCTTTTAGCCAACCCTACGACAGAGGAGCCTGTTGTAACCCATTTTACAGACTAACTTCAGAGATGAAGAGGCTGAGTCCCTTGACCATTGAGTGAACAGGAAGAGCAGAGATCTGAATCCAAGTTATTCTAATTCCAAAATCCAGGCCCATCAGCCAGGATCCACTCCTAGATATATGCCAGTCTTTGAAGTTACAGAGAGATTAAAATTGTCTAAGAATGATTTTGAACTTCAGCAACAGAAATTGCTTCTCACCTTGTGTAGGTCCTTCACTCTTGGAGGTAAACTGTCCCGAATCCTCCGCATGGCCTGGAGGGGAGGCTCATTGAAGTAGGGGGGCTCGCCATCAATCATTTCTATCACCATGATCCCGAGGGACCAGATGTCTACCTGTTGGGCACAATCCAGTGGTTATCTCGGGCAAGGAGAACATTCTGAAACGTTGGATTTATCCAGGGGACCCAACGAATTCATACCCATTTATAAGTTAAGGCAGTATTTGTAAATTTCTAAAACTTACAGCACAGATTTACAAACTGATGTGCGAGTTACCAGGTTTTTGCTAATGGTCTTCATTTGCTTTTTTATTTTAATTGCTATTTTTATTTTATTTAAATTCAATTTAACTAACATACAGTGTATTCATTTGCTTTTTGAGGACAAGATTTTTAAAGACAAGATTCTGACATTTAGGTACACATGAATATCTTAACATGCTGGAGTTCAGAACTTTTTTTTTTAAGATTTTATTTATTTATTTGACACAGAGAGAGATCACAAGTAGGCAGAGAGGCAGGCAGAGAGAGAGGGGGAAGCAGGCTCCCTGGTGAGCAGAGACCCTGATGCGAGGCTCGATCTCAGGGCCCTGAGATCATGACCTGAGCCGAAGGCAGAGGCTTTAACCCACTGAGCCATCTAGGCGCCCCTGGAACTTTTTTTTTTTAACTGCTAACTTCAGTGGTTACCTATCAGGGCAGATGAGAAAAACACCCAAATTTTGTTATGAACACAGAAAAGACAGTTGCATTTAAACCATAAAAAAAAGCAATCTGACATATTCATAACAAACTGCAAAAAGCTACATTGCCCAACACGAAATATGCTGATCCTTTTAGTAATTTGATTTTAAAAAATAGCTCTTCCTTCTCTACGTTGGGGTTCTTTGCATTTTATCATTTTGAAGCAATATGCACAAAACCCTGCTTTACAAAACCATTCTCAGGGAACAGGGGAAAGAAAAGGAAGAGCCGATAAGCAATTCTTTCTGAGTGCCGAACGGGAAGTCAGGACCATGAGAAGCCATAGCTGGGCTATCAATTCCCAGTTACAGCCACTCCCCAGTCCCAGGCTCATTACACCTCTTATCAGCGAGCTGCATTCCTGTTATAACCCTTGCCGTGATCTTCACTGAGAATTTATGCTCTCGGGACCACGGTGAAACAAACAAGTGGAGTACTCATTCAAGGGCAAGCAAACAAGGGAAAGAGAGCAGAGTCTGTCTTCCCTTATGCCGATATCCTTAGTTCACTGGTCCATGCCACCTCTTCACGCTTCCCCTCTCTTAGAATCGCCTTCTGCACCAGAATGTGTGGAAATGCTGAACGAGAGAGCTCCTTACTGCCGAGTGCGCGCGTGCGCGTAGACTTGCGTGCCTCAGGGCTTTGCTCACGGTACTCCCTCTCTAGAAGGCTTTTCCTCCACTCCTTCTGGCCCCTCCTTTTCACATACCCTAACCTTATCCCTTCATAGATTATGAGCAATTGTATCTTTTACAAGGGAAACAGAAATGGTGCCCTATTTTAAAATGCATTATAATATTCGTCTATCGTTTTTTTCTAGGGGAAAAACATTACTGCTCAGCCAAATATTAACTCTATTCCGCAGAGCTTTCTCTGACCCTTTATCCTTTGAGTCATAACACCTGCTCATGTGTGTATTTCTGGCCACCTTTCAAGTTGCATTGCCCTGCTTGGGGTATGCCTGCCACTGAGGGTGGGGTCAGAGTTCACGTGATTCCCCCACCCCCAGTGTCTGCTTAGGATCTCAATAAATGCCTCTGGATCAAAGTTGTGGCAATTTCCTTGATGGTGGCCAGTCCCTTCCTGCCACAACCTGCTCTATGACAAGTCTAGTGAATGGGGGTCAAATATGGAGTCAAACATCATCGCCCTGATCTGTGGTCATTAACTCTCTCTGAACCACTGCATCCCTGAGCCTGTCCAGGCATCCCCAAACAATAAGCATCACCCCCTTACCTCTGTCCCATAAGGTAGCCTAGAAATCACCTCGGGTGCCATCCAGTAGGGAGTGCCAACCAGTGACTTCCTCTTGGGCACCTCTTTAGAAACTTGAGCACAAAAACCAAAGTCCGATAACTTTATCTGAAAAGGAAAGGAATGCAACAAAGTTAACGACCGAAAAATACCAGCTTCCAGATGGAGGAAAAAGAGTTTCAAATTTAAAACAAAACAGTCTCATGAACAGGCCTTGGAAAGACTGGTGGTTGTCAGACACTTTTATTGGAAAGGCATGAACCATGTTAATGGAGAAAGCTCCCATGCTCCACCAGGGTTCACTTGCAAATGGGAAACCAAAGAAGAATTTACAAATTACACTCCAAATGACAAATTCATTAAAATTCAAACCCACTACTTTAATTTACTATATAGATGATGGTTTAGTGTAAGTAAATTCCTAACTGTTTATGTTTTGTTTTGTTTTGTTTTGTTTTGTTTTGAAGCAGGCTCCATGCCCAGCATCGAGCCCAACACAGGGCTTGAGCTTACGACCCTGAGATCTAAGACCTGAGCTGAGATCAAGAGATGGATGCTTAACCGATTGAGGCCCCGGGCACCCCAGTAAATTGCTATTCCTAATGTGAGTTTTGTACATACTGCTGCTGTTTAGGTTGTTTTGCTTTGAACACATTCAGATTTCCGAGTACCATGAGAGGATTAAAATGATCAACCCCATTTCTGTATTTGTATTAATGCAATAAATACCCTATTATGCAGAACGCCGAAATACCCCTTTGAAGTATCGGTTCTTCTTTTTGTTTTCCTTCTTTGCTTACAACAAACTGAATTTGCCAATGTAAACATCAGTGTAGGCAGAAATATGGGTGTAGAAACTAGGCGTTAGCATTTGATCACTAGGGGTTTAAGGTGGCCATCTTAATGACCCAATGTATGTTATTTATCTTAGATGTCATCAAAGAGGAAAAAAACCCCTGAAAACCCTTGCACAGAGTTTTTAAGATTATCCTTAAGAACCTACAGCACCATTAGGCTCCCTGCAGGTTTATATACTCTGGAAGGCCAGGATTCAGCTTATTTCTGGGGGCTGTGACTCCTGTCACGATGGCCTGTCTGAACTTCAGATGCCCTCACTGAAGAGGACTGCTGTTGAGGGTTTCTGGTGATGATAGAATGCATTCAACGAAAACAATGGTTCAGAATGGGCATTTGAAGGGAAAATTTCCCTAGATTAAAAATATGGTCTCTATGGCACAAGTTCTCCCTTAATTCTCTTCAGACCTCCCTGAACTTTTTCAACTTTTTTCTCTGGCTCTTTCTCTGCTGCCTGCACCTTAAAGACTGGGCTTCGAGGGTTTGGGTCTTAACCTTCACCTCTAGTTTCTATATGCTCTTGCTGGATGCTCTTTCTTCTCCCATGCTTAATGCAGACCTCTCTCTTCCCTTCTCAATCTATATTTCCATTGAGTCTGTGTTTCCACATAGAGTTAATTTTTATGAAAGGTATGACGTCTGTGTCTAGATTAATTTTTTGCATGGGGATGTCCAATTGTTCCAGCACCATTTGTCGAAAAGACCATCTTTCCTCCATTGTATTGCCTTTGCTCCCTTGTCAAAAATCAGTTGACTCTCTGTGGGTTTATTTCTGGGTTATTTGGTGCCACTGGCCCTTCTTTCCTTTTGCCAACACCACATTGTCTCAATGACTATCGCTTTCTAATAAGTCCTACAGTCAGGCAGTGGTGGTCTTGTATGACTTTGTTCTTCTTTACTATGTTTTGGCTATTGTGTTGGTCTTTTGTCTCTCCACATATGCTTTAGAAGCAGTTTGTCAATATCTACAAAGTAATTTGCCTGGATGTTGACTGGAATTGCGCTGAATCTGTAGATTGAGTTGGGAAGAAATGACATTTTGGGAATATTGAGTCTTCCTATCCACAAACGTTGAGTATCTCTCCATTTATTTATTCCTTTGATTTCTTTTTTTTTTAAAGAATATTTATTTGTTTGTTTGACAGACAGAAAGAGATCACAAGTAGGCAGAGAGAGAGGGGGAATAAGGCTCTCCGTTGAGCAGAGAGCCCGATGCAGGGCTCGATCCCAGGACCCTGAGACCATGACTTGAGCTGAAAGCAGAGGCTTAACCAACTGTACCACCCAGGAGCCCCTAGCCTTTGATTTCATTTTATCCATCACTGTTTTGTAGTTTCCCTCAAATAAATCTAGTATATGTCTTGTTAGATTTATGCCTAAATATTTTAGAGTGTTCATATAAGTGGCACTGTGTTTTTAATTTCAAATTCATTTCCTTTGCTAGCATATAGCAAAATGATGGACTTCTGTCTAAAACCATATATCCTTCAACCTTGCTATAATCGTCATTAGTTTTAGTTTTTCTTGTCAATTCTTCTGAATTTTCTATATGGATGATGATATCATCTGTAAACAAAGACAGTTTTATTTCTTCCTTCCCAATATGTATACCTTTTATTATTCCTTTTCTTGAATTACTGTATATGCTAGTACTTCTTATATGATGTTGAAAAGGAGAGGTAAAGGGGAACATCTCTATCTACTTCCTAGTAGCTCCTAATTAAAAAAACATGAAATTCATATATCAAGGCCCTTGTCACTTCTCACTTACTCCAGAATTTTTCTCAGGAGCCCATACTGATCTCTCCTCTTCAAATGGGAGAGAATTTAGTACTCATTCAATCTTGAACTATTTTCTGACGCTGATTTTGTCCCTGCAGCTAGCAATGGCAGTCCTCAGAGGCAGAAGCTCTGCCTCCAATTGCGAAGCCTCACTGGGTTCCTTAAAATCTAGGAAAACGGTAGATACCCAAAAAACACATGTTACTAGATTGATTTTATTTTATAATGACACATACATACATGATAGCAGATCGTGTGGTAGAGGGCACATTGATACTCTTTCTGAAATCACTATTGACTTACTGAAGGCAGCTGCTTCTAGAATCAAAGTTGGAACACCGATGAAATGGGGCTAATGTTTTGGAAATTATTTGTGTCTTTTTCTATTTCCTTGTTCATGATCTCCTCTCTAATCAGGTCAAGGTTAGTGGTGGTGTGGTTTAGGGTGGGAAGAGATTGGATTGTTCCAGATGGAATGCTAGAGAAAACTGGCTTTAATGGAGAGATACTTTTCTCAAGTACTTTGACATATCAAGAATCAAACCCAAATGTGTCAGATCACAGATTTCCTATGTGGTATAAAGAAGAGAGCCCTGTGGCCATGGTAGTTGGTCCATGATTCTTGTTGCCCTACTGTAAAGAAGTCTACAATTCAGAGAAGTGAAAAGCCTATAGTCCATCCCTTTTAGCCTGAGATTGCATAAGACAAAGAGAAGTCATCTGATTCAGGTCCCAACTCTTTATTATACATCACTTCCACTACCTCAAGCAGATGGCAGTGGCCTTCAGAAACACCTCAGTAGCATACAACCCCAAACAAAGAAGGGAGAAGAACAGCCACATGCATCTGTGTTCAGAGGTAATATTCAAAATATTTAATAACCAGAATCATCTAGGCCAGTCAGAGTCTAGAAATGAAGTTGAACTGTGTCCTGGAATTATCCCAGGGGCTTTATCATCTTTAACGAGGCAAGGTCATCCCAGTAAAGAGCTGTTGTAATGGGGGATACTCCAGTGACTTGAAACAGTGGCCATTAGCCAACAAGCATGAATATATTGTAATATTTTAATAATGGGTATAGACATGCTTGTGAATGCTGGCTGAATATCAGCCGCAGCTTTACCCAACGTGGCCTCCGGGAGACATGGCTCAACAGAGTGGGTGGCAGTGAACTTGAGGCAATGCTTTTGGCTTCCATGGTCTCTGTCTATTGTGCAGGGTTCCAGAAGCTCCTCTAGATCTCAATGAACGAATGGTAAGGTGCCTGGCACAAGTCTATGGTTGACATAAGGAGCCTCAGGATGGCTCTCAAGACTTGAAACAAGAGGCTGGAGTTGTGAAATGCTGCAGAGAAAAGCCTAGAGCTGTGAGACCAGTTGTCACCAGTCCTGGTAGCAGAAGAGGCCACTCATGCCAGGGCAGGGACCAGAGAGGAACAAGAAGATGGGTCTTATATCCATTGCCTTGGGTTCCCAGAAGCCACATTTGTCCCTTATTTTCCCAGACTCCTTGAGAAAGAGAGGGGTGGGAAATGAGAAGAGGGAATAGATGATGTTCAAATTTGAAAGATTGAGGTTCTTTTTTTTTTTTTAAGATTTTATTCATTTATTTGACAGAGAGCGATCACAAATAGGCAGAGAGGCAGGCCGAGGGGGTGGGGGGAGAAGCAGGCTCCCAGCTGAGCAGAGAGCCCGATGCGGGGCTTGATCCCAGGACCCTGAGATCATGACCTGAGCTGAAGACAGAGGCTTTAACCCACTGAGGCACCCAGGTGCCCCAAAGGTTGAGGTTCTAAAGGTATCAGTTAAGGCTTATCATAATGTGGTTGAACTTCAATAGACAATGTTTACTTAAGTAGACTGAACTTAATAGATTGAATTAAGAGTTGCTTTTTGTTTTAGTCAGTAGAGCTTTGTGAAGAAGTCTAGATCAGTTTTAAGAAACAGATAAACTATAATCGTGTGTGCATGTACGTGGTTATTTCCAAAGCTCTAATGTGAGTAAATTCGTAACCCTACTATCGAGACAGTGGAGGAGGAACAAATTTGCTAAGACATCTTTTTTTGCCTGTAAATTTTAAAAAACCTGAATTAAGCAGGTGAACGCATCAGCATTTTGGCATTGGCAGTTTTTTAATTTCAATACCTCTAGTGTGGCTTTCTTTTTCCAGACAGAAAAAAAAAAAGACCCCAAACCTGCCAGACTAATAATTATCTCCCTGACAATATGTACGCTGAGACAGTGAAACTCAACACAGGAAGCTAGTCTGTCCCTCCGCTGTAGACGTGAAAGTGCTTTTACGTGAATTTTTTACTCATCCAAGGACATAAAAGAGACAATTCTCTAGAAGAACATAATTGTGCACAACACTTGCTGAAACAAATCTGCTAGTAGATAATGAGAACTCAAGTGATGAGTACCATAAAGCACTGTAGGCAGATCTTCAAAGCAAATCACAGAGACTCTAAGCTGAGCCTTATTTCACGAAGAATGGTACAACATGGCGGATTAGGAAATGCTTTGTCTCACTAATGCAGTAAGGCTAAGAGAACTGCAGCTAGCACACCGCCAACCCCTGAAAAGGAGGTGATGCAGCTTGTTCCCCAGGGGCCAGACAAGAAACTAGAGCTTATGGCTTAAAGCTGCTCATTAAAGCTGAGATTCTAGTCATCTCAATGGGTCCTGGCTAGGAATCAAGGGCCACACAAAACCATGGGTAGAAGAGGAGAAGCAGAGGAGAGTATCCACAAGATAGCTACAGGTTTAAGAGAGAAGGTAAAACCCTCATTTTGCAAACTGCCTACACTCTAAAGAATTCACGCATCTGCTCCAGGTTTTTGCTAAGGCAAAAAGATGGATGTTTTTGTGCCTAGTTTCTGGGTGCTTCCTATAAGGCAATGGTACTCAAAGCGTGTACCACCGGCATCCCCTGGGAACTTGGGAGAGATGCAGACTTTTGAGTACCACCCGGTCTGGCTGGAATCAGAATCTCTGAGGAGTGGACCCAGGAAATTTGTTTTTTGGCCAAGGGCTCCATGGGTTTTCACGCTTGCTACAGTTCTTGAACTTGATTTAAGAAGAGCAATGACCCGGTGACAAAAGAATGGAGAGAGGCACTAGAAGGGGCCAGATTGATGAAAGGGTCTCCATTTTCAGGCCCACTTCTTCAACTGGCAAACTGAAGAGGAGAGGGAGGGCATCGAAGCACCTCGGCTGGATCGGCATGGAGGCCCAAGCCAGGTCTCTGCAGGCTGACCGAGTGGGACAGAGCGGGAACCTGCCCTACAACAGGAGGACAGTAGAGGGGAGGACTCAGACCCGGTCTCCTGACTTCTCAGGCTGTGCTTCCTGCGGGGAAGGGAGGAGGCCTAGAGTCCGGGAATATCTCAGACGCTGCAGTAGAGGAACGAATTTAAGCAAGCTGTGTAACATGCTCGCGTCTCTCTTCACTTACAAAGAGCTTCTGAGAGATAACCTTCAGGTTTTCTTCTAGGTATTCGAGAGACAAAAACACTCAAATGCCTAAAGGTGCCAAACAAACAAACAAATTTAACGGGCCAGGCGGAGACAATGAAAAACTAGGGGGACATGCTCTAGCTGAAGAGACACTGACTCCTGGCTGTCAGGGCCCAGCCAAGGGGGTGTGGAATAGTCACAAGGCCCCAGTTGCCTTCTCTGGCCCCACAGCTATCCTTGACCCTTGTCTGCAATCCTGTGGAAGAGAGGGCGCACACACGTTACACTGCGCCTGCGTTGGTTTAGCCCCCCTCCCTCCAAGCACATCACAAGACAAGGCATCAGTACAAGTCATTTATGGGGAGATACAGGAAACACTGGTGGTGAAGTGGCCAGTCCCCAGCAATGTGGGAACCAGAGCTTACTCCTGACAAGGAAGTCCAGGAAACTGGGCAAGTCTGTCCAAGGGCAAGGGAGCTGAGGTATTTATACCGCACCTCCCATCATGTGATCCTGCGCTGCCCGAAGGGAGCGAGAACATTAATTCCCTGGAATTTCTAGCCTGCTCTGGACAGGAAGACCAGACCACAGAGGCTGGAGAAAGTCTCCAGGAAAAGAAAGGCCAGTGGCGGCACTGGGAGGGGGAGAGAGTGAGCACTGGAGGAGGAAGTCCGGTGACGATGTAGCACCAGAAGCATCCGCTGAAGCGCTAGTCACCCTAACCACACCACGGCCGGGACTGCCACGTGTGAAGGCAGGCACAGTGTTGTCAGATACTTTGATTTTTTTTTTTAAAGGAAGATAGGTATCTGAAATTTTCTGTGACATCTCCTGATTCTTAATTTGTGGCAATTTTTAATTTTTTTTTAAAAGGACCATAAAAATCACTGTGTATGTCCCTTTTCCAAATAGGCATTGGGCTTAATAGATCAGGGGTTTGAATTCCATTCTAGCCAAAGAATTTGATAAAAGTTAAATCACTCACTGGTGGCTCCTAAGTATTGATTCTCAGATGTAAGCTTCTGGCCGAAGGACGATTGTAGATGAATTTATTCAACCCTTAATTGCAAGGGTGGGGGATCACCCTCTTTGGGCTTCTACATTGTACCTGGTTTACTCCTGATGGCTTTACACAAATTATTTCTTGTAATTCTTGCAACCACTCTGTGATATGCTATTTATTTTCCCTCTCAAAGGCCAGATACCACCCCACCCCCTGCTTAACACAAATTAGTGACTCATTAGATATTATTTATATCACAGACAGTGAACAATTTACTCTGATCACAATTTCCCTTCTAGTCTTTGAAGAGGCCACAAAGGATTTATTTATTTTTTACTTTTTATTTTTTAATGAAATCTTTTTTTTTAAAGATTTTATTTATTTATTTATTAGGAAAGAGAGAGAGTGAGAGAGAGCAGGTCAGAGTGAGAAGCAGACTCCCCATGGAGCTGGGAGCCCGATGTGGGACTCGATCCCGGGACTCCAGGATCATGACCTGAGCCGAATGCAGTCGCTCAACCAACTGCGCCACCCAGGGGCCCTTTACTTTTTATTTTTTAAAGTAGGCTCCATGCCCAGCATGGACCCAATATGGGGCTCAAATTCATGACCCTGAGATAGAGATCTGAGCCGAGATCAAGAGTCAGATGCTTGGGCGCCTGGGTGGCTCAGTTGGTTAAGCAACTGCCTTCGGCTCAGGTCATGATCCCGGAGTCCCGAGATCGAGTCCCACATCAGCTCCCAGCTCCATGGGGAGTCTGCTTCTCACTCTGACCTTCTCCCTTCTCATGCTGTCTCTCTCTCTCTCTCTCTTTCCTAGTAAATAAATAAATAAATAAATAAAAATCTTAAAAAAAAAAGAGTCAGATGCTTAACTGACTAAGCTACCCAGGCACCCCAGAGATTTATTCTTTTAAAAAAACTTGTGAAAAAAAACCCCACAAAAACTTGTGCAATTCACCGTCTCCTTTAGTTTTTTTTTTTTTAAATAATCATAGATTCATAGGCAGTTGCAAAGAAATGTGCACCCAGTCCTCCCCAATGTTGGCATCTTATACAACTATAGTACAATATCAACACCAAGAAACTGATGTTGGTACAGTCCATAGACATTGTTCAGGTTTAATCACTTGTACACTAACTCATTTATGTATGTAGTGTTTATAGTGGTTAAGTGAGTGTATATACTCTGCAATTACAATTGTAGCCCTGAGTAACCCAATCAAGTAACCCAAACACAACCAAGGTACCCAATTGGCCCTTGGGGCATATGGGTGTCTCAGTTGGTTAAGTATTCAACTCTTGATTTCAGCTCAGGTCATGATCTCAGGGTTGTGAGATCAAGCCCTCTATCTGGCTTTGCGCTCAGTGGGGAGTCTGCTTGAGATTCTCTCTCTCTCCTTCTGCCTCTCCCCGTGCTTTCACATGTCTCTAAAATAAATTAATTAATTTAAAAAAATGGTACTCAACTGTCCCATCACCATAAGACTCCTTGGGCTATCCCTTTAGCCCAAGGGATAGCCCAGTCTTTCGCCCCTGCAGTCTTTTGCCCCTGCAATCACTAAACTTCTGTGCATTTCTTTAATTATATTATTTCACAAATGTTATACAAATGGAATTATGCAGTATTTTTTCGAGATTGGCTTTTTTCCACTTGGCACAATTTCTTTGAGGTTCATCTAAGTGCTTAGGTGTATTACTGTTTTCTGTTTGTTTGCTTTTTGCCGGGTGGTATTCCATGGTAAGAACACGTCACAGTTTATTTAACCACTTACTCTTGGAAGGACACTCAGGTACTTTCTAGGTCCAGGTTATAATAAATGAAACTGCTACAAATATCTGTGTACAAGCTTATGTGTGAAAATAAGTTTCCATGCTTCTGGAATATACGCCTAAGAATACAATTGCTGGTCACATGCAATTTTTAGTTTTGAAAGGACTCGTTTTTCAGAGGGGCTGTACTATTTTGCACTCCCACCAGCATGTATGAATAAGTGGTATTACTGCTACTTTTCACTTTAGCCCTTCTGATAGATGTGAAGTGATATCTATAGTTTCAATTTGTATTTCTCTAAGGGTTAACGAGGCTGCACATCTCCCGACAAGAAAAAAACTCAGTAGAGCCTGTGTGACAGATAACATTTTCCAGAAAAAGCCAGCAATAATATTCCCCAACCCATGAGCTCCTTTGATGAGATGAGTCAATCCTCTTCCCACAGAAGAGGGTTTTACATTCCCTTTTCCTGAACTGGAAGGGCTGAAAGTACAGTGAGGTGGCATTATGGGACTTCAAGTTTAAGTCATAAACCTTGTTTTGTTGGGACCCTAGCTCTTGGAATCCAGCGTCCATGCTGAGAGGAAGGCCACATGGAGAGGTCCCATCGTGGTTGACAGCTCAGCTCAATGCCCAGCCTCCAGCCAGCATGTGTAAGTGAGGAAGACTCTAGATGCATTGTCTAACCGCAAGTCAGAGTCTTGCTAGCTGAGTCCAGCCAACCTTCAGAGCCATGTAAAAATCCTAAAATGACTTTTGATTTAAGATCCTAAATGTTGGAGTTATTCGTTACAATGACAATAAAAAAATGAGGGTGCTTTCTCCAATATAAAACTTCAGGCTCTAATAAATTGGTACAAAATAAATCAGTACAAGATTTTCTTGGAGTGGCCACACTATGTCTTCAGTCTCATTCTTAAAAAAAAAAAAAGACAAGACAAGAAAGAAAAGAAGGAAGGAAGAAAGGAAGGAAGAGAAAGGGAGGGAGGGGGGAGGGAGAGAGAGAGAGAGAGAGAGAAAGAAAAGAAAGAGAAAGAGAAAGAAAGAAAGTTTCCCTTCTCTATAGAAACTGAAGAAGCCCAATGGAATCAATATGGTGTGTTGCTCTGAAATGTGAAAGAGCATACTCTGGGTCACACACCCAAGAGCCACAGGATCTACTCAACATGTCACTTGCTCCCTCTTCTGGAACATTCTCAACCTGACATCCATAGGACCCACGGACTCAGTCTCTGCTGTAGCATCACCACCCCAGAGGGGCCTTCTCTGAGCCAATCCTCCATCACTTTCTACCATATTCTTATTCTGCTTAAATTATAGAAACCTTACTGCTCATCACCACCTGTTCAGAGATGAGTTTGTGTATTTATCCCACCTCCATGCCCCAAATAAGCTTAATGAAAGTAGAGGTTTTGCTGTGTTTATCCTTAGGACCTATGACTGTCCCTGGAATGCAGTAGACATGTAGCAAATATTTATGGAAGGAGTGACTGAACAAACCAGTAAGGCTAAAAAGCACTCACCACGTGCCAATCCCTAGAAGCCCTTTGCTGGGTACATGCAAATACAGGAAATGTGTGAAACATATGTTCTGCCCTCGAGAATGACATTGAATGATTTAATAACCTTCTGTACACTGTGGGGAGGGGAGGTCTTTGAGCTGACTAAACAACGAATTATCTTAGTCTCATGTCTGATTGACATCTGACATGTGCTTGTAGCAAGGAAGCCTTTGTCATCAGTCTCCAGAAATAAGGGGAAAAGCCTGCCTTGAAACCGCCCTGCTTTTTTCTTTTTCTTATTTCCTGTAAGCATCAGTCCCCAGGACCAATTTGTGGACCAGTTCAGTGCTTCGCGAATTATGTTCCGAAGTCATGGAACTTTGCGTAAGTACGCTCTTGACTCAGGCCAGGGGAAGGTCCCAGGCCTTTTCCCACAGCTCCCCCATTCTCTGGGACATTGCGCAGCATGGCTACATGTCCTTCCCCTCCCTGTACCTACATCCCTTTGTAATGTGACTCTGCATCTTCTCTCATCAAGAGGTGGAACCTATTTTCCCATCCCTTGCATCTAGGCTTGGCTGTGTAACTCACTTTGGCCAAAAGGGACATTAGCAAAAAGATATAAGGAGGGGAGCGCAAAAGCATGCCGTGGAGCTGGCCTCCCTCGCTGCTCTGGGGAACCTTGGGAATAAGCCGGGGAGAGTCTGCTGGGAGATGGGGGACCCGTGACAAAGCGCCAGGCAAATGAGTGAGGCCATCAACAGCAGGCTGACCACAAATGCAAGAGTGAGCTCGGCTGATGGCACATGGAGCGGAGACAAGCTGTTCCAGCAGAGGTCAGCCCAAATGCTGACTCAACGAACTGTGTGCAAATACATGGTTGTCCTTTTAAGCCACTGAGAGTAGAGCAGTTTGTTATGTAGCAAGAACTGACTGATGCATCCTCCCATATCTTCTTTTTTTTTTAAATCAGTCTGAGTAATGCAAAAAGCAGGACTTAAACTACCCATTAAAAATAATTCCCAGTTTGCAAGTACACATACAGGGATATATGAGGAGAATGGGAAATGCACTAAGGGTGATTGTCCTTTAAGCTTTTCTGACTTTACTGAATTTTCCAAAATAGAACTGACAATCTCTTTAAGACAAAAGAAGAAAAGCCAAAGTGTTGGGAACAGTTTCTTTAAGCTGCCCTCTTACTGTTCCCGGGCAATTCTGCTGTGACGTGAACATTTCCCAGCTGGCTGAGGTTGCTGGGTTATAAAGGACAGGTGTACCACTGGGACAGCTGGCTTCCTGCATGCCGGGGTCATTACCTCTGGTGGGAGTTTTCAGGAGGTGAAAAGGGCCTAATTGGTAAAAATCTATGCTACCATCTAACTAAGACTGCTTTGAAATGTCAACTCATTCTTCCCTTTCTTACCCTAGTCTATATTCTTTTGTGACCTGATGTGGCTGATGAGTTGGCTGGCTCCCTCGAGCTGGCTGCGGAGACGGGAAATGCAGAAATCTGGGACTGGGGATAAGCCGGGGTCATGGATATTTCTGTTTGCCTTTCCAGATCTATTCTCCTCCCCTCGGAGCCCTGGGACGCCAACCTGTGTTGACTACCCTGAGGCTTCCGATTGGGTTAAGCCGATGGGAAGCACCAATGGAAGACTGGAAGGAAAGAATGGAGAGAGGTTTGGAGATTGATTCCCCCAGCTCCCATCCTGCAGCTCCACTGCAGTCTGTCCTCCACTGAATATCAGAGTTCCTGCCAGGCATCCCTCTTTGGATAATAATCTCTGTTTTCAGATTCCCGTAGCCAGTTCCCAGCCTCCCCTCCTCAGGATGGGGCAGTAAGAGTGGCACACCATTCTAGAATGCTACACGAGTCTTCATGTCCTCTTCCTTATGACTTGTCTACATCTGCCCACACCTTTATTAAACTCTCGAGCCATCCAATGGAGTTTGCTTTCTCTTTCCTGCAGGAACTCTGACAGATACTGCAGACATGCACAACTCCACAGACAGGGTGGACAAAGCTCCTGGAAAAGTCATCTCTTCTCCTCCAACAAAAATAAGAACGTGGAAGAAAAAGGAAAGAAATTTCCATAGTTTCTATCACTTCCTACACTCATCGTTAAAGTGGGAAGTCATCCATCAAATTCAGATCACAGATAATCCTGACTAATAGGATGGCACAGAGGATGGTAATTTCCTTTTTGGCAAGCTTTCTGGGAAGGGCAGGGGGTGTCTTGTGACCACGGAGACTTAGAATTATGAGCAACAGTTCTTAGGATAATGCCCAAGACAGACAAAGTGGCAAGGTAAACCATGGAGAGGCCAAACATGAACTCTTACCCGGCCATCACTTGTCAGGAGGATGGAGTCACTCTTTATGTCCCTGTGAATCACTCCTTGATTGTGAAGGTAGGAGAGAGCTCTCAGAACCGACAGACAGACGGTAGCTATCTGTTCTTCATTCATCCTGGAAAGGAAATAACACTTAAGGAACAAAGACAGGTTTAAGAACATCTTTGAAGTGATCAAGAGAGGCAGCTCCTTTGAGGGTCTAGTGAATCAGTCCATGCTCTCCAGCCCAGGTCTGGAAAATCTAAAGGCAAGGACAAAGAAGTCTTGGGATCTGACTCCTAGAACCTAAGGGTTGGCACTGAGGATGACAGAGGCCAAATATAAGCCAAAGGAAATGGTTTATTTGCTGGCTTTTGGGTCATTAATGCAAATATACTTCCTTAGACTCTCATGGGTAATTCCTTAGGTATTGATGAAACTCCAGGGTCCTGCGGAGAGACTGTACTACGCAGAGCCAAGGTTCCAAGTATGCCTGATAGGTGAACTTGAGCAAGACTTTTTAACTTCATCAGGTCTCTTTTTTCCTCATCTTGGAAATGAGAACACCTATAGTTCTCTTTAAGGCTGGACTTGGACAACACAGTCTTTGGATCTCCAAGATCCCCTAGGATTAGCCCTGCCTCCGGGAGCTGGAGATTCCTTCCATCAAGAAGGGAACTGGATTCTTGGTTGGTTACTAATAACTAAGCATGACTGGATGATTCTTGAACAAACTGACCTTAGGAATGAGAAAGGCAAACACAGCGCTAGATATGTGCTCCCACATTTCATGGCTGCACCCTTCTGAAGATGGGTTCTGGCTTCAGAAGAGACTGAGGTCTCTTCTGACCTGCCCAAGTTTACCCAGCTGAGAAAGTGACCAGATTATGATTGCAACCCCACCTCTTCTTGAGTTCAGACCCATGCTTTTCCAATGTCCCCGCCATATCGCACTGCCATGGCAACTCATATGAATGACTTTTCAGCCATGAAGAACCCAGGTGGGAAGAATTACTTGGACATCAGTGCCATCAAAACAGCCCTCAGGGGCCTAACTCATCTGAGTGTAAAACTTCCTCCTTCTCACAGAGACAGTGTGAGGCTCGAGCCAGATAGTGAATGCGAAAGGGCTCCTAAAACAGTCATGCCAACAGAGGAAACTGTCAGGAGAGACAGAGGGTGTAACTGACCAGAGCCCAAATTCAAGGACAGCCTTGGAAAATCACCCTGGGGAGCTCTTAGCTCAGCAGGACAAGGAAATGGATGGCCCTGAATCTGTGTCAATCTTATGGATGCCAGCAAACCCTGTCTGAGTAAAATTAAGAGTCGAAGTAAAATCCCAGGAGGTGGCCAGTTGGGAGAAGGTCAAAGATATAAAGAGGATGGGCACTCCTTCTCTTCGAAGAGGCTTTTTCTAGCAATGCCTCAGTCTCCTGCTGAGGCAGGCAGGAGAAAAAGGTCCTTGTCTGAGAGTGGAAACCTACAACTTCTGTGTTTTCAGTTTTGTGTGAGTGGGTTTTGTGTGAATGGGCTGGTCACTGTGCTGGATTGTGGAAACAATGGATGACAACTTCCACGTCTGCCCACCGTAGAGCACGTGGAGGTTTAGAGCATCATCAGCAGGGATAAGCTTAAATATACCTTAAAAATAATTCAGGAGCAGGAATCACCTTCTTTAAAAGAATTCATTTTCCTAAGATTCCATGGGATTCCAGTTATTTAAAGTAGGCATTAAGATAACTTAGAGGTCAACGACAACAAAAGTTAATGGAATCTGAGCCCCTACCAGTGACTGGAAAAATCACCTTTAATTGGCATATGTGACAATACTACTGGTTCTGAATTCAATGGCTTTGAAATGTATAGGACCCACTGTAGAAAGACTTTGCTTTCCTACTTCTGCAGGAAGGAAGCCTGAATTGGGATAATGATGCCTCAGTTCTGGAATCAAATCCAAATTCAAATACTGGATCTGTTTCTCGTGGAGGTTACATGAGTTAATATTTGAAGTGCTTGGCACTTTCCTTTGCCTTCTAGAAGACTCTGTTCCTGGAAATTAGTAGGATGTAATTTATCAAGATGTTAGGTAGGGCTAAAACTTTGCTATCCATAGGAAATGCCTGAACACCTGGCTACCCTGTGTATGATCAGTCCAGGTGGAGTCTGAGATTCTGCGTTGCTAACAAGCTTCTAGGTGATGTTGATACTGCTATTCTCCAGACCACAGTTTGAGTAGCAAAGGGTTATTTTATTAATCAATCGATCATTCAGTAAAGCCTTTACTGAATATCTGCTATAGGAAGCTCTCTCTGAATGATTCAAGAATTAAATTCTTAACTTAAGATTCAAAGTTCTAAATATTCAATGTTTCTTGACATAAAACTTCTCTCCGCTCTCTAGAGCTCTCTGCCTTCAACAGGAAATTATTGACAAAACTGAATGGAAAGGATTAGAGAACACAATGGATTCCAGAGAGGCTAGCTCTTAAGTGGATCCCACTGACACAATAAAAACTGAAAAAAAAACCTTGACAAAGGAAAAACTCTAGAGAGACACGTGTAGCTATCTGAAGCTCTTCAGAGCAGGAAAAAAAATCCTCTCCTCTGGATATGTTTTTATTAATTGTTTTAGATGCAAGTCACCTTTGTCTTAAGCTTAAGTTTCTTTAGTATATTTGTTTCTACCAGTTAAGATAATCTTACGTACTTTGGGGAGGGTTGTGTCCTATGGCTATACCAACAAGGATCTGCCCTCTGAAATGTTGCTGATAAACATTCAGTGTCTTCCCCTATGTTCTTTTGTTTTTAGATGGTCTACTGAGACTGAGAGCTGTAGGGGGTCATGATTGAAACACTGACTGATTTTAAGGAGAAACAACAACATATTCTATCCCTCACAGTGTCCCTCAATATCTTCTTGCTACCTTGCTTCCCCCTTATGGTTCACCTGGATTCACTTATGATTTAGGCACTATTTTGGTGATAGCAGCTAACATCCAGTGCCTCTCCTTCTTGACGGCAATCTCTTACCTCTTTGAAGCTTTACTTACTACCAAGAGCAAACTTAGTTTCCCAAACGTAACATTTTTTTTTTTTAAATATGTCTGTTCCTTAGAACCTTGCTTCTCCAATGTGGTCCACGAACCAGGAGGATTGGCGTCATCTGGGAGCTTGTTAGAATAGAATCTCATCCCCTTTCCTATTGAATCAGGATCTGCATTTTACTAAGACCTACAGGTAATTTGTATGCGTATTAAAATCTGAAGAACACTGTCTTAGCACATTATTTTGTCTGCCTTCAATGCCCTTTTCCTCCCACTTGCCTTCTTAGTAAACTCCTATGCAACTCTCAAAACTCATTTGGTTTTCACTTTATATTAGAAATCTTTATTTTCCCGGTTAGAGATACTCAGGTATTCTTCTTTGCTGCTTCTATATCTCTTTCTACTTCTACACAGATATTATATTTATTTCTAACCTGTGACATCCTTAAGGGAATATATTTGAGACTTTGTTTATATCTTTTGTGTTCCCAGCGCTCAGGAAAGAGCCTGGCACATAAAAGGTGATCAAGAAACAATTAAACGACCACAACTGACACATCAGGGAAGCAAGTAGCCAGAGGTAATAATGATAATTAACCATTGTTACTTGCAAGACTATTTAAAAACAGAACTGAGGAGTTTCAATTATGTAGGTTTCTTATTATAACATAAAACTTTGACTCATCTTTCATCTGCCTCTTCCTCCTTCAGCTACACTTGATGGTATCACCACAAAGCAATAGCATGGCAACTCAGAACAAAATTCAGTTTTAGAAAAATACATAGGAATGGGAAATTCTATTGTTTGGTTCCAAAAGTCCTTTGTCATCAGGTTGCTGACTTAAAATCATTAGGTATTAATGAATTACTGGAGGACAAGGAGAATGTTAACTGAATGAAATATATATACATGATATTATAATAGGCACTTGGGGAATTTCAAGAAAAAGGGTCATCATATTCCCTGACTTCAAAGGGCTTCCAACTTATAAAGAGTTTGTAAAAATAGTCATTGAAGCCTTACCCTGGAGAAGAAATAATAAGCACTTGGAATTATTTGTCTGGATAATGAAGAGACATACCTGGTATGAGTGACAATGTCTGTCAAGGCACCGCCTTCTAGAAATTCCATGACCACCCAGAGCTCATCACCGACAAGGTAGCTGTTGTACATGTCAACCACGTTGTCATGGTGGTAATCTCGCATTATCACAACCTGGGCAAATGGAAAGATGTTTTTTGACTTGTGATGGTGAGATTTGACTTTCTATTCTCTTGCGGCCACAACAGTGCTGTGAGTGTAACTGATTAAGAAATATTGATGGGGGGATTTCTTCAGGAGTCTACTACAGACAAAAGGACAGTATTGAGGGCAGCTAGCAACAATGAAAGGAATCAAGTTAGTCAATTCAGAGGAAATGGGAGTACAACCAGACACTGGCTTTGGGGATAGTAAGAGCGAAAACAGGCAGAACCCTGGCAAGGTTTATACTCACAAGAGGGAGTTTTGTTGACTGTTTAGGTTCAGGGGGGAGGATATGATCAGATATCCCTAAGGGTCTCCTTTATAATGTACTATCCATACTCTACCATTGCTTCACTTGGCAAAAGGTCACCAACTCTAAATGGCAAGTGATGAGTAGGTCTCACAAGTGAATGAAATGAACAATAGGAGTAGGGGCACATGAGGCTAAATTAACATCTTGGGAGGAGGTCTGGGTTGAGTGTGAGAGAGGTTTGGCAGAACACAAAGAATAGGTCTTGAAGGTAAGAGCAAATATGACTCAGGCATATACAAGGTTAACTTGAACTTACCAAAGAGAGCCTCCAAGAATTGCTGCTCCATGGCTGCTTCCGGTGATATTTTCAGATTTAACGTTAATTAATAAATTACAGAGTTATCTACATTATATTGCCCTATCCATTCTGGCATTGTGATTTGGAAATAAGTTCCAGAAATCAGTGTCATACAAGTGACAAGCTGAAGCCCACTCACCTCAGGCTCTCTCTGAGATGTGGAACATAGCCAGAAAATGAACACCCATGGGGGCTGGAGCCATATGTGACTTCACATGAGTCTCCATAGAAAAGGGATTCAAAGTCATGCCTGATTGCATTTTTATAATGTCTGTTAGGAGATGTGAGTGGTCTCCATCCTTTGCTAGAGACTGACATATGATCTAACATGGGAATCCTGCCTTGCTATCATTTAGACCTAGATTTTCCATCCATGGGAAGCTCATCTCTCTTCCCTAAACGTTCATAAAATCAATAGATGCATATTACTCCAAAATATTTTATGTCCCTAGATATAGGTATTCCTATTTTTCCACCCATGTGCATTTTAGAACTTTCAAGTAGTAAGTGTAAAAGGCAAATGAACTGGGAAACTATGCTCAACAAACCCATAGAAAAGGGTTAATTCCTTAATATATCAAGAGCTCTCACTTATCAATAAGACAAATGCTACCAATTGGAAAGTGTGCAAAGGACGTATGGTTTAATAAAACAAAAATGGCCTGAAAACGTATATAAGTAATTTCACCCTCACTAGTAATCATAGTAGTTAATTAAAGCAGGAAGATTTATTCATGTCTATCAGATTAACAGGGATGATTTGACAAGTACCCAGTGCTAGTGAGAATGAAGCAGGACCATCAGTGAGGGTCCTCATTGTTAAAAACATTCTGGAAGTATTATGTATTACTTTCTCTAAGGAGAAAAAAATATAGAAAGGAAATCCTGAAATATTAACGTGGGCTATTTCTTGGTTGTGAGATTATGGGAGGTTTTCTATATTTTCCCTATTTTCCATAGGAAGAATTCATTATTGTACATATCTTAAAGTTCCGAAAGAGTGGTAATCCACTGGTAAACTAACCTCTGTTTATTGAGATTTTAAAAAAAATGGCTACAAAGGACAAACACGGTATCACAACCATATATATATATACCCATGAGGATAGAGTAGTATGAGTCTGTGGAATCTGCTAGAATTCAAATCCCAGCTCTGCCATCGACCTGCTGTGTGACCCTGGGCTAGTCACTTCACCTATCTGAGTCCAGATTTCATCGTGGCCATGGCAGTAGCATCCTTCTGTCTCACAGGTTGGTTGTGTGAATCAAGCCACGATCAGTGCTTAGCACGGGGGCTGATCTGCATGAAACACTTTAGAGAAGCAGCAGCCATACCCGCAGAGACAAAGCCCAGAAGGAAGGATTATGGGAGTGTGATCTTTGTATTTATATTTTCAGGGCTTTCTGAGGTCCTGAACTGCACAGGTAATATTTTTGAAATGGGAAGTAAACGTTACATGGGAGAGAAAGAGTGATCTGAACACACCATCTACCTCATTAAAAAGCAGTTCTCGCCTCTGTTGCTTTCGGAGGTCCATCTTCTTCACAGCGACTTGTTTCCCCGTGTGTTTCTCGGTTGCGATGCACACGATGCCGGTTGACCCTTCTCCGATTTTGATAAAGTTGTCCAAATACTCCCTGGGGTCTCCCGGGCTGACCACCAGCTGCAGAGCAGCCCGAAACTGTTCGTGGGACACCCTGGAGGGCTGCTGGTCTGAAGAGGAGCCCCAGCTGGGTGGGGGGTAAGTGCTGGATGAGATACTCAGGGAGCTCAGGTAAGAAGCCGTGGAGATGTACTGGGAACTGGTCTGCAGGGAGGGGTGGTGGTACAGGGTGGCCTTGTGGTACCCAGATGGGTACTGGTGGCTGCTTGAGGAATAGCCCGCTTTGCTTTGACTTTGAGGTAGTTTGGTGGGGCCCCTGGGGTAGGTGTCAGACCCTGACAGCGGAGGGCTGAGGACCATCTGTGCTCGATCGTAATCCACCTGGGAAGACAGACACAGATGGAGAGGATTCACTTGCTAGATCTGAATGCTGCAGTGAGCCCAGCCACAGCTGGCCCGACTGAAGAGCACCGTATGCGATAAGGTTGTGGGTGATGCTTACCTTGTGAGGTCCAAGTTTGCTCTTGCTTCTAGACCCTTTACCTACCCTACAACCTCCCTAACCAGCCACTTTCCCCCCTTTTCCCTATTAAAATCCCAGAAGCAGGGATGCTTGGGTAGCTTAGTTGGTTAAGTGGTTAATCATCTGCCTTCAGCTCAGGTCATGATCCTAGGGTCCTGGGGTTGAGTCCTGCATCAGGCTCCCTGCTCAGTGGGGAGCCTGCTTCTCCCTATGCTTGTCAAATAAATGAATAAAATCACACAAAAAAAGGAAAAATCCCTAGAAGCAGACTGCCAGACCTGAATTAAAATGCAAGTGGTGGGAGGTGATTCCAGGAGTTATGAAGTGAAGACAAGGAAGGGGAAAACCAGTGAAGGCTGAATCACTGAGTATGATGGCTAATTTTATGTGTTAAGTTGGCTAGGCTATGGCGTCTGGTTATTTGGTCAAAAACTGGTCTAGATATTACAGTGAAGTTTATTATTATTTTTTTTTTAGGTGTGCTTTAACATTTAAATCAGTAGACTTTGAGCAAAGCAGATTGTACTCCATAATGTGGGTAGGTTGCATCCCATCAGCTGAAGGCTTAAAGAGAGAGGATTGATGCTAGTCCCAAAAGAGAGGCTCTGTGTACACATACACACCCCCTTACTGGTTTTCTCTCTGGTGAACCCTAACACGCACAGCAAGTTACCAACCAAGCAAGTGGAACCTAATCCCACCAGGTAAGCGTCTGCCCCGGGAGACTGCGTTAAGCATGTGCCTTGGAGCTGTCCTGCCTGCGGGGTCAAGAGCTGGGGTATTTATGCCCCAGCTCCCTTCAAAACACTGTTTAACATCTGCTTCCATGAATATTAATTTCCTGGCACTTCTGACTGCCCATGTCCTGGGCCGAGTAGGCCCCAGTGGGTAGAGACAGCTCTTAGACCAGAATTTCTCACTCTTGGTACCATTCATTTTGGGGTTCAGGTAACTCTGACGTGAGCGTGTGCCCTGTGTGTCCAGGACGTTCAGCATCATCCCTGGGCTCTACCTACTAGATGCCAGTAGCAGCCACTTCTGCCAGTTAGGACAAAAACATTGCTTGAGATGGTGCCAAATATCCTCAAAATATGGGCAAAATTGCTCTTGGCAGAGAATTACTGCTTTAGGCAAAGGAGAGCAGTGTTGGCAGACAGAAACAACAGGTGGATGAAGGGAAACGGTTGGGGCACCAATTGTACCCACCGCTCCTAGGAAAGGGCCTTCTCCCACTCACATGAGCCACAGGAGAGTTTTAGCTAAAATGTGCCTTATCCAAGGTGTTATTTGGTGTTTAGACCCTATTTTCTTTTTCAGGAATAAAAGACCCCATCTATCATTAAAGGATGTTAGTCTTCAGTGAGAAATTTTAGGCGTAGAATGCTTTCCCCATGCTTTTGAACTCATACTTGGGGGGGAGGGTATGAACTGTCCACACACATAACTTAGCATATATAGGTAAAAGGGAAAATATGGCTCTCTGTGCTAAGCAGCTTTTCAGTATGGACCATAAGGTAAACACATACAATGTTCTCATTGAATAAGTAGAAATATAATTGAGACTAGCTAAAATTTGCAGAAGCATGTGTGTGAAAGGCAATTTGGTCATCCCTCAAAAGGATTCCGGCAGAGAACATTCTACTCTAGTTATGAAGCCTGGATTGAGGGAACTCAGTGGAGAATAGGGAGGGCAGACAGAGCAGGGATGGGGGAGTCAGTGAGGGGTTTACAGGACACTAAGTGTACATTCCAGCAATCACTCCCTGGGAAGGACCAAGAAGGATCTCTGACTAGCCCTGGAATGAATGAGATCACGTATGGTAAATATGCCATATCGTAACACATTCACTTCCTTGCCCAGGACAGAAGGCACTAATCAATCACTGTACTCGTGTGTGATATCCTGATGGCAACACAGTGCTGGGTACACAGAAGGTGCTCAAAAAGATTTTTTGATTGGACTTCAGGCTCCTTATTAACACAGCACCCTAGGAAGTCTCTACTACTCTACTGGGATGTACATGAAATGACTTGGATATGTCTCCATGCCCCATCCACCCCAAAGATCTAGATCTACTCTCTAATATGGTAGATACTGGCCACATGTAACTACTTAAATAAATAAAAAATAAAATTAAAATAAAAATTCAGTTCCTCGGTCATATTAATCACATTTTAAGTATCTAATAGGCATCATATTGGACAGCATAGATATACAACACTTCCACCATTGCAGAAAGTAAATAAGCCCATTGCTCCCATGTAATACATTCATTAATTCAATTAGTCCACAAATTAATCCTTGAGCCACTATTATGTGCTAGGCACCATTTCAGGTGCCATGGGAAGGTCCAGCAATAATAAAAATGGGTGGTCTTTGTGCCCTCCCAGGGTTTATGTTCTAGAGAAGGAGACAGATTAATAAACAAGAAAACCAATAAGTGTATAATATGCAATCCAGTAGTAATAGAGCTATGAAGGGAAATAGAGGAGACAATTTAAGATGAATGAGTAGAAATCTGGCCGACACGAGGGAATAGGCCCAATGTCTATGTGGAGAGGGGTCATCTGGGCAGAGGGCACACACAGGATTCTAGGCATATATGGGCTTTACAAATAGCACAGGGGCTCTTCTGGTGTGGAGTGGAGTCACTTTGGAATGATGGCCAGAAAAGCAGCCAGAGGGATGATCATGTAGGTCATGGCAAAGGCACTGGTAGTCACTCTGATTGAGGTGGGAACCCCTAGAGTTTGCTGAGGAGAAAGGAGAGATATGAGCTTGATGTTGATCTCTGGGTGCTAGAGGAGAAGAGAACTTTGTGGCAAAGGTGGAAACAGGGATGCCAGTTAGCTTATTGTGGTCAATGTGAGTTGAGATTAGAGAGGGTGCTATAGTTGGGATAAGAAATGCTGGGGTCTAGGGTAGGATCTGAAGATAGAGCTGACATGATTTGTGATGGATTGGATTAAAATGTGAAAGGAAAGAGTCAAAGATGACTCCCAGCATTTTGGCCTGAGCAACAGGCCATTTAATGATCTGAGGAGTAGAGGGGTAGGGGTAGGCTCCTGAAGTGTGGTAAACAGCCTCCATCCAAGATGGTGCCTAAGGATCCTTGTGTAGTCTCCCCCTATACCATATCAGGCTCCTCTGTGGGATCAAAAGAATACAGTGGAAGTGACAGCAAGTGCCTTCTGGGACGAAAAAAGATATTGTGGCTCCACTGCCTTCTCTATGGGATCGCTTGCTCTGACTCTCTCCTGCTGTCCCGTCATGATGGACACTCAAGAATCCTATAGAGGGGTTTGAGAGCAAAACCTCCTGCCAAGGGTCAGAAACTGAGGCCTTCCTCCAACAGCTATGTAAACCATCCTAGAAGTGATCATCTGGCCCCAGTCAAACATTCAGAGGACTAGCCCCAGAAGACATCTTGACTGCCACCTCTTGAGAGTCTCAAGGCTAGAATCATGCAGCTAGTCACAGAAAGTTGACCCAAAGAAACTGTGTGAATGTTTATCATTGTTTTAAGTCATTAAGTTTTGTGATAAGAGCAAGAGGTAACTACTGCATGGTGAAGCCAAGAATTCTCACATGGCCGTGCTAAGTTTGGGAAAACCATCCAGCATTCATGCAGCAATGTCGCTGAGGGGACTTACACGTGCTTAGAGTCCAGGAAAGAGTTGAACAATGCCACGCACCTGGGAGTCATTGGTGGGAGTCATACCATTAGTTGGTATTAAAAGCCATGAAGTCCCATGTGTGAGAGAAGGTCCAAGGACCCCAACATTCAGAGACCAGTCAGTTAAGAAAGTAACAGCCTAGGGGGTCCTGAAACCAAGGGAGGAAAACATTTCAAGAAGGAAGGAGTCATGAAGCAGGTCGGATGCCAGAGGGAAGTGAAGTAGGATGGGGACTATTGCTAACAGGACCCAGTGCCACGGCAGCTGGCTAGAAGAAGGCAGGGGTCCTTCTCCAACACATAGCATGAACAAATGTCTACTTCACGATCTGGCAGCAAGAGCTGCACACAGTGGGCTCCTTAACATTGTTACCATGGCACCGTTCTCACTTCTGCCCTGTTCACTGGCTCCCAGGTGACAGTGCTGCCCTTCCCAGTCTTGAGAACACCATCATCTACTCAGGTGAGCTCACCACTCAGCCTTGTGCCAACCAGCAGAAACCAGCGGGAACCAGGACCCTGAGCAAGCCAGGGCCCGGTCCTGATTGCACAACAGAGAACACACGGTTTAGAGGGACATACATAGGATTCAGTTCTAACTGTGACAGCTTTGTTAAATCACCGAGCTCCTCTGAGCCTCAGTTTCCTTGTCTGTAAGGTGGGACTCATAAATACCTCCCTCACAGGGCTTTTAGGAGGCTAACCTGTGGCAGCCCAGAGCAACCTGGTGTCTAAGAAAACAGGCTCTTGGTTCAAAAACCTTGTCGGCCATTTACCAGTTGTGTGACATCCCTTAACTCCCGTGCCTCAGTTTTCTCACCTGTAAAATGGGAGTCATAACAATAATAACAACTTCTTTAGGTCACTTTGAGCTCTAAAGGACCGAACACACATCAAAAGATTTGCATAGCGACTGGCCAATGCATTCTAGGCGCTGGTATCGTTATGGAAAGTCCTTAGCAGAGTGCGAAATAAAGAGTAACATGTTAAAAAAAACCCAAACCCAACCAGCCAGCATTTATTGAAGATAATGTACCAGTAGCGTATGTATTCCTATACATTAATCCTCAAAACAATCAGAAAAGGTGCTTTGAATTATAATATGTTGAACGCTGCATTATAATTAAGATGCTATATTTGCAACCACGCTGATGTTTTTGCTAAGCCCCTGGATCTGGGCTACACACAGGGAAAACGGGTGTGTTTATGCGAGGTGAGGAGGGGGAAGAAGATGTCAGTGTAAATTAAGCAACTGGGTTCTTCACTTAAATTAAGTTTGAGATTAGCCAGGCCCAGGCTCATTACAAGGCCAGCATGTGAGGCTAGTGGGGTCCATGACTTGTATTTTTGAAAGTGCGTCCTGGGAGCTATCACAAGGCAGCATCCCCCCCATGTCTTCCATGGAGGATTGGCACCTGTATGTTAAGCGAAATTGAATTCATTCCCCACAAGCGTGTATAACTGATCTCTGAAGATATATTAAAAATAAGGAAGCTGTATCCGGGAGGAATCGTGGACGCTGCTTCCGCACTGCCTCAGGCCACTTTTCTTCTTTATCGACTGTCAGCAGCATTATCAGGGTCTGCTCTCGGCAGCCAGTGTGTGGCATAAAGAAGAGGGGCCTTGCCTGCGTGAACGGGACCATTTCCAGGCAGAGAGGGAAGGCTGAGTTGTTCACTGGGAGCTAAAGGTCTTGGAAATTAGGTCTTTGAGACAAAACTGTGCTACTGTTTTTCGTGGCTGCCAGAAAGAGGCACAGACTCAAAATGATGGGTGAGGAGCAATCGCTCTCATGAGGGACCATTTTTGGAACCAAGCTCAAGGTGTACCTACGGAAGTCTCGAGAATTGACTGCCTCCCAGTGAGAGAATATGTGGTCCTTCCTCCAGGCTTCCATACATTCAAGGAGAAGATGGCAGACAGATAGCTGACTTTTCGAAGGCGAAGGGCATGAGCGACCCTGTTCAGGGCCGCCATGTTGCTCACCTCACAGCCCTCAGCTGGGTCTTAGTGATCCAACTGTGGGTTCCATGATGGTCTTGCTAGCCTGCATATTTGTGGCACCCTCATTCTTTTTCTCTCTGAGAGTCATGAAGGGGGCAATTTGTCCCATTTTATTGTTGATAAAATGGAAGCTCAGGGAGGTGAAACTGCCATCTACCAGCAATCCAAGGCAAATGGCCCCATGACCCCAAGAAGATTGTACAACCCAATTGTGCTCTGGTCCTTCCTTCACTCTCAGGAAGGGTGTCTAGATGTCCTAGGTGCTAGGCACACTGGCTTCACAGGCCTCCTTTCTTGCCTGCTTTGGCACTTCTACCATTATTTGTCACCTCCTCAATCTGTATAAGCAAGACTGGGGCACTCACTCCTGGAAAAAATGCAAGAGCACATCACTCGGAGCCCAAGGAGGGCCCCTTCCATTCACCAACTGCTCTGTTAGGAGTTTATTCTTGTAGGAGTGATACATACAAGTGTTAATTATATTTGACATTCGTTGAGTGCTTTCCATGTGCCCGGGAGACTTTCAGCACTTTATACATGTGAATGCATTTAAACCTCAAGTTATACAATGAGACAGGCCTCATACTTGTCCCATTTTACAGCTAAGGAGACTGAGGCACAGAGAGTTTAAGCAGCTCATGCAAAGGTCCCAAAGCTATTGAGAGGCACCGTTGGGATTAAATCCAGATAATGTGACTTCAGGACTTGGGCCTTTGATATGTTCTCAGAGATATCCTTCAATGATAAGAAGGTAGACGAGGTCAGGACAAAGGGCCTTGGTGTGGAAAGACAACTACTGAGCAAAAGCCTGGCTAGGGTGTTTCTCTGGGGGCTCAAATGTCTTCTTGGGGCAGCTGGGAGCAACATACAAGAAATTCAAGGGCCAGAAATTGATGAATAGATAATGCCTGGCTGGGGGGTGCAGGGTGGTGAAGGAAAATTAAGTTGTTTTGTTTGAACAGTCTTGCTTTAGAGGAATCAGCTCCAAATACACAACAAAGAAATAACCATCATGGTAAAATGAGCTGATAATCTATGTACAGAATTCATTACTTTCATTTTTGCATTGGCCAGACCAGAACTTTGTGTTCAGATACAACAATGCCCCTTCCTCCGCTAAGAAGCAAGCAAGCCCAAGCTTTCTTCATAAACAATGCCTCCTGGCCCTCTTATGTGGCTCTTTAACTGTTCTAATTATTTCATTGTCCTTTCTAAGTCATCATGATATCCTATATTTGGAAGTGGGTGAAAAAATCTGATGAATTTATCCATATATGTTATTTTGCACAGACACGCACTAGAGTTCGTGCATGTAAATGAGACTTCCTTAGGAGTAAAGCTTGACCTGTGTGATCATTTTTACAATCTGACTTACAAATATATTCTTAAAAAAAAAAAAAGGAGTACGTTTGGAGTATAGGTTCTTGAGACGGAGGGAGATTTTAATCATTGAGCGAAACCACAATACAGTGGAGTTGGGCCAGTGAGAGGTACAGATATTTAATGAGCAAATCCAATGTACCTCCCACCACCTGCACCATTTCCAAAAGATCTATGGATGTGGTTCACCTTTGAGGACCTTATCGCAAGGGTGTGGGACAGGGACCAGGAGCAGGGTAGGAAATTCACCATGCAGGAGGGAAAACAATAAAGAAACACCAGAAAGGCATTCTTCCCGCCCCTCCCAAGAGAATGGCCCAGGGATTTTGTGAAAGAGTAACTTCACGGAAATGAGACCAGTGTCTACATACTTTTCAGGGGATTTCCATATGGCAAGATAAGCAGAGAAGGCTAGATTCTTTTGCAGTTTATCCCCCAGCCTGCCGAAACGCCTAGCAGCAGTGCTAGAGGGCCACTAATAGTCACTGAAAATCAAATACCTTCTGAAAAGGACTTCTCTCTACAGGAATCTTTAAATGTACTAAAAGAACATCTAAGCAGTCTTGATTTCCCTTCCTCCTTGAAACGGTTAATCATATACATTCGTAGTTTAGTTTCCATTTTCATTGCCTTTTAGCATACCATACAAATGAATTCTTAAAGAATGTGCTTTTTCAAGTCTTGATTCAAACCCCATCAAAAGATAATAGCACAAAACAAACAAAAGGCTATATGATCTGGGAATAAATAATCCAGGGCTAACAACTCAGCTGGACTACCCTTCCATAAGGGGCACAAAGTCTCCGAGGATAGGGTCAGACACAGGCTTGTGATGTATCAAAATTATAAATAATTATAGCAATGAACTCATTTAATCAATCAATTTCACCAGTGGTACGCAGGGGTGGATGGGGCATAAAACTCCACATAGCTATCAATTGCTCCGATTACAGCTGGCTGTGAGCCAGAATTCCCCTGATCCATGTTCGTTAAATGCACATTAATCTGAATTTGGCAGTGTAATCAAGGACCTAACTGAACTGTGAAATTGAATTCTGCAGTAGAACATCATTTGACCATTTTATGCCAAGGCTGGGGGAAAAAAAAAAAGGTCTGGTGGGGGAGGGTGAGAGAAAGAAAAGGAAAAAAGGAAAAAATATCCTGCCGCAGCATCTATTTGTCACAGTGGCCTCCCATACCGGGGACAGGGAGGCTGTGGCGAGATCACGATGGACTGGGGGAGGGAGCGTGTGACCGTGCCCGAAGAAGGGCGGCCACGGAGTGCTCTGCCAAAGATGGAGAGTCTCTCTTCCCACCGCCCACAGAGCTACAAGGGATGGGAGGCGGCTGCTTGAGCGTGGCGCTCCAATCCACCTTTCCCGAGTACAATAAAGCAGAGACCGCTCAGTTCAAAGAGGGAAAAAGCCAGACCCGGCGGTGTTCGCTGTACATAAATCAAACGTGGGATAAAAGTGAATCACAGGCCCCTATTATCTGAGTAGGGAAAGGACATCTTAAATTGTCCTTATTTGACTCGAAGGGAAATATAGGAGGACCAGCCTCGGCTTTGGGAAAGGAAAATGCCTAAAAGAATTCTGGAGAGAATCTGTAACTAGCTTTCTCTGCAGAGACGTTTTAGAGGCTGGTAATGAGGGGCAAGGGACTCATTCAATCCTGAGACTTGAATATGTATTTACTCTCCTGCATCCCTCTGGCTGTGTCTTGCTGTGCCCATTCTCCCTGCGGTGGGCAGGACTGCCACTGACGGGGGCTGTTCCCTTCCCACACGCCACTGCCCTCAGGTGGGGAGAGGTTGCCCACTGCCCTCAGGTGGGGAGAGGTTGCCGCCTCCTCATAAAACAGTAGCTGCTGCTCCTGTTGGAGGCAAGGCTTGGACAGTGCCCGGCCACCATCAATTTCCTCCAAATTACTTATTTTTGTTTACAAAATGGAGTGGCCCTGTTTCACCGATGACAAAGGGACACAGCGCACACTAGAAGCTGCCATTCGATTTTGGTTAAGAAAGGCAAGCAGCAAGCGCTGTGTCACTGCCAGGGAACAGTAGTCATGAGCTGGACCGCCAGGACCTAAAGAATCAGGTGTCTGCTTAAGTTTCTAATGCAGGGGACTTGGGAAGTAGCTTAAGTTCTGGATAGTCAGACGCTTGCTGGATTTCCAAACTGCATGTAGCAGAGAGCCACTCACCATATTTAGTGTTTTGATAGGAAATCTCCCAAACCGTGACACTGGATTCCTTGTTAGGCACGTCGGAACTTACACCTTGTGATGTGAAGTTGGAAGAGTCGTGCTTTTCTTTGCCTTACAGAATATATGGCAAATGGATGCTGGGAGAGTCTAGACAAGTGGCTTATGACCTGTACACGTGGGCAAAGCCTAGTTAAAGAAATGAATAAGTCTGCGCTGAGTCAGCAGGCTCAAGCATACAGGTCTCTTCCCCCACCTCTGGATTGGTATATCCAATTAACTCCCCCCGCCCCCAGTTGCTGCTCCAAACTCAAAGAATGCATCTTCTGTTCAAGAGCAGATTACTCTGACCCAGAGAGCCCCCCCCCGCCCCCTGCAACTGCAGGGGGGGGAGGGGCGGGGTCTGTATCTCTGGGATCCCGCTCCCTGCTGTGGAACATGGTTCAAGTACGTCAGGGTCTCCAAGACAGCCGGGACAGGTACTGCCAAGTCAGATTAATTTCATTTTAATTTGGTAATGGAAAACTCACTCATAGTGACCAAAACATAATTTACTTTGAACCATGGGAATATTCCCGGGAAGATTTGTCCATTGACTACACAAAGGACACATAGAGCCTCCATCAGAAGGGACAGGTGTTCGAGATGTTCTGAATCACCTCTTTGGATGTTTTATGAACCTTAATGAACATCCTCTAAGAGCCTATATATAAAGAAAAAATCAAAATAATACCCCTTGTTCTATTAAGTGATTAGCACCCCCCCCTTCCCTCTCACTCTCTCTCCCCTGATCTCCGATTTTTGTTGCAGCCCTTAAGATTTCACAAGCATTGCCATTTAGTTACCCAGCGGGCCCTACAGGATCTCTGTGAGTGTTTAGCTGGGATAAGGAGCTGCAGTTTTGTTCCTGGACCTGGTCTGGATCTGGGAGTGCAAGTGCCACAAAGAACAGCGAGTCCTTCAATTATTGGTGCAGGAAAACTGAGCATACCATCTCAGCTGCTTTTTCCTTCCAGGAAAAGCAAAGTGGCAGCTAAGCAGTGAAAAACCATTGCAGTGGTGACCCCAGAAGAAAGATCTGGGGAATCATACCAGTTTTTCTTACACCCTCTGTCTTCACTCAGATCCCCTTAATAGGTCACCTGTCTGGGCTGTGCTGGGATGCAGCACTGGTCACTTGGCTGCCGGGGACACAGGAGATGGTGGGGGTGACGTGGAGGGTTTGGTTGGCAAGAACCATCATCGTAACGATGGATGTAGAGTTATGGACGGCGCTTCTTGCTTGAATGGATACTCTGCTCTCTCTTAACATCCGGGAAGCCTGAGAATTTCACGCCCATTCTAGAGGGGAGAGCAAGCAGTAGGGTGGCGGGATTAGGGTCCTTAGTCACTCCGGCGTAGCGGGGCCTTGAGGAAGTCACACAGCTACTCTGGCCTTCTGTGACCCACATCTCTGAGGTGAGGCCGACAGAACTTTTCGTCTACAAAGAATGGCTATGAGGGCAAAGTTACATGGAACTTGTTCTCATATGTTCAGGATATGTAAAAGGTTCTATGGCTGGTGTTAGCAGATATGGGGACATGTTTTCCAACCAGAAATATGTCGAGGAATCAGGGCTAACACTGGTTCCTTACACCTACCCTGCCTGCCGTGTAAGAACTCCTTTACATTTATTCATCTTTTCTCGTCTGTAGAAGAAGGTCAAAGTAGTTATAGGAACTCTCTACAGAGGAGGGAACTGAGGCACACACAAAAACCTCCAGACGGTAAGTGTGTGAATCTAGGGAACTGGATTCTAGAACTTGAGCTCTTAATGTCTTCTGTAATGGGTGAGAACATCTGGACTGTTATTCATAAAATAGAATAAGACCAGGGCGCCTGGGTGGCTCAGTTGATTGAGCGACTGCCTTCAGCTCAGGTCATGATCCCGGAGTCCCGGGATCGAGTCCCATGTCGGACTCCCAGCTCTGCGGGAAGTCTGTTTCTCCCTCTGACCTTCTTCCCTCTCATTCTCAGTCTTTCTCTCTCTAATAAAAAAAAAAAAAAAGAATAAGACCATCACTCAAGGTAGAGTGAATGCAGAGGCGTGTCTCAGGGATCTTCACTCTTAATGCCTTTTGGCCCATGGTACTGGCTTTTTACCCACAAATCACGCAGTCTGGTGAGGCTAAGGAGCTTCTCAGAGGATTCCACCTTACCGAGAACAGAGACAATCAAGTACATTCCCCATGTGCCCCAAATCTGTCTGTGACTCATCACCTGTTCCTCACCAGCAAGATGAGGGCTGCCTGTGGTATGCACATCTGGGCCCCGAGGCCTCAGACCCATCTTTCTGCTCCTTAGTTTTCTTCGGGTGAAATAGGAATGTTCTGGAATATATAGACTGTGGAGTCAGATGGACCTAATTTTGGATCCTGACTCAGCTGTTTGCCTTCATATCCTTGGGAAGTCCGTAAAGAGCTAGCCTCTGAGTCTCAGCTTTCTCACTGTAAAAGGGGGATGATCTTGAAGTCTTCCAGAATTGCCGTGAGGGCTAAATCAGGTAATGCTTGCAAAATGCTTATCTCGGTGCCTGGAACACAGTAACCCTCAGCTTCATGTCACAGCTGTCCCCTGCCCACATGCCGGACATACAGATTCACGTGTCGACTATGTGTATTCATAATTAGACTACTGTTAATGATTAACTTATTTAACCCTCACACAACACAAGCATTCCCATTTTATAGGAATAAAATGGTTTATCCCTAGTCAGTTTAAGCCAGGCAGTTTATCTCTAGGACCTACACCCCTGAATGCCCCAAAGTACTCGAAAAATGGTTAGCTACGGAACCGTGGCTCTCAGCTGGGGCCGACTTTGCTCCCTGCTGCCCCAGAGGTCATTTGACGGTGTCTGGAAATAGTTTGGATGTCACAGGAAGGGATGCTACCGGCACTTGGTGGCAGAAGCCAGGGACGCTGCTCACCCTCCTCCAGTACACAGGACGGCCCCTACAAGAGAGAACCATCAGGCCCAACACGTCCAGGGCGTGGAGGCCGAGAAATCCCGCTACTGAGTGGGACAGGACCACGCAGCCTAAGGGAACCTCATGGCTGCGGATATTTAAAGGAGCTTGTAAGGAGGCAAGTGCAAGGCGTGGTGCCTGCAGAAGCTCTTCCTGGGCCACCAGGGATGTGTCCAACGTCGGGCAAAAGGGCTGAGCCCAGAGAGCTGGATCCCAGCCCGGCAATGAGCTCAGCCGCCTGACTGGGCTGTTTCTGAGCCCTTCCGAGCCTCCGGATTCCCCAGAGGCGCCAAGCAGGCAAGAATGCCTGCCCTCCAGGACTGCAAGGCTCAGCAAGGCAACACGTGCACTGGCACACAGCGAGTGCTCAGTGAGCAGGCAGAATTGTGATCACCCGGGGGGCTTCTCGGGGCTGGAGCCAGAGCAAGGGACGGATTGCTGGGTCAGCACCAACACATGTGAGCTGGCGGGGATTGCTGGGTCAGCACCAACACATGTGAGCTGGCGGCCGCCTGCTCCCTGGAGAGCAGGGGAATGACCGAAATCAGATGCCCGGTGACACGGTCTCTAGCCAGTTTCCCTCCCTGTAAAGCAGACTTGTCTGCAGGGGGCGGCGGAAAGCACTCTCTCTCCACACCAGGCTGTTGTTAGAGTTGTGTGGCGTGGATGGATTTTGTTTGGCTTTATTCGTCGCCCGCGGTTTTATCTGCCCAGCCCTAACCCCAGACATTCAGAAGTAGGGAGACAGATTATACCTACAGGTTTATGACATCCTTGATTCCTGTCTTGTCAACAGGAAAATTAGGTAGGTCGCTAACATCGGAGCAGTTTTTTCTATGGGTTAACGGTATTTTTTCTCCTTAGGCCAAAATATAAAACTGGTGTCGGTCTGTCTCTTTCTCACTTACGCACATCCCTCCCTCCTCATTTTTGCTCTGTCTGGAGACCCACACAAACTGCATGCTTTCGCTTACTATTTGAGATGTGCACATGACCCACCAGCCTCTAGGACTTTCCACGAGGCACCGCCAAATTATTGGAGTCGTGATCTCTATTTCTTCCCTCAGCAGGAAATCCAAATGTGATTGGTAGATTTTTAAGAGTACAGTTCTAAAGTCACAGGTCTCTAAGTCTTTTTAGAGAGATGTTATATTTTTAATCAAGTAAACATTTTAATTACTGACATGCCTCCCACCTCCTACCCTCCCACTAGCCCTGCTTGTGAAGTTCTCGTGGGTCTCCTGTGAAATGAACAGCAGCTTGCTTCTTTGGAGCCCTTGATTATGAGGGTTGAAAAACTCTTGGTAGAAGTTTCCAAGGGCTAGTATGTTATTTTTTTTCTGAGCCATAACAGTTTCTACATTGTTTCTGGGATTAACAAAACTAGATTTCAGAGTAGGTCTGCTTTGCCTTATATTTGGAAGTCTGGAGGAAGAGGGATCTAGTCAGGAACGAAGCAAATTATCCCCTCCCTCCATCCTATTCCTTTACTTAGCCTTGAGTTCTGGTAGTCACTGGAGCCTCTCACGGGTTTTATTGGAAAATAAAATTGAGCTCCTTAAATAACATACGCACGCATAAAGGTAAAAATAAGGGACTAGTAGAAACACCAGGCCTGGATTTCGTACTTGTTTTGCAATCAAATAACTATGAAACCTTAAGTGTGCTACATGCCTTCCTGGCCTAAGTTTCTCCTTCTGTGAGATGAGTGGGCAGGGGTTGCGGGTGGGACAGGTATATTAAATTCCAAGTGCCTCTAGGGATGAGGCTAATGGGAAAAATGAACGAAATGGGCTGGACAGGGCGGGTCCCCTCTAATGGGGAGCCTTTTCTAATGCTAGAAATTCTGTTTCTAATGCTAGGTGAAACTGTGGGCCCAGGGATATCAGATCACCCCCCTTTTTTTTTTCCCAAGAGAAGCCTAAAACTCAGAACTTGAAGATTTTAAGTGAAATATCTTGATTTATCAGAAGTTAGGAATGACTATTTTGGTGGATGCAATAGATCAATGGACCAAATATGGCCCCAGGGCTGAAACGTTATTGCCTCTGGATAGAACTTCCTCTGTGATCTTGACCTAAATAGCTTCCTACCATGAGTGATCAAACATGTCACATACACACACACACACACACAAAATCATATTTGACCCTAACTAGCCATAGTAATCCTGATAAAGGAGAACAAAGCTTCCTGGTTTCAAACTATATTACAGAGCTATAGTGATCGAAATAGGATAATACTGGCAAAAAAGCAGGCTCATAGATGAAGAGAACACATTAGAGACCAGAAATAAACCTACATATACATAGTCAATTTTTGACGAAGGAGCCAAGAACATACAAATGCAGAAAGAACAGTCTTTTCAATATACAGTGCCGTGAAAATTGGACAGCCACATGTAAAAGAAAGTCTTACACACATACAAAAATGAACTCAAAATGCAATTGAAGACTTGAACGTAAGACCTGAAACCATAAATTCCTAGAAGAAAAATAGGTGGTAAGTTCCTTGGCATGAGTCTTGGCAATCATTTTTTGTCTTTGACACCAAAAAGCAACAATAGCAAAAGAAAACAAGTGGGACTACATCAAAATAAAAAGATTCTGCCCAGCAAAGGGTGATATCAGCACAATGAAAAGGCACCGATGGGATGGGAGAAAATATCTGCAAACCACATGTCTGATAAGGGGTTAAAAATATATATAAGGAACTCATACAACTCAATAGCTAAAACAAAACGCCCCCAAATAGCCCAATCAAAAAGTAGACAAAGAACCTGAAAACACATTTTTCTAACGATGATATACAAGTGGTCAAGAGGTACATGGAAAGGTTCTAGATATGACTCATCATCAGAGAAAAGTCAAAACTACAATGAGATATCACCTCAACCTGTTTGAATGGTTATTATATTAAAATTTAACTTTAAAATGAACTTTATTAAACACTTACCATGTAATCCTGACTTTTCTTTTCCTTTTCAACAGATCCTTGTAAACTTTGCCAGAAAGCAGGAATCACTGTATCCCTCCAACGGCTTACAATCATATGCTCCTTAACAGAGGACTTAGTATAATATGAGCACCCAATATTTATTAGCAGTGTATCAGGATAGCTTTCAAATAAAAAAAATTTTTTTTTTTTTGCCTTTTAATCAGAAACCCTGTAGGAGATCTCCAAAGACTTTGATTTTAATGAATAAATGTGCCTTGCCCTATATCCTCTGCCCTTGGGGCTCATGGATGGAAATCAGGTAGGGTTTCAATATGGATTCTCACTTAAAAGGCAAACCATCACCTTAGAATTTGACTATGTGAGACTGTCAGCAAGCACCACCTCTGTGTGGTGCCTGCACGGGAGGGAAGGAAGCAGTGAACGTTACCTTTGGAATGCACATTGTGGGCTCGGACAGGCGAGGGTACGTGTAGGAGTTGTACGAGTGTCCTTGGGGGTGGGTTTTAAATGCACTTGCTCCGAAGGGCATCATCGGTTCCTGGAGCCCCGAGCCTGACCTGGACCTCTGCCGCATGGTGGGCTGAGGGCTAGTTTGATTCAGATAGGACGACTTTGGCCTCCTATCATAGTCATCCAGGCTGGGTCCCCACTCGCTTTCGCTGAATGCCAGACTCTCCTTGGAGCACCCACTGGTCCCCACAGTTCTAGAAGGCGTGAACTGGAATGGATAATCTAGAGGGGAACTGCTTGAGGCTCTCTGGTACTCCCACTTGAGGTCGCCGTATTCACCTGGTTTGCTCAGCGAGTCCAAGTGTGCGTGATAATCAAGGGGAAATCTGGCCAGATCGGATTTCCAAGGCTTCATCTCAGGATAGTGGGCCTCCACGTGTTTGGTCTTCGGGACGTGCCCGTTTTGCTTGGCCACATGGCTGCTCTTGTAAAATGGATCCAGGTCGTCGCCATAGAGACTCTTTTCTCGATACTTCTCGGTGGTGTAGTCAGCAGTGGTATCGGATTCACTGGAATACTGGGAGAAGGTGATGAAGCCATTTTCTTCTCGATGGCCTTGACCGTGGCTGGAGGCTCCCTGGTCTGGGGTAGGTGGGCTTTCCTTCCTTAGGGAGTTGGAGCGAGTCACGGAGATGTTGTCAAAGTCCTCCAGCAGGCCGTTGATGGAGGTTTCCTTGCACGGTTTATTTCCTCTAACGATTGTCTGGGAACAGTAAAGGGAATGCCATTTAAAGAAAACATTTCATGCTTTCAAATTGATTGGAATCCCGCCCCTCCTCCATCTAATTTAAACCACAGAGGAGAAAAGACCCCAGAAACATCCCCTAAAAAGTGATGATTAAAAAAAAAAACTGTTGACTGATTTCAGCAGTGAAATAAGTCAAATATTCTTAAATTGCAAATGATCTTAAACTGCACATTTTCTTTTCCTAACCCGATAGAGAGATCAATTAAACATCAAAAAGCCATTTAGAAGACTATATAAGCAATCATTCTCTTATTTACCAGTTTAGGGGGAACTGCCCCATCCCTTCCCCTCCTTAAATAATAAACCCTAACATCTAACAATAAGCTGATTATAATTTTAAGTCTATAACTCATGAGGAAAAAAGCATATTTATTATTTTTTACATTCATTATTCAGATTATTTGCAAAACCAGCAAACACCATCATGTGAGTATTAACATACCCAGAAATGGGCACACTTTTTTTTTTTTACCCTTTCATGGAAGACATATAAAAATTGAAGTCACCAGATTTTATGGAAGAGGAAGGCCCTTTCTGAACTGTAAGTAAGGAACAGCAAGGAGATTATTTGTGAGATTTCATTTGTGATCACATGTGATAATTCTCATTAAGCATCTAACTGTATTGCCTGCTAGAGCCACACTTCCGTATCATCATTGCTGACGTCCGGATGGATGGCTTAGTCATTGAGGCGATCGTACTTGAAATCTTAGTGACAAACTGCCAAGCCCAAATGTTCCCTTTAACGAGAACCTAAGTAACACTGGAATACCAGGAACTGAAAGAAAATGACAAACTATTTACAAAGCCAATCAGCTGTGCCTTGACAATGACAAGGTTTGTTGCAAAAGATAACGGGGGTGGGGGTGGGGGATCAAAGAACAAAGAACAAGGTGTTGTGACTTCAGACTTCCAGGATTTTAAGAGAAAAATACCTTTGAGCGAGTAGCAAAGGAGTTCAAAATCATCTCAGTAGAAGAGAGGGTTTCAAACGAGAGGGAAAAGTCAAAGTTGTCCTAGAGGATATGCTTTGTGAGATCAGTGCTTCTCAAAGCCTCCAGGATGAAAGGCAAGGCTTGGGTTTTTTCCATCCAATCAGTCCACGATGAAGACTTTTAGTTTATACCCCTTTATTTTAAATAAACTTCTAATTCTGGAATGGTTTCAGAGTAACAGAGAGGTGGCAAAGAGAATATACAGAGCTCTCATATATCTCTTACTATACTGTTAATATCTTACACTGTTATTAACTAAACTCCACAGTTTATATGAATTTCATTAGCTCTTTCCCAAGTGTTCCAGGGTCCCATCCAGGATATCTCATACTGATGTGTCACGTCTCCTTAGTCTTCTCTGGTCTGTGACAGTCTCTCAGATTTTCCTTGTTGCTGATGACCTTGCCAGTTTTGAGACAGAGTGGTCAGGGACTCTGCAGAATATCCCTCAACTAGGAATGTCATTTTTTTTTTTTTGCATGGTTAAACTGAGTCTATTGGTTTGAGGGGATGCAGGGAGATCACAGAGTGAGGTGCCAATTTTATCACATCATATCCAGCATGCTTATTATCAACATGGCTTATCACTGATGATGCTGGCCTCGATTATCTGGCCCAGGTAGTGTTCCTTCCCCAGGTTTCTGCACTATGAAGTTACATTCCCCTCCCTTCCCTGCTTTCCAAACTGTACCCTTGGAAATAAATCACTCTCCCTCCCTGAGAAGGGTATCTACATAACATATATGGAATTCTTCTGCACAGGAGACTTGCATATCCTACTTATTTATTCAATTATTTAGTTGTGTCAGTATGGATAGAATCATGGATATTTGTTTTATACTTCAGATTATAATCTTAAACTATGCTTTTGTTTTATTTTGTTGCGCTAATGGTTCCAGCTTTAGTTATTAAAGTTTCTTTCAGAGTGGCCGCTCTGTCCCTTTCACTCTGTCCCTTTTCCCATCTTCTTATTTTTTTGAGCCCTTCCTTACTTTTTAGCTCTACAAGATGCTCTGGGTTCATCTTGCCAGTTCCCTGCCCTTGCTCTAGAATCCGCCACTTATCCAAGGGGCCTGGTTCCTTGGACTGAATGATATTAGAAACTAATATCTGGATGCTGGGTGTGCTCTGTGCTACTGGGATGACACTGGTTCCAGGCCCTCTCAGCGAACAGAGCCAGGCAATACGCGGATAAACACACTTCCCCCAGTAGGCACACACATCTCTAAATATATCTGTCCATCTGTAACTATATTAAGCTAAACATAAATTCGTGCTGTGGCCTCTGAATCTCATCTAGTACCACATGGTTCTTTCCATCTTTCCCTCTTATTTGTTGGTGAAAAACCTGAATCTTTATCTACCATTCTTTTGGTTATCCAATCCCTGTGTATAGATAGAGCCATTTCAGAATTATGACCCCACCACCATGGGAAACATTGGTGCCAGCGAGAGTACAGTGTTTAGTATGTTTTTTTGGACTTTGGGCTTAAAGTTCCCATTCAAAGAAAGCCCTGTTCTCCAGTTACTTAGGTAACACCCTCTTCAATGACATGGTATCGCCCATGTGTACAGTTATATTCTTCTTACACGGTTTGTATTCTATCCCGGGATTTTCTTGATCTCCTGGTTGGCTTACAAAAATTACTCTTTGTGCTGTAAAGTTCTGTGGGTATTGACAAATGGGAAGCATCCTATATTCGCCATTACAGGGTCATACAGATTAGTTCCACACCTGCCCCCTCAAACTCTCCTAAGCTTCTCCTGGTGAGACACTACCTCCTCCCCAAACGTTAAGTATACTGCTGATCTGTTTTCCATCCTCATAGTTCTGCCTTTCCCGAATATCATATGAAGGAAATCAAACAGTCTGGAGCCTTTGGGTCTGGCTTCTTTCATTTACTATAATGCATTTAAGGTCAAGCCAGGTTGTTCTGTGAATTAATAGCCAGGTTCCCCCTATTCTTCTTTAAAATCACTGAATAGTATTCTATTATATGGCACGTTACGATTGTTTGTGGGGGCGGGATATAAATGGATTGATTGTCTAAAGAGGCAATGTTTTGTGTGAGCATCCCCCAGAGAGAAAAATAACCAGGTGTCATATATACATCAGGATCTTTTCTCAGAGTGACATCTGTGCCCACCACAACAGATGAACTTGGGAGAAGCAATACCTTGCACAGGGAAGGGTAAGCATGGGGGAGAGGAAAGGCGGAAATGGACATCTTTTGATGCATTAAGTACGAATGCCAGAAACTCATCCTCAAAACTCTCAAGTCTATCTCTGGCAGATTACTCAATGAAATGTTCTCAGGAATTCATGGTCTTCCCCAAAAGTAGCTTCCCAGTATTTCTAGTCCCAGGCATCCATACTGACTGATATACCACATGAATAATGACTATAAGGTATGCCAAGGTCTTTAAGTACCTTCTTAACTATTGGACCTGCTTGGGTAATCCTTTAACAAAAATATTATCCATATTTGTGAACTTGACAAATTAGAGTTAACTATATTATAATTTTTCATGTTCAATGTAATCTCTGGATCTATAGCCCAGAAAAAAAAATCATTTCTCTAAATTCTATCCATCTTAAATAATATTAATGTTTCTTGTCTGCCTCCACTCTTCCTATCTCTGAATACATGAAATATTCAGCTCTGGGATGACAGAATCACTTCTAGAACCTCAATGTTGGGAAGAATCTAGAGATCATCAAGGCCTTCTCCTTCCTTTCCTGAGTAACACTAAAACTTGGAGCTGACTTTGCCCACTGATATATAACAGATCTGGGATGAAACCCAAATCCTCTCTCTTCCAGTCTACTGTCCTCGCTCTCTCAAATCAAAGTAGAGCTGACACAGTACTTTCAGGTTAGTTTAACTCTCTTTCTGAGATACTCTTCAGACTCTTTTGAGCTAAACAAAATAGCACCAGTTGGCAATGTAAACGCTTAGCGTGTGACATCACAATCCATCAAAAATGGGTCAATAAAATACGTATTTTCTATTGCGCACTCTATTCCCTAGCAATGAGTTGTTGAATTTACAGCATATGGGCAATTCTAGGTTCTGGTCTTAATTTCGGCCACATTTGCTATGTGATTTAGTTTCATCCTTTTTTCATTACCTAGTCTCCAATTTATAAAAAGGATACTATCACTTGATACCTAGTGATACCCCTCCCAGCTATCTCAAGGAACTGTAGAGGCTGATGGAAGGAGGGAAAATATAACAGTTTTGAAACGTATCAATGTACATATGTACTGCTTTCTGGAGGACACAAATTTGTAAGTCTGACATGAGTAAAGAACATTAAACACAACCCGTCAATGAAGGCAAGTTAATACATGAAGATTACGGAGTAAAGAACAGATCAGAGAGGAACAAACTAAAAATCCTGAAAAGTTTTCAGGAAGAAGAGAGTTACAAGCTAGGTCTAAGAGGAAATAATAGATGGATTCAGAGGGCCAAAAAAAAAAAAAAGTGATTACCAGCTCATTACTTACTCAATGATGGAGGCCCAGAGATGATCAGAGTCTGTTAAGATATCACCATCTTTGGGGCCATGTGGATAATTATGATAACAGAAGTAAGTGTTCCCCACTCATACCAAATTAGCATTTCAATCACTTGTCCTGAGGAGTTTATATCCAGAGAACCTGATAGTTCATCTTCAGCAAATTAATAAATGGCTACGATGGGGCTGGACTATTAATCTTAGAAATTCGCTACCGGGATACAGACATTTAGAAGGAAAAAAACCCTTCCCTCTGTGATTCTTTTGTGATCAAAGCATTATTGAATACTTCCTTTGAAACTGCTGAGTCCTTTAAATTTTTCTGTTTTCCCACTAAAACTCTTCCAATTTCATTAATGAGCTGAATGTGCAGACTTGAAACTCAGTCACTTTGTTTCTGGGGAATTTAGATGAGGAAGGAATTTAGAGGTCTATATATCATATATCAGTGTATCCATCCAACCACTTAGCCATCCATCCATCTATAGATATAGTAACATCTAGAGCTATAATAGTTATCTAGAATATTTCTATATCCATATAATCTGTAAGTATTTTTTAAATGACTAAGTGGTAACATCATGAAGTTCTGTTTTGAAGAGTCCTTTTTTCCTCTCATTAATTATGCTTTAAATATCTTACATTTAGAAAATGAAAAACCCACGTAAGTTCATTTAGATTTTTCTGGGAAATTAGAGGGTCACTCTTTCAACACATGAATTAATCTGTGACCTCAGAGTTGGGGGGGGTCTGCTGTTTCTATGCACTTATTATTGCATACCTGGAGATGTATGTTCAGTTCACACAGAAAATTAGAGCAGTAAACTCAATAAGCAGAATTCTATATATTTGTAAATGTGGAAGGAGAAAAATTAATATCGCTATGAGCTAAATGCTATTTAGAAGAAAAAAAGACTCTCACTGAGTAAGAAACACTTTTTAAAAAACAATGTAGTATTTTTTATCCTCGTTTCAAATCTGCCTCACAGCTGTTACCAGCTATGTGATAGAGGGCAAGTTATCTAAGCTTTATAAGCCATGGTTTCTAACCCATAAGATGGGAAGATGGCAAGATGGCAAGAATAAATCTCTGCCTCATTGGGTTAATGAGATTCAATAATATGTGTAAAACAGTTGGCATGATTTCTAAAATACACTAAGTACTAATAAATGGTAGATATTTCACTATTTTATAAGTTAAAATTTACTTTTAAATTAGACTGATAATAATTTAGGGGTAAAGCTGCAAATAACAAAATGAACAAATCTCAGCTTTATACAATGGAAGAATTGATGTTTTAGGCTTTTAAAAACCATTATTAGTAACCTGAGATACAAAACACAAATTTCTTCAGTTTGAAGATATATCATTAACTACAATTGTTATATATACCAAATAAGTATTCCTCATAGATCTAAAAAAAAATGGAATACTTTCAAGTCACGGTCAGCACTCCATTGGTATCTTTCTTACAAAGGTAATATCTGAGTCGTGAAAATTAAAAGAATTAGACTTCCCACTATTTAAACTGAAAGCTGTATACAGAAGAATAAAATTAATAGAAATACAATAAAGTATTGACAGTGGTCATCTCTAGGTGGGGAGATTAAGGGTGCTATATATTTTAGACCTGTGCTCCTCAAATCTTAATGTGCATACAAATCATGGGCAGATCCTGTTAAAGGGAGATTCTCATGCATTAGGTCTGAGGAAAGGGCTGAGATTCTGCATCTTGAATGAGCTCCTAGGCAGTACTAACACTGCTGTTCTGCTTTTCACACTGTGTACTCAATGGGGTTAGTGCATTTTCCAGACTTCCCTCACATAAGGCACTTTTATTATTAAAAGCAATTAGACTGGCATATACTTATCAGTTTAATAGGATTCAGGATTTTATATATATGTGTGTATATGTATAGTATTAAATATATATTTTATTAAGCATGTAGTTAAATATATTTTATATCTACATAACATTACATATGCATATACACACATATACGGTATTACATATATACAAACTGTGTTAAAATTATTTGATGTTACAGTTGGCTGCTAGAAGCTACACTCTTCAACATTTTCCCCGTTCCCTAGAGCGGTGAAATATTTCTAATGCTTAACTAAAATGAATACTTTAATAGATTTCACTATTTGGGCACACCTGCCTCGATAGCATCCTGATCTTAGTATGAAGCTATAAATCTTAGTTATTGATGAATAAAACCTGAGTGCCATGGAAGTGACGGTGTGGTTGTGGATATTCTGAAATTTGAAAATTTCAGAAGAAAATTTTATCTATAGCAAAAACAAACAAAACCAAAGACCAAAGAAAAAAAAGAAAAAAGAAAAACCCCAAGGCATTGTAATAGGCCATATATGGCACGGTCTTTTCTTGGATCCCCTTTTTAGCATTTGGAAATGTTTACAGATAGCGTAAACGTATCACTCTTAAAGGAAGCACATCCTTTTCTCTCTTTCCATGAAAGCTATTACATCAATGCTAACAAGCAGGGGCTTGCCAAAAATATGTATCTATTAAAAACAAATTGTTGACCTGCCTAAAAGGAAGAGAAAAAAAAGATGGGTTGAATAACCTTATTTAATCAGGGAGACCAGTACCACTAGAACCGAGGTAATATTACTTTCCCTGACACAGGTTTCACTTTAAGGAATCATAAACAGCCAAGCAAAGATAATGCAATCCAAACATGCAGAATTTTGCAACATGGTTTAACTGGGTTTCAAAACGTAATAAGCCACTATTTACGGCTGTCGGTGTCTGATGTTTATGAAAGCAAGACTGTGCAGTTTTAGAGATCAATAATACAATAACTGCAAGAGTATCGGTGAATTTCATGCTGTGGAACAGCCAGGCATTAAAAATCAATGCAACCCCATCTATTCGAGCTTGACACCCTTGGTTCTCATTGTCTTTCCATTGTGCCTGGACCAGCTCAGCGTCTGCTCTCTTGGTGACAGCGGCCATATTTCATGGCGTGCCTTCCCCAGGCTGCGAGCCAGTGATAAGCTATAATGGATCTGTCCGTAAAAACAGCTGTCTCCCCGTGTTCCGAGGAAGAGATGAAAAAGGGCCTCTGCTATCACAGACTGTATTAACCTTGACAATAATAAAGTGTGTAATTAACAGCTTTGCCCTAATAAGACCTTCCATTTCTTTTTAAAAACCAATGTCTTCTGTCCTCTTTGAGAATGCGTTCCGTTTTGTCGTTCTGGGCAAACGCTTCTCTGGAGGTCAATAAGCTAAATATTCCCATGACTCAAGAACAAACCAGGAGTCTCTCAAGAAAGTATCTACTTTGAACAATTTATCCAAATCCTCACCCTGTTTGCAGAGAACCAGTTCCCTTGTTTTATTAAGGAATGTGGCTGGAGAGAGCTGTGTTCATAACAACGGACAGACAGATGTGACATACTTGAATCCTTACAGCAGGAAATGCTAATTCTCAGCTGTGTTTTTTAACATCAGACTATTTCTATTCTATTTTCATCTTTCTACATTCATCTTTTTTGGTCACCACAGGGGGTGGGGCTAATCAAGTGAATAGCAGGAATCACATATTCCTGGAAAACAGGAGAATTGGGACAGGATATCTGAAAGTAGCAGCGGTGGTGAGGATTTCTAGTCATTAAGATCTTCTCAATAAATATGGGAGGATCATACAGAATCCAAATAAGCTAATTCCTTTACTCACTAAAATTACCGTTATGTTCTGCACAAATTCTAACAAGCTACAATGTATCTAAGAACGATTTGATGAATTTAGTAAAAAGCAAGCTTCCTCATGAACCGGAAAATGGTCTGTTTGCCATTTTTCCCGCCTCTTTAAACACAGGGAATCCAACACATATAGTGACCAGTTCCATACGAGATCATCCCTAAGGGTGACATTCTGTTTATTGCTGATCTGGCAAAGCCCATACAGTTTACGGCCCTGGTTCTTGTCTAGAATGTGAGGCAGTCGGGGGACTGAAGTCAATGGAAGTCAGTCTAACCAGGGGTTATGGTCAGAAGTGTCTCCAAAACGTGTTTAAAGTTGGTTTGTTACTCTGAGTATTCTAGTTGGGAACTTAACTATTATATGCTTATTGTTTCCTGGTTCAGGGTCTAGGTATCAGTGAGGTCTGAAGAAGTATCTCTGTTCATTAATTTATTCATTTACTGAAACAAAAAATCATTTTTTTAAAAGATTTTACTTATTTATTTGAGATAGAGGCAGTGAGAGAGAGCATGAGAGGGGAGAAGGTCAGAGGGAGAAGCAGACTTCCTGTGGAGCTGGGAGCCCGACGTGGGACTCGATCCTAGGACTCGGGGATCATGACCTGAGCCGAAGGCAGTTGCTTAACCAACTGAGCCACCCAGGCACCCAACAAAAAATCATTTCTAAGGGCAGGGAGTACTTAGAGGTGAGACAAGGGTCCACCATCTACTTCTCAATGTGGGTAGTATGTATAAGAATTTAATATTACCCTTTAAACTTCTCATGTGTTATAGTCACACCTAAGCCCGTGTTCCTCAAAAGTGGAGCGGAGGCAAAGGCATCCACGTGAGGAGTCTATTTTGGAAAATGAGGTTAGGAAGAGTAAGGAGGTGACACCGAGAAGGGGAAGTTAATTCATGGGTGTGTTATCAAACTGACTATCTGTGGCCAACTGGAGCTCGGTTTTCCTGAGGAGCTGTGAAGCCTGTCTCAGAACTGATCAAAGGAATGAAGGATTCATCAACCTGCTCCCATCTTCTGTGTCAGAAAGGCTAAGGGGACTCCCAGAGATGGCGGTGAGGAAACCGCCATGTCTGATAGTAAAGGTAAGTGGTACAACTGAGGGAAGCAGCAGGTTGCCTCAGCAATGACGGGAGGGAAAAAGGCTGGCCTGGAAGATGTGAGATGGGGCACAAGAGGCAACCAGAGCACCTTTCTTAGACACAGATTTCACAATAAAAAAAAAATTAAAAATGGGGCACCTGGGTGGCTCAGTGGGTTAAAGCCTCTGCCTTCAGCTCAGGTCATGATCTCAGAATCCTGGGATCGAGCCCTGCATCAGGCTCTCTGCTCAGCGGGGAGCCTGCTTCCCCCTCTCTCTCTGCCTGCCTCTCTGCCTGATTGTGATCTCTCTCTCTCTCTCTGTGTCAAATAAATAAATAAAATCTTAAAAAAAAAACGAAGACAGGGTTCCCGTCTCACAAACCCAAGAGCATGGATATCAGTATGCTTGATCGATGTAGCAGATAGGCTCAGTGGCCACCAAAGAGGTGTACTCCCCTTCCATTGTGTAAAGGTACTACTGCAGAGCTGTTCCCGGCCAGGACCACATTTCCCAGCACCCTTTGCACCTGGACTGACCGTGGGACCAATTCTCACTCACAGAATGAGAGCCTGATGTAATATGCATCTCTTCCAGGCCAAAGCCACAGAAAAATGCCTTTTCTTCCCTTTATTCTTCTGCCAGCCAGCTGAATGGAGAAGACCTGGCAGCCTCCTCTCAGTGGCGAGGGGATGCCGGAGCCATGTGGTAGAATGCGCATTGCCGAATGACCACAGGGGATACCTACCACGCTCTGGGTAGGAAAATCTACATTGGATATTAAGTGAGACATAGACTTCTATTTTGTGGAGCTTATTTACTAAGATGTAAGGGTTAAGAAGTTACAGAAGCTAGAATTACCTTAATAATTAATTAATATAATTAATTAACATAGTTAATTATATATTATATATAATTAATATATATTAATTAACCATATATTACATTATATATTATAAGCATTGTATATTATATTACATAATTATATATTTATTAATATATAACATGTACTCATATATTTATGTTTATATATAATATATATCATATATAATGTAATTATTATATAATTAATTATATATATTAATTAATATAATAATTAGCCATTAATATAACAATGGTGAGAGCGAGAGCAGAATTAGAGAATAAACCAGGAACTAAAGAGAGTAGGTAGGGACAGACTTGACATTAGTGTTCCGGTCACATGTGCCCACGCTGACTATAACCAGCCACACCAGCTGCAGGGATGCCCAGGGAAGCAATGTGAATTATGAACCTTAAGCTCACTTTCCAAAATAAATTCACATACAAGCCTTTGTCTCCGCTCTACTTTTGAGGAGCCCAGTCTACGATGTGACTAGAGCACATGGAAAGTTTAGGGAGTACGATATAAGAATTTAAAAGAGAGGACACCGGGCACCTGAAGCCCGAGTAGAGCACCGAGAGCCGTGAATGGAAGTGCGTAAACTTATTTCAGCGGATTCGAGGGTCTCAGTAAGAGGGGGACCACATCTGAGCAAATGTTTTATTTTTCAGTATTTCAGGATGAGCCATAAACTCATGTAAGGGAGAGGAAGAAGGCACATTCGTGAGAGCCCATCACACCGGCCCACCTTAGAGTTTGCTATCGGTCTCTGGGATGGATTGCTTCTGCAATGCACACAAGTATCCCCCCTTTCTATGCGAGGTGGATTTACAGCCCTTCAGACCAGGAGGTGGGGAAGTCTGCGTTCCCACCCTTGAATCTGAGACGGCCATATGGCTGGCTTAGATGGAAGCCAGTGCACAGAAGTGCCATTATACCAATTCTTAGTCTGGACTGTGAGGAGCCTCAGCAGCTGCTGCACTCTCTGTCTCCTGCCTCTCCCGGCCAACCTTGGGCCAAGCTTGGGCTGGCCTGTTGGGAGATCAGGGATGAGCCACCCGAGATCGGCCAGCCCCAATTCAATTCATCCAATGCCCCATCCTTCCAGGCTGCCCAGAGCAGGGTGATGCACAAGAGGAGGCAAGAAAGCTGGGAGCTGGGCGCCTGGGTGGCTCAGTTGGTTGGGCGACTGCCTTCGTCTCAGGTCATGATCCCGGAGTCCCGGGATCGAGTCCCATATCGGACTCCCGGCTCTGCGGGAAGTCTGCTTCTCCCTCTGACCTTCTCCCCTCTCATTCTCAGTCTCTCTCTCTCTCTAATAAATAAATAAAATCTTAAAAAAAAAAAAAAAAGAAAGCTGGGAGCTGGGCCCATTTATATAGGACAGGTGAACCAGACTGCAGGGGAGAGGACACACTTGTGTGCCTATGGGTAGGGATGGTAATCCTTAATATGGCTAGAGAACAAGGCATGTATATAAGTAGAAATTCATTAGAGATGACTCCTGGGGTGGCGGCCTTCTCTTAAGTGATGCCTCATAATCACTGAGCCACTCGACACCTGCTTTTGTCCATAAAGGACAAGTCAGCATGGAGCTCCAACAGGGCATGGCCGAGGCTTACCTCTGAGTTGCTTTTAGATTTTTTATGGCTAAAATTATTCGTAATTGGCACACTGAATTCCTGGTTAGAATTTTGGTTCTGTTTATAGAGACCGTAAAAAAAAATCAGTCAAAAATGGGCATTTTGGCAGTTGTGCAGTTTCCTATCACCACTTAAAAACTCTTAAGTCATTACAGAGCAAGGCTGCTTCGGCAAATTTCAGTTATTTGTAAGGTAAGGTATCTGTCTCTTACTATTCCAAGATCTGCTTTATCCTATCTTTTCAGAGCCTAAAAATGCCTGTCTTTTAATCTATTACAAACTTTAAAAATGTGGCTACCAGATAGAACACACGAAATTAAATATGGGTTCACGTTATATTTCTAGGGGACGGCATTGATCTAAAGTGGGAGATGGCAGGCTATGGTCTGTGGGCCAGGGTTGTGAGATCAAGCCCCATGTCGGGCTCCATGGTGGGTGTGGAGTCTGTTTAAGATTCTCTCTCTCGGGCGCCTGGGTGGCTCAGTTGGTTGGGCGACTGCCTTCGGTTCAGGTCGTGGTCCTGGGGACCCGGGATCGGGTCCCACGTCGGGCTCCCAGCTCCGGGGGGAGTCCGCTTCTCGCTCTGACCTTCTCCCTTCTCATGCTCTCTCTCACTCTCTCTCTTTAAAAAAAAAAAAAAAAGATGCTCTCTCTCTCTCTCCTCTCTCTCTCTCCTCTCTCTCTCTCTCTCTCCCTCCTCTTCTGCCCCCTTTATAAAAAGAAAAAACTTTTTAAAATTAAAAATAAAGAAACAAACTTTCTTAGGGAAAGATGTTTAAATCTCAGAATTATGGGAATTGGAGGAAAAACAAGGTGATTGCTCTTTGGAATAATTAGCCTTTACAGCAACTTCAAAATTCTATCACCACAACAAAGGAAACATCTTGTTATATCACATTTGCTCAAGATTCTGACATTTAAAAATTTAATAGCAAACAAAATGTGTGTTCTACACATCAGTTGCTACCCTCCCTCTGTAAAAACAAACCAACTAATTACATGATTCTTGAAATACTGCTACTCTGCAATGCTAAATGTCAAAAATTTTTCTTTCTTATAGATTATATTAAGATGCACAAGACATTTATTTTCAATTTGGTCAACAAAATTTTACCCTTGAGTGTCCAAAGCTTAAATTTTTTTCCACCTGACATTTTAAGCAATTTTAACAAACACGAAAAAGATCTCTTTGAGGCATCATAAAAGTTAAGAAAACTGTTAATCTGGAAATAAAACTGGTAGGCACTTAAATAACATTTTAGGGTATAAAGTTGGTATTGTTATTATGTAACTTAATATTTCAGAGATGGACTGGTCTTACATGGCAAGAAAAAAATTGTTTCCCCATGGGAAAAAAAAAAAGTAGAGAAAACCTGGGCTCTAAATAGTCCAAAAGTTTCAGAAACATTGAACTCCAAGCCCATTAAATATTAAGGTCAGCTTTACCAAACATTCCTAGCTATTAGTCACTCATTTCTCTTTAGTGATTGAAGTCAGACAGATGAAGTCAGACAGATCCTCCAGGGGAAGGATGGTCACTGGGAAGAGGCCCAAGCAAATTTTTTGGGCAATGAAAATGTTCTCTATCTTCATCTGGGTCATGGTCATCCCATGAATGCAAACATATGTAATAATATAGCAGGTTGGACATTGATGATCTTTTATGTAAGTTATTATTTTATTAATATACGTTGGGGTGACACCCAACCAAGTGTTGCTTGTCTTTTCCAGCAAATCTATAGCACCCCGAGGGCCACCTCTGCAACGGGGGGATACTGGCTATATCCCAGAATCAGTGTTTGCTAGGTGTTGGCAGGTAGGATCAAGAAGCACTACCGTGTGGATGAACTATGGAGTTTAATTTGGAAGGCGATTAATAAAGAAGGGGGCTGAGAGGTAAGCATAATGCAGCAGACTAGAGGGCCAAGGGAAGGAGAAGAACAAAAGTTATGGGGTATGGTTTTGAGTGAGCAACCAAGTCAGAGGAGGCAAATCCAACCAAAGATAAAAGACTGCGCACCAAATATTCTAGTAACTTAAGAGGTGCCAAGCAAATAATGGTCTTACAAGTGGGGAGGCCACTTTCATCCTTAATTTCTTCACCTTTCCCATTGGTGGAGCCTACTGTGTCTCTCCCTGCTAACATGGATTTGCCCAGAGAAACCTGGAAGTCTGTGAGGCTTTCCTTCTGCCCAGGGGAGGGGCTCATTCCTCACTTCTTTGGTTTATACAAGCTATGTATGGAATAGAATCATGTGGTTTCTCTTTCCTTTTGCAAAATGAGAACTCCTTTCCCTCAAAGATCTCTCTCTCTGTCTCCATCCGGCCATCTTTCCACCTATTCAAGATAGAAGACTATCTACATTCAAAGCTTTTATCTCTTTGAAACTCAACGCAAGGTTTAAGAATGCACCGTGGGGTTTTCTAACGGCCGTGGCAGTGGGAGACTCTGTTCTACCTAGCGGCTTCAAAGGCAGTAGCTCTCAGCCATGGCCACACGCTGGCCACCCACCTGGGGGAGTTTATGAACATTCGTGAAGCCAAGGCCTCTCCCCACATCAACTACATCCCTGGAGGTGGCTCCAGGTAGCATTAACTTCTAACGCTCCCCAGGTGAGTCCCACATGCAGCCAAGTTTGGGAATGACACTGCTAGGAGAGCTTCTCCCCTTGTTTCTCAAAGTGTGTTTACAGACCAGCCCCTTGAGAATTCTGACCCTTGTTAGGGTCCCAGATTCTCAGCCCCTCCAGAGCTACCAAGTCAGGATCTGCATTTCAACAAAACTTCCAATGAAGCCTGAACTGCATTGGTAGACGATTTGCCTGAGGTCCCCTTTCCGCAACTGAAAGGATTTCAGTTCAATAGAGAGTTTGAACATCAGTCAATTCTCCGTGAGACCTACACTCATAGACGCACATAGACACAGAGAAATATCGTTTGCACATTTAGAAGTATTATGTATATCTATAGATCTATATTATCAGAGACAAAAATATTCCTTAATCCTTGAATTCCAGATTAACAGGGTCATTTCTTTGTTCTATAAACAGAAAAGGTAAGGTGACTGGGGTAAATGTAAAGGGGAGTTCTGGGATATTACATCCCTAGAACCTGTTCTAGGACTTCAATGTGAGAGCATATTTATTCCATTATGACTGTGTTCCAACAATCACCGAGGGCACATCTGAGACTAGAATGCAGGAGTGTGAAAGAGTTTACTGGATAATTTTGGTCCCCCACTCAAGGATATTAACAGAACAGCAAGAGTCCTTACACCAGCACAGAGAGATAATAATCCACTTTTCTCCTCTAAGGGGGATGTGAGCTCCCTGGACAGACGTAGAGGGATTTTACAACTCCCTTCCTTGAGTTATAGCTTAGACGAAACTAGACACACACACACACACACACACACACGCACACATCCCAGAAGAGATTCAAACAACATATTTCCTTTTTCTATCCATTCTTTCACCTTATGAACAGATATAACAAAAAGACACTACAAGAAGCAGGAAATCCAGTCCTGCTTTTGCCCTAGGAATCTTCTTTTTTTTTGTCCTAGGAACCTTCTTGAAGACACAGCTCACTAATGTCATTCCCTGTCCCCACAGAAAGACCCCACAGAACTTTTATTTACAAATTAGAGTTAGGAAAGCTTTGCTTTCTTGCAGGAAGGATTTTCTCCCACTCCCCTTTCCTATAGACAAGAACTTTGTAACTACTGGATTCCTAGGAGGGGAGGCTTGAAACGAAAATCAAATTCATGGCTTAACTATTATGTTCATGTGGGAAGTTAGCACATTTGTGTTCTTTTTTTATGGTTTTTCTCTCTTCCATGATTTATATTTTTTTGGGTCCTTCGTTTTTGATTGTATTTATAATTTGCCAAATTTTTTAGCATTTGGGATTTCCTTGTATATTACTGCCAATCCTTTTTGGGGAACAACGTCTTTTTTTTTTTTAATTCCTCACAATTACCAGTTCCCATGTTTAACCTTCCTTCCTTATAAAAACACCTTTAAGTAATTGTCAGCAATTTATAAATCCCTTAATCCTACCCAGGACACTGGAGCAAGGTCGTCAGTTAGGGTCTTCTGATGGTGGGTTTCACTCATTCAGAAAATACTACCCTATTGCACAGAAGGAAAATGTAAAAAAAAGTTGCCAATAGGGGCGCCTGGGTGGCTCAGTCAGTAAAGCCTCTGCCTTCAGCTCAGGTCGTGATCTCAGGGTCCTAGAATCGAGCCCCCGCATCGGGGCTCCCTGCTCAGCAGGGAGCCTGCTTCCCCCTCTCTGTCTGCCTGCTGCTTCCCTATTTGTATTCGCTTTCTCTGTGTCAAATAAATAAATAAAATCCTTTTTTAAAAAGCCGCCAATATCTTCAGCATATTAACGGTGGGCTATGGGGAAGTGGCAGCTCAAGGAGCTGTCAGAAATATGCCAAGACTCTACCAAGAACACATAAATAAGAATCTTTGAGATGGAGGCCAGGCAGGAGCATGTTTAAACCTCTCGGGCGCCTGGGTGGCTCAGTTGGTTAAGCGACTGCCTTTGGCTTGGGTCATGATCCTGGAGTCCCAGGACCGAGTCCCATATCGGACTCCCGGCTCTGCGGGAAGTCTGCTTCTCCCTTTGACCTTCTCCCCTCTCATTCTCAGTCTCTGTCTCTAATTAAAAAAAAAAAAAAAAAAATCTTTAAACCTCTCCCAGCTGATTCTGCTGAATAGCCAACATTGAAAACTAGCGTCCTGGGACAATGCATCTTCGGGGCTACCATGAATGCAAATGCCCTGGGCATCTTATTAATCTGCAGACTCTCATTCAGCAGGTCTGGCTGGGGGCACCAGATTCTGAATTTCTAACCAGCTCTCAGGTGAGGCCGATGCTGCTGGTCTGCAGAACACATTCCACATTGCAAGGTCCTGAAGAAGAGAATCCATTTCCTCCGGCGGGTGAGCTGGGAGTGTCACAGAGAGAACACCAGTGTGTGAGGTCAGCAATCTGGGGTCTAGTCCAAGTTCTGTGGTTGGCAACTCTGAAGCCTTCACCAAGTGCCTTTACCTTGTTAGGTCTATGGTTCCCATCTCTGCTGAGATGGTCTGCTTGGCTCCCTGCAGGCTCCCAAATTCTGTGGTCTTGAAGACTTTCTTCATGTCTCAGCTTCTCCAAAAAATCACAGCTCCTACAAAGCTAAGTCTGCAAGGGAGCTGGCTTGATTGAAAAAAAAAATAATCGGAGACGTACTTCATGTCTAGGAGAGAATAATATGGGCACTAAGTGGAGTTTGTGTATACTTCCCTACGCTTTGAAATTTTTAGAATAAGCACTGCCCCTCTACTGTCGACAACTCCTAGATTCACAAGCCTATCCTGTCACAAACCACTTGGTGTCCTGACAGTTCTCTAGGAACGCTGTCAAACCCTGGGACATCGCTGCAGAAAGTCGCTAGCTCTCCTCCCCTGTCTGTATCCGGGTCCTTTGCAAGGAGACCCTTCAGCTCCTCCCATCAGGACATCAGGGTCTGCTCCCCTTCCCTCTGAGGCTGGCCTTGACCACATGACTTGCTCCAGCCAATAGAATGTAGCCAAAGCGATGCCCTGCTTCTTCAAGCCTACTTTTCTGGAGACTGGGCAGTCTTGGGCCCTGCCCAGTTGCCTGCGCTAGCCTGGGGGAATGACGAGAGACTTGAGAGCAGAGAGAGGACCCCAGCTGAGGCCATCGTAGCCCAGGCAGCCCCCAGCTCCCTCAGCAGCCGACTACAGACCCATGAGTAAGCCCAGATGAGACTAGGAGAGCTGCCCGGTGAGCACAGCCAAATCGCCATCTTACAGAACTGTGAGGGACAAGTGCTACTGTTGAAAGCTCTTTAAAGAACTACGGCGACAGAACAGGATTTAAATTTACTTTTTTAATTCTGTTTAAATGCGTATAATTCAGTGGCATTAGGTACACACTGTTGTTCGACCACCACCACTATGCATTTCCAGAACTTTTTTCATCATCCTGAACAGAAACTGTACCTGTTCAAAATAATTCCCCCTCCCCCTCCCCAGGTCCTAATAACCTCCCATCTATTTTCTGTCTCTATGAATTTGCCTATTCTTGGTCCCCTGCATAAGTGGAATCATACGATACGTGGCCTTTTTGTGTCTGGCTTTTTTCGCTGAGCATGGTTTCAGGGTTCATCCATGTTGTGGCAGGTGTCAGAACTTCCTTCCTTTCTAAGGCTGAATAATAGTCTATTATATATAGAGACAACATTTTGTTTATCCATTCATCTGTTGATGGATCGCTTTTTGGCTATTGTCAATAATGCTGTGAACACTGGTGTAAAAGTATCTATCTGAGTCCCTGCTTTCAATTCTTCTGGGTATACAGTGATAAGCAGAATTGTTGGAGCGTATGGTAAGTCTTATGTTTAACTTTTGAGAAACCACCAAATTGTTTCCCACAGTAGCTGTATCATTTTATATTCCCACCAGCAATGCATGAAGGTTCCAATTTCTCTATATCATTGAAACGCTTATTTTCCATTAAAAATATTTATCTAGCTATCTATAGCTCTCTATATTTAAGAGCTATCCTAATGGGTATGAAGGGGTATCTCATTATGATTTTGATTTGTATTTCCCCAATGACTAGTGATGTTGAACATTTTTTTCAAGTGCTTATTGGCCATTTGTAGATCTTCTTTAA
>CM052811.1:90570020-90615889 GCA_028533885.1 Nasua narica | reverse complement strand
TGTTTTGTATTACAGGACTTTCCATGCTAGATTGGTGGCTGGTAAAAAGCTTGGCTTACATGCAACGTTTGACAGAGCGTCTCCAAATCAGTCAAATGCGACAATAGCATCTGAGCAAAATGCAGGAAGGACCCTCTATCAAGTCAAGTTGGGCTTCCTTTTAGGGAATAATTCGAACTTAATCCAAGATTCCAATTCCTCATCATGCCTGAATGTGTATGTCATAGGGTGTTCGCAGGCAAAAATATGCACTTGCTTACTCTGGTTTCTAATCAGAAGACAACACGAAACAAAAAACAAAGCAAGCAACGAACAACAAGATAACACGTATCATCGGTCATGCATTTTGGTTCCTATTCCTCTGAGTCACGGGTGGCTGAGACAGAGGTGGCTTTGATGGGAAAGCCAACTTGATTTATTTGGCCCCGAAAGCTGGGTGGGACCCCTTTCGACACAGAAGCATCGCAGACCTAACAAGCTGGTAGGTACAGTGGCCTGGAGAGCAAAGGCCAGAGATGTCTCTAGACAGAGAAGCAGCCAAATTGCCTACAAGCTACCTGTCCGATGACACAATGGCTTTCTGGGCAAATGGCACTCTCGGGGAACCATGCAACCTTTGGCCTCTCCTGGGAAGTGCCTCGTGCTGGGGTAGGGAGGGCATGTGAGCAGCAGGCAGCTTTATGTGGTGGGGAAGAGGTAGTGGTCCATCTTCTTAATCTCTGTCAACTCCACCTCTTCTGTTTCTTCCGTTTCTGAGAATCCCTTCTCAGGCCACCTTGCTCCCCAAAGGCTTCAAGCTCTGCCCTACTTTCATCAGAGAATCAGCACATCCTGGCACTGGCGGGTTTCGGCCTCTCCCTGGCTAGTGTCCAGCTCACACAGGGCTTCTGCCCCCAGGGAAAATTCAGGACTGTCTTTCTACATCGTTCTTCTTGACCAACTAAGGTGCCTCCTGCAGATGGGTCAGTCCAAACTGGCCGGAACCCAACTTCCTGTTTCCAAACAGCTTTTGGATCCAAGTTGTTTTTCTAGACCCACGGATAACATTATAGTGCTTTTGATGTGCTGTGCACTGTCTTAAGTTTTCTCTGTTTTCCTCTCTATTTAATCTTCAAAACAACTCGATGAGGTCTGTCCTAGCATTAATCCCCACTTTACAGATGCGGAAACTGAGACCTGGGCCAGTAAATAGAAAAGCTGGGGAGTTGAACCCAGGCCATCTGGCTACAGAGTCCACATTTTAGGCTGCACAGTCCCATTGCTAACATTAAAAAAAAAAAAATACTTTATCTACTAGGAGCTGTGTTAAGAGCTTTACATATACCATCAAATCTAATCCACTCCCTAACCTTGTAGGGAGATTGGCAGAATTATCACCCACATAGGACATAAGGAAATGGAGGTATGGAGAAGGTTAAGAGACCCAGTCCAACCCACACAGCCAGTTTCAGTGGTGGGACTCAAGCAAGGCGTGAAGCTCAGAGGACAGCCAAGCGGTCCCGGAACACGAGGCTCCTTCCTGGGATGGATCTGAACCGATCATTGAGCCTCAGGGTTTTCTCTCTGTTTGCTTTTCAATATCATTTTCAAAATCAGAGAGAAAATATTTTAAATATCCAATCTCTTCTCTGCAAAACCCGACAGGGTTTCTTTGAAAGAGCAATGTGAACATAATGTATGCACATTCTCAAATTAAAACAAGATGAATAGGGGGAAGTCTAAAATGAATTAATTTATAGGAAGCTGCTGGAACACTATTGGAATCATTTAGATTAAATCTGCTTTGCCGGACGAGTCCACTTCCACTGTGTTCTATTATCGGTGGTAGATTGGTCCTGACAGCTCTAATAAATTAAACTGTCCAGCTGCTGCTCCTTCGTCTGATGCCACTGGTAACAGGCACAAGAATGAGGGAGGAGAAAGGGAAAACTCTAGTAACGCAGGATACTCGGGACGATGACGGATACAGCAAAACACCTTCAGATTTAGCAAATGAAGGATACCTCTGCACCAATTTATGCCCATTATCTGAAGTTACGAACTCAACCCCCTCCCCAGGATGGGAAAAAGGGTTCTTTCTGCAGCCAGACACCAGGCTCATGTGACAGGGTCCTGGCGACCTCATGATGATGGGGGCGGGAGTGAGGGGTGGGTGGGGAGTGGTGCATGGGAGGCGGTGGATTACACTCTGTCATCTCTCCAGCAATGAAAAGATACCTGCCTGCGCTTCCCCTGGCCCAGACCAGTGGCTCTCATTTGCCAGCTGACTTGTCGGCCTTCAGGCTGAGCTACGAGAATGAGTCAGAGAAGAGGGTACCCGCAGCCGAAGTCCATTTGCGACACCCTAAGCAACTGACCTAGGGCGTCACCTAACAGACTGACAAGAATCAGAGACACGGAAAACTGGTTGGCTCAGTTGGTTAAGCGGCTGCCTTCCGCTCAAGTCATGATCTCAGAGTCTTGGGATCGAGCCCCACGTTGGGCTCCCTGCTCAGAGGGGAGTTGGCTTCTTCCTCTCCCACTCCCCCCTCTCGTTCTCTCTCTCTTTCCCAAATAAATAAATAAAATCTTAAAAAAGAAAAAAAAAAAGGATCAGAGATACCACAGTTTAATCCTGCACAGGTGCCCACATATCTGAGCTGTGAGCAAAGCATAGGCATAAAAACACTTATGTTTTCCAGACAGATACCAACAGGGATGGAGAAGGCAAGCTATTCCTTTCCCCCGCCATGAGGCAGGTGTTTATGGTGAGGGACCTCACTGGGCAACTGAACCCATCATCCTTGAGCTCTGAGACCAACTGTCAGCCGCCAGCAGTCAAAGCCATTAGGGGTAAGGCCATCAGGGCTCTTCTGCATGTTTGACTGAGAGGTTTTATACCAGCAAAACAAGAACACATTAAAAAGGACCAGTTTGGGGGCGCCCGGGTGGCTCAGTGGGCTAAAGCCTCTGCCTTCGGCTCAGGTCATGATCTCAGGGTCCTGGGATCGAGTCCCGCATCGGGCTCTCTGCTCAGCGGGAAGCCTGCTTCCCCTTCTCTCTCTGCCTGCCTCTCTGCCTACTTGTGATCTCTCTCTCTGTCAAATAAATAAATAAAATCTTTTTTTTAAAAAATGACCAGTTTGGGCAGATTTTCTATTCTAGGAATTTGGAAACCGTGGCCCATACATTAACTGGTTGGTCTTTAACCCAGATAGTAATATCTTTGTGCTCAAAATTCAAATGAATCCTCAAAAACTGTCCCAAATGAAGTAGAAAGAAACCGAGATAAGACAGAGCAACGGTAACACTTTTAAAGCCAGCCCAGAAAAGGTTTATAATCAGCAAGTGATGGCGGGAAAAGTAAAATGCAGAGATAGCTTGAGGTAGCTAAGTGTAGTAGGTTTTGGGGTTTTGTTTTGTCTCTAAATTAGACCCAGTTATTGTTTTAAGAACCACACAGGACCGATTTTAAAGACTCACTTCTGCCCCCTGGTGGTTAACATAGATAAAAGCAACTGGAGTACAAGATGCTTTTTTAAAAGGCGTCTTATTAAAGTCTCTTGGTGATAAGGCTGAAATTACTTTACTCAAAACTCATTGTGTACGGTGGGCCAACAAAGCCCACCGCTGTTTTTGCACTCAATATATTCAGAACCAGACTAGCCACTCCGGAGGTTTAACAGAGGAATGGAAGAATTAGCCAGTGCCTTGCAGACAATCAAACTCTCATTAAGCCCCGCCCTTATATGCTGCCCCAAGTAGGCTTTGAACGCGGCTTAGCACACAGGGTCTGCACTATCACCTATCTCTGCTGTATTTTTTTGGCTTTCTCCAACAAAATCACCGGCCCACTCCCTGACCCAAGAGCCAGCTCCATAGCCCAGTGTGTTTGCAGTGTGCAGAATATTAGATTTCATATCTTTAACTGAAATATAATCCAGGACATAGGCCTGACATTTCGATTACAAATAGGCAAATATAAGGTGCCAGCAAAATAATGGGACCCTAATGTATTTCCTCTTTCACTCTGCAAATTCCCCTTTGGTCTTTGTAGCAGACGCTGTGGATAATCTGCTGGGATCCCCGTGGATCTGTTTTTACCATTCCCCTGGGTCCCCTCCCTGGCTCCTGTGTGCTTTGCTTGCTGCTAACAGCCGGCCGTTCCTGTAAGCGATCTTTGAAGGGCTGCCTCGGGACTGTTGGGGCTGCTCTGCCTGCATAGAAGGACAGCAGGGGTGCTCTCATTCCCATTCCAACCAGGTTCCTGGCGCGGTCCTCAGCCCCTCCTGGTGGGAGTGGGGAGCCCAGCTCTTGCCTCAAGTGGGAATCCACTCTGAGGAATGATCTATGCTCCAGAGTTCCCTGTGGGACTGGGCTGAGACAGGAAATCGGCCACAAGCTGCCCGTTGCTTAGCTCCTTTCTTCCTTCTCTCTCTGCCTGTTTCTTTCACCCTCTTAGCAGTTTTTCCTGGAAGCGCTTCCTTGGAAAATCCTTTGCATAAGAAAGAAATCTTCACCTTAAGGTCTCCTTCCAGGCAATGCCATCGGAGACAGCCTTGTTCTTTTCCAATTCTTTAAACAGAATGAACAATGTCATTCTGACACCATCACCCCCCCGACTGCCACCACCCCCGCCCCCCGCGCCTCCAACCAACTCCTTGGGCAAAAGCTGTCTGGTCCTGTAAAGAAAATAGCTCATTGGAATGCATTAATTAAACTCTGAAGCGCAGTGGACAGCAGACATCCCAATCCAAAGTTCCCATGGAGGGCTGCCCTCAGCTCCTACCCGGGGCCTGGGCTCTCTCTGCACCGCAGGCCAGCTGCCTCTCCGACACCTGCCGTCCCTGTCTGGAAGCACATTCGCCCCGCCCCCACCCCATTCCCCTCTCTGCAGAAATGTCACCTGATCTTCCCCTACCACCCTGCTGATTACGCTCCCGGTCCCCTTGCTGTCCCATTCTTCATTCTTCCTCCTGGCATTTACCATCTCTCCCTGACTAAAACATCAACTCCACAAAACCAGGACCTTTATTTTACATATTATCTGATCCCTGTCACCTAGAGGAGGGGTCAGCAGGGTTTTTCTGTGACAGTGCACACAGTCAGTATTTGGGACGTTGTGGGCCAGACGGTCTTTGTGGTGTAATGAGGGAGCCATATGAGTACGAAACTGAAGGGGCGTAGTTCCATTCCCGCAAAACTCTGTTTACAAAAACCAGACTTCCGCTTTCTGGTCCAGCACCTAAGAGGCTGGGAAGCTGCCCCTCAGTTCGAACAACAGGTGAACAAGCTGAACGTACCAAAAAATCAACAAGTCTCCTGAGCTCCGTCGGATAAGTGAGGTCCCTGGGCAGACAGCTGCCCCGAAGTTGGAGACACAGGCAGATCCGGAGAATTGCAACCGACTAGAGCAGAAACTCTTTCTGGAACAAGTACCAGGGTGGGAAAACCTGAACCGTAATTGACCAGTTACTGGAGGCTCAGTCTAGATACCTCTGAGAGTTAAAAGCTTCGTAATGTGGGGGTTTCCCACTTTTGTGTGTTTTACCTCCAGAAGCTCAGTCTGGTTCTCGCTATGAGTAGGAGAAATATGCCTTTGTGCTTTTGGCAGGGGGAGGAGGAAAAGGGACCACTTTGGAATATGCCAGAGCACTCTTCCTAACAAGGCTTGCCTTCAAGAGAAAGGATTTTAGCAGAGACTGATTTCTTTTTCCCTTCCAGAGACTAACATTTAAGGAAGGAATTATATCAATTCTTTACAATCTTATCTAGATGATAGAAGCAAAGGGAACACTTCCTATCCATTCTTTGAGGCTGGCATTACTGTAATAACCAAAACCAGACAATGATATCATCTGGAAAGAAAAACATAGACCGATATCTCCCATGAACATAGATGCAAAAGTCCTTAAGAAAATATTAGCAAATTGAATCCAACAGTGTATAAAGGGAATTAAATACCGTGACCATAGTTTATCCCAGGTATGCAAGTCTGGTTCAACATTCAACAATTACTGTAATCCACCACATCAATAGGCTGAAGAAGAAAAATCCCATGATCACATCAACAGATGCAGAAAAAGCATTTGGTAAGATCCAACCCCCATTCATAATAAAAACTAAGCAAACTAAGAATAGGAAGAACTTCCTCAACTTGGCAAAGAATGTCTACAGAAAATCTAAAGCTAACTTCCTACTTAATGGTGAGAAAATTAAAGTTTTCCTGCTGGGATCAGAAACAAGGCAAGGAGGTCCCTTCTTACCACTTCTGTGAGATATCTTACTGGAAGTCCTAGTTAATGGAATAACCTAAGAAAAGGAAATAAAGGGTAAACTGTTTGGGAAGGAAGAGATAAAACCATCTTTGTTCACAGATGACATAATTGTCTATGCAAAAAAATCCAAAAGGATCAACAACAATAAAAAACATTCCTGGAACAAATGATTACAGTAAGATTGCAGGGTGCAAGATATTAAACAAAAGTTGATTGCTTTCCTATATACCCACAATAAATAAATGGAATTTAAGATTAAAAATACAATACCACTTACACTGCCATCTCTTAAAATGAAAGGTATAAATCTAGGTAGGTATAGTTTAGGTATAAATCTAACAAAATATGTACTAGACCTATATGAGGAAACTTCTGATGAAAAAAAACACAAAAGAATAAATGGAGAAATATTCCATGTTCATGGATGGGAAAATTCAATATTGTCAAGATGTCTATTCTTCCCAATTTAATCTATACATTCAGTGCCATCACAATCAAAATTATCCCAGCAAGTTGTTTCGTGGATATTGATGAATTGCTTCTGAAGTTTACATGGAGAGTCAAAAAAGAAAAAAAAAAAAAAAGCAGCCAAGAATTTGCAGGAGGAGAACACAGAGTTGGAGGATTAGCACTGCATGAATTCAAGACTTACTATAAAGCTATAGTAATCAAGACACAAGACAGTGTGATATTGCCAAAAACACTGATAAATAAATCAATGGAACAGAAGAGGGAGCCCAGGAATAGATCCCCCAAAATACAGTCAACTGATCTTTGACAAAAGACAGTACAAGGAAGCAAAGATAGTCACTTCAACAAATGGTGATGAGACAACTGGACATCCGTATGCAAAGAGAGAGAAAGAGAGACAGAGAGAGAGAGAAAGGAAAAAGAAACTAGACACACTACACTCTTCACAATTAACTCAGAAGGTACATAGACCTCAACATAAAATGCAAAACTATGAGATTCCTAGAAGATAACAAAGGAAAACCCTACATGACCTTGAATGTGATGACGACTTTTTAGACACACCATCAATGGCACTATTTATGAAAGAAAGAATTGATAAGGGGGACTTCACTACAATTAAAAACTTCTGCTCTGTGAGAGACGCTGTCAAGAGAACAAGAAGACAAGCCACAGAATGGGAGGAAATATTTGTAAAAGGCACATCTGATAAAGAACTCTTGGCCAGAACATAAACAAAACAAAACAAAACAAAAACCAAACCAAAACAAACAAACAAAAAAACCCTTAAACCTCAACAAGAAAACAACCCAATTAAAAAATGGGTCACAGATCTTAACGGACACCTCAGCACAGAAGATAACTATATGCAGATGGCAAAGAAGCATCATGTGTCATTAGGGAATTGCAAACTAAAACAACGAGATGCCACTCTACACCTATGAGAAGAAGAAAAATCCAAAATACTGACACCACCAAATGCTGGTGAGGATGTGGAGTGACAAGAACTCTCTCATTCATCGCCGGTGGGAATGCTACATAGGATAGCCATGTTGGAAGACAGTTTGGTAGTTTCCCATAAAACTAAATATACTGGGACGCCTGGGTAGCTCAGTTGGTTAAGCAACTGCCTTTGGCTCAGGTCATGATCCCAGCATCTTGGGATCGAGTCCCGCATCAGGCTCCTTGCTCCGCAGGGAGCCTGCTCCTCTCTCTGCCTCTGCCTGCCTCTCTGCCTGCTTGTGTTCTCTCTCTGTTAAATGAATAAATAAAATCTTAAAAAAAAAAACAACTAAATATACTTTCACATGATCCAGTAATTGTGCTCTTCAATATTTACCCAAGTGAGTTGAAAACTTATGCCTACCCAAATACCTGCACATGAATATTTACGGCAGCTTTGATTTTAATAGTTGAATCAACAAAGATGGCCTCCAAAAGGCAAGTGGGTAAACCGGTACATCCCAGCAAGACAGTATTAGTACTGTCTTATTTAGTATTAGTACTTATTCAGTACTAAAAAGGAGTGAGCTATCAGACCATGAGAAACATGCAGGAACCTTAAACGCACATTATTAATGAAAGAAGGCCGCCTGAAAAGGCTACACGGGATTCCAACTATAGGACATTCTGGAAAAGGCCAGACTCTGGGGACAGTGGAAAGATCAGTGGTTGCCAGAGGTTGGGGAAGTAGAGGGAAGGAACAGATAGAATGGAGAGCAGCTTCGGGCAGTGAAATTATTCTAAATGATACAGTAATGATGGATACACCTCAGTGTACATTTGTGAAAATCCACAGACACTGCAACACCGAGTGTGAACCCTAAGGTAAACGATGGATTTGGGGTGCCGATAGCCTGTCAGGGCAGGTTTGTGATCTGGAACAAAGCTACCACCCTGATGAGGGGATGCTGATCACTGGGGGAGGCGGTGTGTTCGTGAGGGGAATGGGATGCACGAGATTTCTCTGTTCCTTAGCTCAGTTTTGCTGTCAACCTAAACATGCTAAAATAATAATAAGGTCTGTTCAACAATAACGATAACCACTCCCTGTTCCCCCCCAAAACAGATGGCAGGCTGGATTTGGCCAGTAAGCCGCAGTCTGTGGACTCCTAGCGTGGGTCCTGGGTTAAAGGAATGAAAAAATACTAAAGTGTGTTCCGATTACTGTTGCTGCATCAAAACAATGGTTTTCTTTTGCTCGTCATTGGGGGTCAGGAATCTGGGGAGGGCGTGGGCTGGGGAGTGGTCTGGAATTGCCGTGGGCGGTTGCAAGGCTGGGGGAGACATCCTCGAGTGATGCTCACTCACGTGGCGGGCTCACTCACCACGCAAAGCAGTGCTGAGACTGTATGCTCAACGACACGTTCAACGGCAGCGGGGGTGGGGAGGCAGATAAAGAAGGGAGTATTTATCAAGGACAGACGATGAGACAAGCATCAGGCCAGCCCTTCCCACAGGTCAGCCCTTCCCATCTCTTGCAGTATGTACCGGAGTTCCCGCGTTACCGTGGGGGGACCAGAGGCAGAGAGAGATCAAGGGGCTGCCCCGCCTCCTATGGACCGGAAGCAGTGAATTCTGATGCCAAATCCAGAGCAGCCGGGTGCTCATCCTTCCGTACCAGTTTATGTTCCTGGGGACACAGCAAGGGAAGCGGCACGTAGGGAAGGGAATCCGAGTTGTCTCTAGCTAAAACCTTTGTCTCCTCCAGGATGGCACTTAAGCTGTATCCTGCACACGCCTCTCCTGAAGGTCTTGTTCAGCAGGTCTAGGGTGGGCCCGAGAGTCTGCATCTAACAAGGGATGGGGAAGCTGTGGGCCCACCACCTGCACTGTGGGAAGCAAGGCTCTGGGGCACAACAGGGCGAGAGGCAGAGGGCTGTGAAAGCTTGTCTCCTTCCTTCGGACCCTGATAGCGTTCGTCTGCTGTGGGCGGTCAGGACCCAAGGATAGAAAATCCAGGGTAGGTGGTGGGTGAAGTACAACACTGTGGAATTCCATCTCATTAAGAACGAGTAGTTAGGAACTGCCATTTTCCTCTGCACAAGTCCTGTCTTTTCAATCCTTCACTTTGGTCTTCGTGGAGCTGTGCGCAAATATAGGTAAGAGCAGAAAGCCAGACTCGGGCAGTTATGCGTCATTTCAGGCACACTTTCAGAAAAAGGCCAACTCTCACAGATCAAGAGAGAGATCAGACCAATTATTCCAAGTGAATTGAGGGGCTAAGGTTTGCTTATCTCATTACAGCACTGGCTGCCCTAGATAAATGCAGATTCGATTGTCTTTATAAGTGGAGACACGGACAAGGTAAAGTTTCAATATGGCCATATCGGATGTAGCGACATAAAAAGTACAAAGTGTCAGCCACTGCTGTATCCAGTTAATTCTGAGAGCAAGGCTGTATAGACTCTTCACAGACACTAGGTGGCACCCTTTGCTTTTTTTTTTTTTTTTCCTTCATGATTCTTTGAGCTACCTCGGGACTGGACCCTGGGAATTTGTATTTTAAGTAATTCTTCCCAGATGAGTTTTCTATACAGTTGGTTGATGGGCTGCCACGGGCTGCCTTGAGAAACGGCAGACGCAGTTAAACCCTTCAGTGAAAAATGAAGAAACAGAGGGTGGGATTTATTCATTTTACAGGGATGGGACTAGGGCCCAAGAATTCTGACTCTTGTTTCAGTGGCTTTTCTACCAGATCAGGAAAACAATAAGTAAAAAATTTAAACGAGTTTTACTGTCCATCCTTGAAAATCATTAAATCCTAAATTGTGTCCTGAAATTGAAGACACACCCATGGAATAAAATGCTGAAGCTAGCAAAGGAGTTACACAGCTATTTCAACCTGCAATTAGGCTAATATTAATGTAACAACAACAAAAAACCCTTCTGTTAAAGTACATGAAAGATGAAAGAGGGATAAGCCCCGAGTCCAGCAGGTGGCAGCATACTTTAAGGAAAATACTAGGTGACACCATCAGGAGGGAAGCTGTAGGTAAAATAGTAAATACAGCTTTAACAGAGGAGGTAAGTGCCTAATGTATAAAGTTTAACGTTACGTTATGTATATATACAAGACACATCAGGATTCCCTCCTAAATTTTATCGGCCTATTACATTATTATCAGATTGAAGATCTGATTCTATGAGGATGGTTCTATGCCATGTGGCTACAGTATTTCCTTTGTTGAGATGCCCTGCCCAGTGTTACTGCTGAGGCATATGTTAATACATATGACAAATTATTATGGGCTGGAACGTACCAATTCAATCATCAAATATTTACTGAGCACCTGCTTAGTGACAGGCACGTTTCTAAAAGTAGAATGAATAAGCAAATTAAACAAAGCTGAGATAAATGAATACGTTTCAGCACTGAAGGTTTCGAGCAGAGATAAGGAAGGAGGGTTCTTTTTTATTGTTGCTTTACTGTTCGCAGACCTGAGAGGAAACCAGAAGAAAGAGAAATTTGGAAGGAAAAAAAAAAATTCATGGCTCTATTCAATCTTGGGAACCAGAGATGTCATCTAGGACTTGATGAGAGAGAAGTGAACAATGAACTCCATTTTGTCCTGTCTTCTCCTTGAAGGAGACAAACTGGCCTCACTTCTCACATCTCCTACCCCCTTTCCCCTCCTCTCGATGCTCCTTCCTCTCAGACACTAAATTCCCAGGCGGAATTCTCCACCCTAGTCCCGCCTGATTTTACCCCTACCCCATCTGCTGGATCCGGGTGCCTCTTATGTGCGCAGGTGGGTCAGTACGGGAACCTCCTTAATGATGAGGGTCTTACTACGCTCCAAGATGGCCCCTTCCACTGCTAGAGAACACACACCGTTCCCGAGTCCTGCTCTGCTGAGGGTGTGTGCAGTACTGACCCCTCTCTGTGCTTTCTTCACTTAGCTCCTCTGGTTTCTCCTCCCAGGGGGTTCCTGGAGGATCCTGAATTCCCCTCCCATGGGGCAGCCACTTGGTGACTGAGGAAAGCCATCATGCACCTCCTTCCCTGGAGTCTGCAACCTGGAGTTACCAGCGTTCTCAACTGCCTCCCTCTAGGTTCTCCATCATCCTGGCCACCTGTCTTCAGATCCACTTATTATGTGCTGTCCAAGGATGGAATAGAAGAAAACAGATGCCTCTATGGTACAACTATGGCAGGTAGTGTTGTGACAACTATGTGGGTATTGAGAGCGGAAATGTGAGCTAGGACTCACCACCATTCCACCGTACCCTTTATATACCCCTTCACGACACTCTACAGTTATGTCTCTGGGTCGGATTAATGAATTATTTCCCCTCTGGAGTCCATGTTCCCTGGAAGGACAGATTCATGCCTGAGTTATTCACTGCTGTGTCCCCAACAGGCAGCACTGGGTCTGGTCCCTGGCAGCATTTTTTGAAACAAAGAGACTTGAGAAAGAAGAAGATGAATTTGAGTACAAGTCTCTTCAGAAGGATCGCAGAAGGTACAAGGAGTGTTCTGGAACCGTGATAATCCAAACATCATTCCCTTCCTCTCCAAGTTCAATTTCAGCGTGTCTGCTTCTCTCCGTGGGACGATGGGCAAATGAACATTAGCCAGGCTTGGGTGATGAGGACATTTGAACAGAGAAAGCTGATGGGTTTGTTTCCCCTGGGCTGGGAGAGAGCCAGAGGTCTGGCCGTGCATGAGTGGAAAGCAGGGGCAGATCTCGGGAATAGCATGGCCCACAGCAATGTGTGGACCTAGAGGGAGGTGGACTTTGTCAGGATGGTCCTCCCGGATCTAAAGAGCTGATATAAAACTGAGATATTCAGTGTCTGCCTTGAAGCTGGGGGAGCACAGAGACTATGGGAGAAGTGAGGGGCTTTCCCAGGGGGTCTCAGTGGGACTCTGTCAGCATCCCTTCATCCGACCATTAGTCCCAAGGGACAGTCCGCTTTGCCTGCCTCTAATGGTGGGACTATTGCCACTTGGAAAGAAAACAGCCAGACCTGGGCATCACCGAACTGGCAGGTGAATATGAATGTGTGTGTGTATAGAATATATATACTCCTGACAGCCAGAGAGAGAAGATGTTCACTCACAGCAAATTAAACTCATACCCAGCAAAAGAGAGCAACTATGAGAGACAGAGGATGACTTCCATGAAGTGAGCCAGAGCATCTCTGAAGACTCAAACACAGCACCAAGAGTGCACCTGGAAGCAGGCAGTCAAACGTGCAGACTGAAGGAAAGGATGCTCAGCTCCTGTCACATAAAACAGGGACTGACGCGTGGAAGAAATGGGGCAGAAACACAAAGAGATGAAAATCGTTATGAGAAAAAAAGAGTCAATATGCAAAGTAATAGCAGGGTGAAAAGAATAAAAGGGAACTGATAGAGGACGGGACTGAAAAATAATAGATGGCCATTTCCCTGAGCTGAAGAAAGACCCGGGTATGCAGGGTAAAAGGGTTCACTGAGTTCAAGGTAGTACTGATTAAAAACAAAAAACAACCCACCTCAGCATATGCTTGAAGTTCCCTAACTCGAAGAATAACTTACATATTTCTAGGAAGGGAAGAATAATGAGAATGCCAATGGGATTATTTGCTAAAGTTTAAAGGGCACGGAGCAGGTACAGGGTACCTGACCATATCCCCTTTACCAGGGTCTGAGCGCTGGCGGCTAATAGCTCATTGCTGCCCACTTTTTCTGGGAACTGCCCTCAGCGGTCTTGAAAGGGGCTCATAGCCTGACCCGGCAGGGCCCAGGAAGTTGTGCTCTTCTTTGGGGTGACCTACAGCCAACAACTTATTGATAAGTGGGAATAAAGGTCACAGGTATTACCCTGACGTGAGAGAAGCCCTGTGGTGACTTTCACACTCCTGAGCTTTCTGTGGGGCTGAGGCTGGACCCTAGTAGATGCCACCTCTACCCAGCTCTTCCTTCTGTCCTGTCCATCTTCCCTCATTGTCACAGGTTTCTCCTGAGAGCTCCCTTTCAATTAAGTCACTTGCATTCAAATCCCACCTCAGGTTCTAGAGAGCCCAACCTGACAGAGAAGGCCTGAGAAGCCTATACCTCAGCAAAACCAAAACAGAATCTACACACAACCCTACGTTAGAATTAAGAAAGAGAGAAACAGGGGCGCCTGGCTGGCTCAGTCGGAAGAGCATGTGACTCTTAATGGTGGGATCATGAATTTGAGCCCGAGGATGGGTGTAGAGATTACTTAAATAAATGAATAAACTTAAAAAAAAAACAAACATTCATATATTCATCTTAGAAATAATACTAAAGTCAAGATTCTATCCAAACAATAAATTATCTAGATCTGTCTTACCCCGTTTGGTAGCCACAAGCCATATATGGCTATTTAAGTTTAAATTTAAATTAAATAAACTTGAATTTAAATTAAAAATTTAATTCCTGAGTTATCCTTAGCACATTTCCAGAGCTCATTATCTCCGGGTTGCTAGTGTCTACCCTACTGGAAAATACATATATAGGGCATTTCCGTCATCACAGAAAGTCCTCTTGGATCGCGCTAACCCAGCGCACTGACCTCGACACGAGATAAACAGGAGGAGAGGAAGAACTTGGGCAACACACCCAGGGAGTAGTCTGTCTCTATCTGTGTCCCTGTATGTCCCTCTAGGTATTAATTCTGACAGATAATAAAGGCAACTGTCTAGGCACGGTGTATAGCAAAATTGCTAAACAAAGAATCTTGAAATAACGTAACTGAAATCTTAATAACAGCTTTGTGCTAGACACGTCAAATAATTCCGTCAAGATTTAAGAGTTTGGGAGGTGTTGGAGAAACAAAGGTATCCACAAAGAGTGGATCAGGGGAACAAAGGAAATGGAAGTCTTTATTGGAGTGTGAGATAGGGAGGAAATACAGCACCTTCCGGGGGGAACGCAAGCATCTCATTGGGGGAATTAGTGTTTTGTTTAGAAAATACATATAGTGAGGAAGGGGATATGTGATCCCTAGAGCAGAGAAAAGGGGAAAATCATTAATGAAATCAAAAAATGGGGAGGGGTGCCTGGATTGCTCTATTGGTTAAACAGAGGACTCTTGGTTTCTGCTCAGGTCGTGATCTCAGGGTCCTGGGATTGAGTTTCACTTGGGGTTCCATGTTCAGCACATAGTCTGCTTGTCCTTCTCCCTCCCTCTCTGCTCCTCTATGTACACTAAATAAAACACTAATATGGAAGAAAGTCAAATATATGATCATGATGTTAGATATAAATGTACCTAATTCTTCCCATAAATGGCAGATTTCATGAAGACAAAATGACATACAACCAAATAACTTTATGCAGTTTGCAAGAAAACGCTCACACTTGCACACACGAAGGAAAATATAGTATTCAAAAAGATGTATCGGGTAAACAGAAACAAAAAGTAATCCGTTTAGGAAATATGAACATCAGGTAAAAAGTCACTTAAAGTTAAATGCACCAACTAAACTTACTAATGCAGAAAGAAGTCTTGCCAACAGACACAACAGGAAAGATAGGCAACCAAAGAAAAGTTGGTCAAGGATTTGGACCGACTGAGTGGTCCAACAGTCAGCAGTGATGTGAAGAGATGATCAAACATATTAGCAATAGGATAAGAGAACTAAAAACCACAATGATACGCTCCTTGGAGCTGCAAATACTAGAATGGCTTATAATGCCAAGGCTTGGTAAGACTGCAGGGAGATGTTGGGGTGCCTGGATGGCTAAGTCGGTTAAGCAACAAACTCTTTTTAAGATTTATTTATTTGGCAGACAGAGGGAGATCACAAGTAGGCAGAGAGGCAGGTAGATAGAGAGAGGGGGGAAGCAGGCTCCCCTCTGAGCAGAGAGCCCGATGTGGGGCTCGATCCCAGGACCCTGAGATATGACCTGAGCCAAAGGCAGAGGCTTTAACCCACTGAGCCACCCAGGTGCCCCTAGCAACCAACTCTCGATTTCAGCTCAGGTCATCATCCCAGAGTCATGGGATCAAGCTCCAGGTTGGGCTCTCTGCTCAACGAGGAGTCTGCTTGAGATCTTCTTTCTCTCCCTCTGCTCCTCCCCCATCCCATGGGCACACACACACACACAATCCTTACCCCTCAAACAAACAAACAAACAAATAAATAAATAAATCTTAAAAAAAAAAAAAAAGACTGCGCTTTTCTGGTGGTATACACTATCACCATCCTGGAAAACTTATTAGGCAGTACTCACTTGGTTTAAGGGTATATATGCCTCTAACCCAGCAGTCCCACTCTCTGGCGCTAATATGCCCTAGAGACAAGGAAACTGTTACTTCTTTTTTATTTTTGTAGTTTCAGGTTTCTATTTAAATTCCGGTTAAGTTAATAAAAAATTAAAAAAAAAATTCCGGTTAAGTTAACGTATAGCGTAGAATTAATGATTCACCACGTACATATAACACACAGTGGTTCTCACAAATGCCCTCCTTAATGCCCATCATCCATTTAACCCACCCCCACCACACCCCCCGACGTCCCCTCCAAGTCAAGGAAAATTTTAATTCAAAGCTGCATCTGAGGTCCCGCATTAGAGAATGAAAGATTATAAGGAAAATATACTAAAAATCACAATCCTGGAGAGGGACTTACATCTCTCTCAGAATTTGGCAGAAGTAGGGAATCTTTGCTATAAAAATAAATAAGGCATAGGAGAATCGTATCAGGAAATTCACATTCGGTCCAATCCTATAAAAATTTTAGCCTCTGCCGGTTATCGATATCTCAGTCACGGACACACACATCTCACATCTCAGCAAGGGCCAGCACAGGGTCTAGCTTGCAGAACAAAGAAATGCTGAATGCCTGACAAAGGTATTGCTGTGGCGGATAAATTAGAAAACAATGGAATCTGAACACCAAGTGTTTACAGGGAGGTTTTTCCTGCAGTGCTCAGGATGGGGTGGATGTATCAGAGAGGTAAAGCAAGCAAGAGTTTCTTCCAAGTTGTCTGTGTTTTTGAAATTAAGGTTGATTTTTCTCCGCACATCCCCGTCTTGTAATAGGCTGTTAAGGCTGTTCTACCCTCAGCAGCTAGCATCCTTCTGAAACACAGCTTGGCTGCCCGGAAAGGGCCTGGCATCTCAGGAGCTGGGTGGGACGTGTTTCAGCTCTGCCATTTGGTGGCCGTGTCACCTTCGGCAAGTCTCCTGGGTGCTCTGAGCCCCAGATAACCAGTCTGTGATACAAGGATAACAATACCTAACTTTCCATAGTAAGGCCCAGATAAGGTCATGTCTATTCAAATAAATGAGTACTATAAGCCCCAGCCCTGTACCCTAGAATTCATATTCTACAGAGAAAACTGAACTGTGAACCTATTATCTGCAAATTTGGGAGGAGAAGCCATACCCCATAGGCACACTGGTTTGTAGACAACAGAACTTTCTAACTGGGCATAAAATAATTGTGGGCCTTTCACATCTACAGTAGCCTTTCTTGAAGGTTATAAGAAAGGATTACTTCCACTGCCTTCTCCCACCCCTACTACCCCCGGTCACCTCTATTATCACCTCTACCTCCTTCAGTTTACAGAGAACTCTTATTCTCAAGTTCTTTGTTTGACTCAATCCACATAACAACCTCCCAAGACAGGAAGATGTAGTTTAGAGCCAAGGGAACGCTAACCCAATACAGGGAAGGCATTTCTTCTTAAGAGCTAATTCCAAACCTGAATCCTCATCTAAAAACACTACTCCAAGGAGAGAAGCGAAATGCTGAGGAGCACCCTGATGTTTTTTCTCGATGAGCCAAACTCACCAATGGGGTAGGAGACCATTCTGAGCTCACGTTTTGGGTGCGAAGTTATCAAAAGTCAGAGTTTGGGGAATTTTACAATTATTTTTACTTGTCTGCATTTTTCCACCCTGGATTCTAGGCCAAGTTCTTTCCAGTTGTTGCTAATTTATAAAGTCTTGTCAAATCGTTGGCTTTCTTTTTACTCATTAACTTGAAAATTTGAAGTGTAGCTGATGGGTTAAAAAAAAATGCTTCCTGTTATAAGCTCTTTGTTCCTGGAGCTGAACTACTGACAAAACCAAGAAGTTCACAGGAGTTGGTGGAAAATCAAAGCGTTCATGACTGCAGGTGCCGCCAGCTAATTGGGCTAATTGGGCTCTGATTCCGCAAGGTGAGAATATACAGGATAGCTATGGGTAGTAACGGTGTGTTCAGAACTTCTACTTCTCCATGAAAGAACGGAACTGCTTCGCCTCTTGAGGGCAATGAATGTATTAACAGCAGACAAACTAGCAAGCAGCATAAATTTCTAACGACCGCAAAGTTTTCAAATCATAGTACTTCCGTCCTAATGTCGCCGCTAAAAATTACATTGCAGACAATGTAACACTGTGACACACGGTTCCCAAACTGTATGCCGAGATCCCCCAGAAGACTGCCATGGACTCACACGATGTGACAGGATATTTTAAACTTCTGAAGGAAACGGCAATCTCTAACCGGTCAGAGCGTCGTAAATCACCAGCTCCAGGTAGTTCGTTTCTACATTGGATTCCCCTCCATGCCTTTTGATGACATCATTGAATGCAAAGCTGTGTATTTGGCAGCTGCCATGAGCCAAAAAAGCAAGTTCTGGGTGAAAATTGACGGGGAACAGGAAATGAGGCTGCCGTACCCAACCCGGTTGGGTCCAAGGTTGAAGTCATGTGTGTCCAACAGATGTGCACATTTCATCAGTGTTTTAAGAATTACATCAATTTATTTTCATTTTTGAGAGTATTTGAGAGAGACTGCACATGCCAGCAGGAGTGGGGGAGGGGCAGAGGGAAAAGCTGACTCCCAGCATGCTGAGCCTGACTCGGGGCTCAATTCCAGGACCCCGAGGTCATCACCGGAGCCGAAGGCAGATCCCTGACTGACTGAGCCATCCAGGTGCCCCAAGAATCACATGAATCTTTAAAAACCTCAATTTAAATGTGTTATTTTTACTTATTGTTGATGGAAGTACTTACTAAATGGAATGGATAGTTCTTTTTACCTAAGGGGCGCTGTGACGGAACTGATGACCCCTGAGGGGTACCGTGAACGAAGGTTGGGAACTGTTGCAGTAGATGAAAGAGTGAAACAAAATCTGCAAAAGCACTGTCATCAGTCTTGCTCGTCCTAGAGTGGGTGTGCGTGTGCATGTGAAAATGGAACAAAATAACATCAAAATTAAACAGTGGGCAGTGGAGCTATACTAGGTCTTGCTCCTCCATAGTTTTCTATATTTACTAACGTAAACAGCTAGTACTCTCATATGCTGAAAAAAAAAAACCTGAAGGTTATTAAAAATGACCCTCAAAGGAGCACACTTGCTTCCAGGAATAAAAATATCTGTTAAATATACCAGAGAATTTCATTTTGGGAGAAGGTTTTACTGCGATCTGCTAAACTTCTCCAGCTTCCTGCTCCACACATTTGGGATCTGGCTTTAGGGCATTGAGATTTTGAAGAAACCTGTTTCTGCCTGCATCTCTCCTTGGTGCTGTTAGAAAACGCCCCGTTTCCCACCCCCTGCAGCCTTCAAGAAGTGAACTTGGGTTGGGGTTTTCAGCTGATCCGGCTTCTCAGCCTGAGGGCAGGCAGGTCTAACCAGGATCGGAGACCTGACTGGATGGGGAGGCGGGGCTTCCTGGTGTCAGATGTGGCCGCTGGGACACCCGCTTCTCTGGCTCCTGCTTCACGGGGAAAAGAATGCCCTGCAGCACTGGAAACATGCCCTGAGGGAATTCACACTTGAAAGCCCCCTTGAGTGAGAGGGAGATGGGGTGTTTTGCTGTTAAAACTGACTGACACCTGTTTCAGCTCAGGTCATGATCTCATGGATTCTGGATGGATTCCCAGGTCAGGCTCTGCCCTCTGTGCGGAGTCTGCTTGAGAATTCTTTTTCTCCCTCTGCCCCTTCCGCCCACCCCAAATAAATATATATTGAAAAACAAACAAACAAACAAACAAACAACAAAACTTACCAGCACCTGAGAACTCACCTTTTCTAAACCTTAGAGAGTTCTCTGTAAAACTGAGATATATATATGTCTTTATTAACTGTGACGGAAAACAAACTTAAACCGTTGTTGTCCTCAGGAAAAAAAGGGCAGTTTTCATTCTACTCTGTACTTGTGATAATTGTGTTTATTTCACTTTATTGACTGCTAATATTTGCAATCTATTAGACTGTTAAATCATCACACTAGACCCATGAGGTAGTGCTATTATATCCACTTGGAACAGATGAAGAAACAGAAGTTCACAGATTAGGGGACTTGCACAGAGTGAAATATGTGGAATTGGTAGAACCAAGGTTTTGGAATTATTTTGGATAGTTTGGCCCCAGAGGGCTCTTAACAAGATGCTGTCACTTCCTCTTTGTAACAATTTCCTTACTGAGGGGTATCCTTCCATTAGGCACGAATATATGACTGTACGCTTTCAAAATCCAAGCTTATACCTTCCCTAAATTTTCTGGGAAATATAGCCATTTCGTTCTCAAAGCTTTCATAAAAGCTTTTATATGTTCTATTGTGTTATATATTAAGTGTTCTGTATCCTTTTGTGACATTATATTTTGTCTTTAGTAATGTGACTCCCCACTGGATTAGGAAGTCTGGAGAGAGGGGCACCAAATATTGTTTCTGTCTAGAGCCTCAGTGCTTGGAACCAAGTCAGTACGCAATAAAGGTGTGATTAAGAAATGAAAGCTGATGTTTGATAGCAGTTACCATTGATGCCATGCCTTTATGCCCTCAGCCCACCTTGAAGGTCACCTGCAAACATTTCCCAACCATGCTGAATGTTTCCTGAAGACATTCTCTGGCTACTGAGGAATGCCTGACCAAATGTGGGGAAGGCTGGAGTTTGCCAGTGAATTAACTCCCAGGAGGAACCCACAATCACTGAGGGATTAAGGTTGGTAGACATTTGCTTCAGCTTCCTCGCTGGGGCAACTCTGAGCTGTGTTCTACAAAGTCTCTCAGGCCATTCCTGGAGGACTGAGTCCCTGGTGCCCATTGCAGTTACCTGTTCCTTAACACTTTCTTTCTTTTTTTTTTTAATTTTCTTCTTTAGTGGTCTGAGTACTCCATTCTCCCAGAGCCACAAGGAAATGAACTCTGCCAACAACCTACATGAACTTTGAAGCAGACACATCCCCAGTTGGGTTCCCGGATGAGACGGCAGCCCAGCTGACACCCTGATCTCAGTCCTGTGAGATCCTGAGCAGAGGATCTAGCTAAGCTGTGCCCAGCTCCTGACCTATGAAAACTGGGAGGGTATTAATAAATGTGCGTTATCTTAAGCTGTTGAGTTCATGGCCCTTTGCTATGCAGCAATATAAAACTAATGCAGATTTGGGCACCTGGAAGTGGGGTGCTGCTATAACAAATTCGTAAGAACATGTGTGTCAGTTTGCTTGGGGTGCCATGACTAGTACCACAGATGAGGTCGCTTAACCAGCAGAAATTTATTTTTCACAGTTCTGGAGGCTGGAAATCGGAAATCAGGGTGTTGGCAGGGTTATTTCTTCTGAAGCCTCTGTCTTCGCCTTGCAGATGGCCTCCTTCTGTGTCCTCACCTGGTCTTCCCTCTGTGTCTGCCTGCCCCTGGGGTCTCTTCCTCTCCTTACAAGGACACCAGTCCTACTAGATTAGGGCTCACCCGTATGCCCTCATTTATCCTTAAAGGCCCCATCTCCAAATGCAGCACAGTGGCAGTTAGGGCTTCAATACATGGATTTTGGAAGGACATATTTTAGTAACAACACAGTGGTTTTGTAACCAGAAAATGAGTAGAGGTTGAAGGAGCTTTGAGGAAGATGGTAGGGAAAGTCTCAACTGCCATTTCTTAGTAGAAATCTGGACTTTGAGGATGCTGACTGTGAGGGCTCAGAGGCAAGTGAAACATGTTACCGGAAACCGGAGAAAGGGGGATCCTTGCTCTGCAGTGGCAGAAAATTTGGCAAAATCGTCTTCCGGAGGTATGTGGCAAGCTGAAGCTCTAAGTGATAAACTTGGTGACAGGTCGAAGAACATTTCTAAAGAAAGTGTGAAAGGTGCTGCCTGATGTCTTCTTCCGGTTAATAGTAAAATGCAAGAGGAAAGAACTTTAAAAAAAAAAAAAAGGAACCAGAATCTTAAGACTTAAAAAGTTCTGAGCCTCTCAAGATGGCAAGAGTTGGACTCTTGGAAAAGCATATTCCAGAGAAAAGGCTGAGATGTGACTGTACGACCCTGTTAAAAACTCAGAAAACCCACAGGTCAGAATATGCAATCACACAAAGGACTTTTGAGAGAAATTAAGGATAGGGTATGGCCCACAGATCTTCTCAACCCAACCAGAGAACCTCTCGGAAGCTTAAGGGTACTGTCCCTCAGTCATTTTAGCAGAAGGCCAAAGTACAGAAGGGATGATCTTAAAAAAAAAATCTATGGAGATAGATTTTGTCAAATGGAGTGAACCACAGTGAAATCCATATAAGGTCTACAAAGTTCTTGCGAAACTGTTTCTATAGACATACTGCTAGCTTGGCCCAAGGGGCAGAGAGATGACAGAAAAGAAAGGGAGGCTCTCAGACTCCCCAAGTTGTACTGGCAGGAGAACGCAGGTTGATAAAATTGTTCTGCTCAAACACAGGCTTCCGTGCTGAGTAAGGGCACAGGGGGTAGAGTCCGAGCCACAGAGGATTATTCCAAAGCCTTAAAACCTACTCAAGGAAATCCCAACATTTGCCAGGCTGGATTTCAGAACAGCTTTGGACCAGTGATTCCTTCTCACCTTCCATTTCCCATTTTGAACTGGAATGTCTACGTCTATTAGCCTACACCCCCATCGTAAGCTGGGAGGCGGGATGGAGGGAGGATGTGGATAGATATCTGTTTAGTTTCACAAGTCCATACCTGGAGAGGACTTCATCCCCAGCAGCTGTACTTAATAGACTACACCCAAGTGCTTTATCCATACCTGATCTCATGCTAACTTTAAGATGACACTTTAATGGGAAGAGACTTTGAGAAAGAGCTGGGTGAATGCATGTGGGATGGGTATCGGGGACCAAAGAGGGTGACCCCCCCCAACAGTGATTCTAGGCCCTTCGTGCTCATGCCTTTGTGTAATTCCTTCACCCTGAGTGTGGGCAGGACCTGTGGCTTGCTTCAAACCAAAGGAACATGGCAAAGGTGGTGGGATGTCACTTCCACAGCTGTGCAATATTACACAGCAAAGACAATGGGAGGTCACTCCCGTGGTGATGGTACACAATATGGCAACAGTCATGGGAAATAGCCTATGGTTATGTTAATGATGTGTACATAAGACTGCAAGTGGAGTAGCTCTGCTCTCCTGTTGGCCTCGAGTTCCATAAACACAAGGAGATGACTTTTGCCAACAGCCTCAATGAGCTGGGAGGTAGATTCTTCCTTTGTTAGGCCTCCAGGAGGCAACAAAGCCCTGCTGACCTCCTGATGGCAGGCCTGTAAAAGCTTGAGCCGGGAACCCAGTTTAGTCATGCCCTAGACTACAGACACAGAAACAGAGGAAATAAATGTCTGTCCTTTTAAACTATTATGTTTGTGGTAATTTGTTATGCAGCAATACAAGCTAGCTAATACAAAGATTCTCCACAGGTGATGGATTGTGCCATCACCGAAAATGCTTAGACTCTAGTGCCATCTTGGCATAGCTGTCCTCACTGAAATCTTAACCTTCTAACTAACAGTAGAGCCAAACCGCTGGATAGTGGCGTGCTGTTTAGACGCGATCAAAGCATTGGTAAAATGCCTTATCACTGGTTTAAGTAGAGTCAGCAATGTAATTATTCTATTTAAAATGACTCAGCTGAATGATAACAACTATAGGATTTGCCAGTGTCCCCAAAGAAGCTTGCGGCTGTCATTTTAGTGCCCCAATTTCTATTAAGATGCTAAATGAGAGATAAAATTAAATCTTTCAAGTTCCAAGCATATGTGGGAGTCACAGAGAGCCACATGCTTTTTTTTTTTCTTTTGATTTAGAAGGAATATTTTCAGTTAGGTCACCTCTGCCAGGAGAGAAGAGCTGGGGCAAATAAGGCATTCCTGAGAACATCATCTCCCTTTATATAGAATTTGCCAGTTATCAAAGCACAATCATCCTCATTTGATGAGTTCAGCTGTCAGGAGTGGAGAGCAGGTCACTCAGTGGGAAAGCAACCCAAGTCTGGACAGAGGCTTGTGGTCGGAGCGTTCATGGTTTGAACTCAGACATGATTAGCCCATGCAGCGGCAAGGCCGCCCCAGAGAGAGAGTGAGCGGCACGCATCTGGATGCGTGTTTGTTTGCTTCTTGGTGCACACTTGCACGGACATTTCCTGTTTAAAAATTCTGCCTAATTCACAGGAGAAGACTTGTGAATTACACACAAAGTAAAAGATGCTGCAAAGGACAGGGAGCACTCCACAACCAGAAAGTAAAATCATATGGCAGTAATGAGAAACCACAAGGAGGCAGGCATTTAAGGATAGCCTTTCAGATTCTCAAGGGAGTGCCAGTTTGTGGGGGTATGTCTGAGTTTTCTAAATGCTTGAATCAGAAGCATCCCCCCCTTTTTAAGAGATTTTATTTACTATTTGACAGAGAGAGCCAGAGGGCACAAGCAGGGAGAACAGCAGAGGAAGAGGCAGAAGCAGGCTTCCTGTTGAGCAGGGATCCCAATGCAGGACCCTGGGATCATGACCTTCGCTGAAGGAAGATGCTTAACCATCTGAGTCACCCAGGTGCCCCAGAAGCACCCCTTTTACTCAGAGACGGTATCTGACATCTAGCACTAACCTGCCCCGTGAACTTGGGAAAAATCACTCTACCTACATGGGTCTCAGCGGCCTCATCTGTTAGATGAAGAGAGAGGAAGTAATTTTTTGACTCGGCATCGTTTACGCATGTGACACCCGTCCATATCTGGATGCACCCTTATCATCAGGAGACAGGGTGATATGGTGGTCACAGCATGAGTTGTGAGTCAGACAGGTTTGGGGTTTGAAGCTGGGCCTCTTCCAGTTGCTAGCTTGTGGGATCCTCAGCAAGTTCTTTAGCCTTGGTGAGCCTTGCTTTCCTCCCTGAAGAGAGTTAACACCACCCATCTAAAAAGTTGAGATGGGGGCGCCTGGGTAGCTCAGTGGGTTAAAGCCTCTGCCTTCTGCTCAGGTCATGATCTCAGGTCCTGGGATCAAGCTCCACATTGGGCTCGATGCTCAGCAGGGAGCCTGCTTCCCCCTCTCTCTCTGCCTGCCTCTCTGCCTACTTGTGATCTCTCTCTCTGTCAAATAAATAAATAAAATCTTTAAAAAAAAAAAAAAGTTGAGATGAAGGCTAAGGGAGACAGTGTTATCAGTCAGTCATCCAATAATGCTGTGTAACAAAACACTCCACGCTTGGGCTCACACAGCATGCCTGAGGCTGGAGCAGCTTCTTTAAGCTGTAGAGATGCAAGTAGGCCAGGGTGATTTTGCCCCGGGTGCCGCTAACTCTTCCAGATTCCCCCAGCTTCCCAAGCCATGTTCTTACAGTGATGACAAAAGCGCAAAGGTAAAGCTCAGCTGTACCTTGCGAGCCTTTGTTCACATTCCTGGATTGGCCAAAGCAAGTCACATGGACAAATCCAAAATCAAGGTATGGGGAAATCCTTAGTCCTACATGAGGCTGTGGCAAGAGGACTGAAGAACTGAGTTTAATAACTCAGTCCGCCACAGGTAGTCTATGTGAAGCACTCCTACAACACAGGCTGTGCTTGATCGCTGACATCACTGATTACGTTTGTTTTTGTTTTGGGCCCACCTTCTCTAGGCCAGTCAATCTTACGTGTGCTACCTGAAGCAAACTAGAAAATTTCTCTGGCTCATTACTCTACTTACCTGTCTGATACTACAATATAAGGTTCTCTCCTTGGAATGATTGCCTTTGTCCTATGGTCCTCTTGTGAAAAGCAAATACTTTGGAAGTGAGCGGTATACAAAGAAATCTTTAGCCCATTGGGAAAGAAGGGCAGCTGAGGAGGAGAGAAGGGGTATGCGAGTATGGGGCAACCAAATGCAACTGCCTCTCTGACATTAGATCTGTATTCAACTTAGAAATTGGGTGGATTTCAATAGATGATCATCAATAGATGATTTCAATAGATGATCAAGGAATTTCAATAGATGATCAAAGATCCTTCAATAGAGGATCAAGATTTCAATAGATGATCAAGGTCCTCTCTAAGGAAGAGGTAATCCACTCCCCCCCGCCACCTCTCGGGGAGTCTAAAACTTTGACCTAAATTCTAGAGCATTGGTTTTCAGAATGAACTCAGCATCTCCATATTAACACCCCTACTCCAGCTTCCCAGGTGAAGGAGAAGGAAATGCTCACCTCTCACACTGCATGTGCGTGGGACTCTCTAACACTTCAGAAGGGGCCCGAAGGGTTTGGAGTACCCCCAACCCTCAGGTCTCCCTGATGTCTCCCCCAGCCCTTCTTGTCTTCCCACGATCTCTAGTTCTGTCAGATCTGCCCCTGAATCCAGACTCTCCCCAATTCCTCTCATCCAGGCCAGGTAATGCCCCACCCATCCCAGCCTATAGTGTTGGCCCTCTCTTTCTTTTTCTCCCTAAATCTTTTTTAACCCGGACTCCCGAGCTGGGTGGCTTCACCCACAAACCACCCACAAATCTGCCTGTTAACAAGGACGGGGCTTGGGACTCACTTGGAGTAGAGCATGAGTGTCTTCATCTACACAATTGGTTCCTTCATCTACACAACTGGATTCAAACTATTCAATGGTTGTTATGAGAACACCACGAAATAATATTAAAGATTTTGTACTCTGTACAAACATCTCCAGTGTTTGGTAACAGGTCAGGCCTATTTCCTAGGGTATTTCTGCAAAACCCACAGATGACTAGAGGTTTGATGCCTGCCTTGCCTCCCACCAGCAACTGCTCTGGTGCTGGTCCTGGGATCAAACAATCACAATGAGGCGGACACAGAACCCCTAGTCACATCCCCTCACCATATGGGCGCTGCTCGACCTCCTCTCCAGAGTCAGAGGAGACCACAGTCACTGCAGGGATGCTGGCAAAGGCAGGATCCACAGACCTAACCATCAATTAGTCATAGATTACTTTCCAATACAACCCACTATTGACAATTAATTGACACATGATACATTCTATGCTATCTTGAGGGGGACTGCCAATACTCAACTCTTAAGAGGGAGTGACTGTGACCATTCTTTCATGAGGTCTTGGTGGTCAATCTTAACTAGAAGCCTAGAATCCATCTCCTAAGTTCCAGGATCATGGACAGAATGTCCAGTTACCTGGGGCTTGTTTCACTGAGTCGCAGGTGTGGGCTCCTCTCACATGTGGTGATACGACCTGGAGGTCATGATGAACGACCTGGAGGCCTGGAAGAGGAGTGAGGTTAACAACCTCCCTCCTGGAAAGGGAAGAAGGGGTGAGTACCCATAGTGATCACTTTCCTACGATGGATCCCTCTCCCCTGAAAACATCAGCTGCTTCTGGAGTAACAACTAGGCCATCTGAGTTTAAGGCTCCTCCAGCTTGGAAAGGAAATATTAAGGCAGCTTAAGTAAAATCCTGCAGTAAAAGAAGAAAGATGGTGCTTACAGGTGGTCTATAAGGATTTTATATTTTTAAGTTTCAGAGGGGTCGGTGTGCATGCATGTGCATATGGTGGGGGGCAGGCATGGGGCACATCAGATGCTAATCTCATTGATACAAGGGGAGAAACTTTCAGATATGATTGGATCACAGAAATGAAGGCATACGGTACATCTGGCTTTGGTCTTGGCTTTGTCTACTCCTGGTGCCCGAATCTCCTGACTTTAGGCAAGTGAGAGAATTTAAGCCACTGTGATGTGTTTCTTCCACAGTCTCTTTGGCTACGGGAAGGTTGAGAAGGCATACCGAAAATGGAAGGAGGAATTCCAGGACATAACAGGCACAGAAAGAACTGTTATCCTCGGTGGTTTTGCAAGTGTGGATGGAAATACTAATGACAACCTCGGCAAAGGATTAACAACCTGTTCTCCTAGGGAATGCTTTGGTTTCAGTCAACAGACCCTGCTGTAGGTTTTTGTAATTGGTGGTTTCGATGAGAGGCTTTAAAATACAGGTAATATGTCCAACAGATTTCATGATTGCATTTTGTCACTGAGCAGAAAGCCCAATGTAGGGCTCAATCTCAGGACTGTGGGATCATGACCCGAGCTGAAGGCAGATGCTTAACTGACTGAGCCACCCAGGTGCCCCTGGATCTGACTTTTAAATGAATCAATTCGTTTCATAGTAGAACAATTTCTTGATCGGAGATTGGAGTCCCTCATGCACCAGGGTTTAACCAATAGCACACTCCTGACTGTGGCTTCTGAAAGTCCCAACACCATCCAGACCCTCTTATCCATGTGACTGTATCTCCACTCCTCTTTCCAACCCACTTCCCAACCCACTGTGCTGCAGTCCCATGGGGATCTGTTTGTCCTCTAAAGTCTCCATGTTTGTTCCAAAGCTATTTTTATTTATTTTTTCCTCAATACTTTTATTTTTTCAGTGTTCCAAGATTCATTGTTCATGAACCACACCTAGTGCTCCATGTAATATGTGCCCTTCTCAATACCCACCACCAGGCTCGCCCAACCTCCCACCTCCACCCCTCCAAAAACTTCAGTTTGTTGCTCAGAGTCCACAGTCTCTCATGGTTCATCTCCCCCTCCGATGTCCCCCCATTCACCCTTCCTTTCCTTCTCACAGTGTCCTCTATGTTTTTCCTTATGCTCTACACGTGAGACCATATGATAATGAGCATTTACTCTTTTTTTAAAAGCGTTTATGGTTGAAGCAGCCAAGAAAACTTGATTTTCTTGAAATGCTTGGGAGATTTTGATGAATTAATATCTAAATATATAATCTGATCAACAGAATTAATTCAATCGTAACAGATATTTTTTTAAAAAAGTGTTTACCGGATCTGTAATTTTATCACATTATTAAACTAAAGTACAAACAGCAGAATGTATTCTTCTTCACACACCAAAGCTCCTAGACAATTCAGATCCTGGCCATATAAGCTCATCCTCATTTTATGGATAAGGAGACTTCTTTTTTTTTTTTTAAAGATTTTTATTTATTTATTTGAGAAAGAGAGAGAGTGAGAGAGAACATGAGAAGGGAGAAGGTCAGAGTGAGAAGCGGACTCCCCTTGGAGCTGGGAGCCCGATATGGGACTCGATCCCGGGTCTCCGGGATCATGACCCGAGCTGAAGGCAGTCGCCCAAGCAACTGAGCCACCCAGACGCCCCACGGATAAGGAGACTTCTGTTCAAAGAAATCAGTAGGCTACTTAACTAAAGACACGCAGAATTGGCAGATCCTAGACCTCTGTTCCAGGATCTGACTCCCTGAACCCTCCCTCCTCTTTCCAATCCTAAGCGCCCAGCAGGGTGATTATCTGGGCACTGGATTTCAGGGTGTAAGGAAGGTGCGTCTATGTTCAGTGGTACATTTTAGTAGGCACAGACCTAAAAGGAGGAAGATGTATAGCCACACGGACTTAAGATGAAAATCATGGGGGAATCCATCAGCTGTAAGAGGGTACCCGGCAGAAAACACTGGGATGAAAATAAAAGGGTAGGAACCACTCAGTGCAGCCAATGGTGTAGGAGGCTTTCAGATTGTAAGACATGAAACAGGCACAGGGGCCCCAAAACTCATGAAGGGGCAGCCTTTGGCTCTCACAGTTGCTGTGAGTGTCATTCACGACAACCATCTGATGCCCGGTTTGAACCCTCTGGTGACAACTCTCAGAAGGTGGAGGTGGCACTGAAAGAAATGATCCCTCTGCACTTAATCCTGAGCAGCGAAGAAGAGCCCCTCGGTGACATGAAAATGAGAGGGATCCTTGTGAGACACTGTTCCCTTGGGTCAAAAGCAAATAAATGCTAGAAATGTCAGACAGTTGCCTTGTAGTTCAAGAAAGTGGATGGCAAAACTTTTCAAGGCCATGGTGAGTCCCATGGAAACAGAACTAAACTCTGGATGACGCGGCTCTGAAGACATAAATCCTGAATGCAAAATTGTGAATCATGAAAAGAGAGAGAGGGTGGAGAATTAGAGAGTAATTACGATGGAAGCGTTCCGTGATGAGCTCTCTACAGAAGCTCTGCTGGGAGAGAATACGAAATAGCGGCACAAGCCCTCAAGAATGGGGTGGCCAGACCTGAGCATTTCCTGCTCTTGATTTTCCCTGTTTCTGAGAGTAGGGTGCTTTTTGACGTGATGGCCAAGGGTGGGGGTAAAGAAGGAAGGAGAACCTCACTTTAGAAGATGATATAACACCAAAGATGACAAAGACGAAGCAAACCCAGGCAGAACCGGTTTTGGTCTGGTATTCTCTGTGCATCTTCAACCTTGAAAAGATTAAAAAGAAGACTGTCAGAAAGGATTTGAAAGATAAATTAGAGAAGGGGATGGTGAGCAAGGATGTAGGGATTTTCAATGATGTCGAAACTCTTGATTAAGGCAAACTATATTCTGTGACACTGAAAGGGATGGAATATTACATTCAATAATCTCGGAGAGTTGGAGAGACTTGAAGATTACCAGCTGACTAGAGAAGACAAAAATCTCCATTAAAAAAACAAACGAACAAAAATCCCACCCAAAACCATCAGTAGAGTGTGAGGAGAAAATTGTAGAAGCCATATATAATAAAATTTGATGTCAGTCTAAATGCAGTGGTTCTGTAATTTTTGATTCCAAGAACCTCTTATAATTATTAAGGACAGACTCTGAAATACTTTGGTTTATGTTTTATCTATCAACATTTACTGTATTTGAAATTAAAACTGAGAAACATTTAAAACATAAGAATACAAAGCACTGGGGCGCCTGGGGGGCTCAGTTGGTTGAGTGACTGCCTTTGGATCAGGTCATGGTCCCGGAGTCCCGGGATCGAGTCCCATATCAGACTCCCGGCTCTGCGGGAAGTCTGCTTCTCCCTCTGATGTTCTCCCCTCTCATTCTCAGTCTTTCTCTAATAAATAAATAAAATCTTTAAAAAAAAAAAAGAATACAAAGCACTACTCCATTGGGTACCAGACCAATGACATCAAGACATGTCATGTAGTTCCCAGGAAACTCTACTGTACACTTCGGAGAGAGTGGGAGTGGAAAACGCAAATACAAATGACCCCTCAGTATTATTAAAATAGGTTTGATCATGCAGACTCCCTCAAAGAGTTCAGACCACACTTTGAGAACTGCTATAAGAAAACTTCTCACCATGTGCCCAAGGAGACATGAACATGGATGTTCATGACAATACTACTTACAAATAGCAAATACTTGCCAATATTACTCAGTAGAGAACTGGATAAACTGTAAAAACAAACAAAAAAACCCCTCTAAATAAATTTCTAAATAAATTCCTAAATTCCTGATTCCTAAATAAACTCATTTTCTACACATCCATATGATTTATCTCAAAACAATATTAAGCAAAAAAGCAAGTTAGAGAATATTAGATATAAGATGACATCATTTAATAAAATCTAAATATGCCAGATAATAATTTTTACTGTAGCTCTATGCTTGAAACTGAAAACCAAATATGAAGCCGATATTAAAATATGCTATCTGTTCTCTTTAGGTAGAAGCTACCAAGGCTATTTAATATCATCCTTTATATTTGTGTTTAGCATCTTTTAAATCATTTCTAGGCTGTTACAAAGAGTGATCATTAAGTTCTAACTTCAGTCCAGCTAAAACAGTGGTTCCTAAAATGTGCCCCCCCCATCAGCAGCATCGGCAGGATCGAGGGCTTATTAAGCATGCAAATCACCAAGCCCACCCCAGATCTATTGATTCCGAATCTTGAGGCTGGGGCTGGGGAATCCGGGTTGTAACAAACTACTCAGGAAATTCTGATGCAAGTCCAAGTTTGAGAAGGAAGGGGCAAGAAAAATGTGACCATTCAAACTGCCATTTATAGAAATGCATCTAATTTGGAAGTAATTTTTGGTAATATTGCTTATGATGTTCTGTGGACAAAATGATGTTGGACCGAAAAAGGAGTTTCTCAAAGGTACCTGCCAAATGCTTCAAAGGGATCTCCCCCAAAGCCCTCCACCATTTCTGGGGGTTCAGACTTTCTCAGTTTGCCTACATGCCTTTGGCTTGAGTACGTGCATTTTAACTTCTGACACAAGTCTGAGCTAACCTGTGGCTTCTGGTTACATTTCGGAGTGTTTGGGAATCCTAGCCAGCATAAACTTGTATTGATTATACCTCATGCAGATGAATTCCTTCATAATTACCTAAGTCAAAGATCTCAAAGTGCGGTTTCCAAACCAGCAGCATCAGCATCACCTGAAAACTTATTAGGAGTGCAAATTTCGGACCCCATCCCAGTCCTGCTGGATCAGAAACTCTGGGGATGAACCCAGTCATCTGTGTTTTATGAAGACCTCCAGGGGACTCGGATGGACTATAGTTTGAGAAACACTGGCCTCAATCAATCTACATAGAAAAAGGGTGTCCTGGCACGGGGGACAATCAATTTAAAGAAGGTTCTGAATCGGAACAGCTGAAACCCTAATCGGAGACGAGTTCATTGCAATGGTGAATTTCCATTCAAAACCAGCCTGCCTGAAGCTTAGTGGCGGGTACCCAGGAACTGGCACTTTGCGGCAATACAAGGCGCTGTGCATTTCTTCCACTTACTGCTTTCCCATCGCGAGCTCTCATTTTTCTTTGTCCCCTTTACAGGACGACCTGAACAAATTAGAACTGCTGCTTCTACTTGAAGAACTTTGCCAAGATAGCTTTACATCTGCGTAACTCTTTTCACTCCTTTCTGTCAATTCTCTCACAGCTTCTTATTTCGAGGATTGTTCGGACCTCTGAAATAGATTCTGCATGATCTATTATAATATGTTTAAAATAGCGACGATTTCTTCAGAGACGGCATTTCCAAAAAGTGGGATCATCCGAACCACACAACATACTTTGGTCCCTTGAGCTTCTTATCTTTCTTATCCTAGAGGGGCTGGTGGAGTCTGTAGGGTTCTCTCAATATCATCCAAAAGCACTAACTGCACTCATAGGATCTGGAGGAAAGTATCAAGTATGGATTTATTGGGCATCCTTCAGTTAAAAGCATTTGATTAATTCTACTTTTTCTGGGGAAAATTCAGCCTAGCTGACTACCGTTTTGTCACTCCTCATCTGTACTCATTTTCTTTCTCACAGGCAAAACTGCACCTGAAGTCCCATTTGTAAAATTCAGGCCTAGGTCTACGCTGGAGATGTATTTTCCAGTCATCCTGCAGTTTGCATGTAAGTGTCTATAACAAATATTTTTATATCATACAGACTGGAGGCTTACTCGTGGGGCACCAGGGCAAGAAGGCCCCTATCGGGGCTCAGGAACTCAGCAGTTAGGAAACCTTGCTCCGACTCTCAGTGGGGCTGACAAATTCTGACAGAGAGAATAATGGATCTGCCCATCTGAGAGATGGGAGAAATGAACTAGAAGTCCTGTTAAATCCACCATCTAGCAAGCAGGGTGGATTACCACTGAGCTAGGAGTGCTCTCCTTCACTGCCAGCCAAGACGAGTGAAAAACCATGGTGAATAGACCACTCTCTCTAATAAGACAGCACACATTCTGGGCCTTTAGCTAGGATGTTACACTAAGACTCTGCCTCCTTCTAGAATGGTCCTCATCAAATAAGGACACTCAATAACTGTATTTCACTTAGGCGTTTTTCCTTCACTGTGAGGATCAATGGCAGAGAATTTTTCTGGGCACAATGCACATTCCAGTGTCTGAGTTTTATGAAAACTTGGGATATGAGAAGAAATAAAAATAAATAAAAAGAAAATTCTTTTTAATCCCAACTTCTTATTAGATATGCCCCTCCCCGCATTGTTTAGACATTAGTGAAGCATTAGCCTTCTCTTAGGGGGAAAATCCTATTGGGTAAAAGGATACTGCCTAATATCAACCAGTAGAGTCAGTTAATTGGTCAGTTTCCATTAAGTATCAATAACTGCTTTAAATGGGAGGTTCCTTTTTGTCCCTAAAGATGTACCTTCTCAAATATCCATCTTTTGAGTATTTTACATTTTAGCTGGCCTGAAAAGCTTCAAAATCTTACCAGAAAAATCAAACTCACAAAATGCACTATTAGAGGACTCTGTGTTTATCTTTGGTTTGAACAAACCCACTCATTTCAATACCAGAATAGAAAACAAAACAAAAGAGAATGACCAAGACTATGCATGAATGATGGAATCAAGATTCTAATTTACTCAGCTCCGGGGATCTAAGAATTTCCGGTAACTTATCAGCTTGGCTTCTTTCTTTGCATCCTCTAAAAATACAACCATTTCTGTTTTGCCTAAACACTTAAACACAATGTATTCAATATTCATGTTTACTCAGAAGAAGGTATTCATAGCTCAGATGTCTGCTAATATCATGATCATAGAATAGATCCGAATCTCTTGGATAACAGGATGATAAACTTCAATGACATTTAACCCCCACAGGCAGCTTTTGGGCAATTGCTTGGTGGTCTATGGAATTCATACCATTCTGAGATGCATAAGGAAATAGCAATGACTGGATGTTCTCTGTTGTCACTTGACATATCTGAAATTCTCAGTGATGGGTATTAAGGAGGGCATGTATTGCATGGAGCCCTGGGTATTATATGTAAACAATGAATCATGGAACACTACATCAAAAACTAATGACATACTGTATGGTGACTAACATGACATAATAATAATAATAATAATAATAAATTTATTGGGACTAATTTCTGCTTTAATGCAGTTATTCTCATGAACATCCCTTGCCAAAAATCTACTAGCCATTGCTTTAAGGTAGATTATATCCTATTCTAGGACTCAAATGACTCATTTTTATTTGAAACAGCTAGACCACGAAGACAAACATGAATACATATGCATTTAAACATGATTATATATAAAACACACATCCATGTGTGGATATGTATGTGTATGTGTGTGTATATACATACAGAGGAATCATTATTGTTAAATTCTGTTAGTACTAAGATTTATATACAAGTTTAAACATTCTGAGGGCAAAGGCAAAACACCTAAAGGTTGCCTATTTAATCAGAGGTTACTGCCAACACTTATCAGAGGGGGCCAATGGTATTCTTCAGTATGAAGACTAGCAAACACCATTTTAAAGTAGAAATAGGATTTCTCTAGTTCGTGATTGCATTTTATGTGCTTTATGTGTTTGGTTTCAAAAAAAAACCCTCCCATCTGAAAGCTGAGGTTCCTTTTCATGTGCTGCAATTGACAGTAAGTGGGGAACATTATAATCATTGAAGAATAAGTACAGATCGTCAGCTGAGATTTAAAAACAAGTGTGTGAAGTAGGCGTTTTTCTAGCTTGCCTGTAAAGATAGCGCCCTGCTTCAAATGAGAACATGGCTCTTGAGCCGACAAAAAGAATCCCCGCCATACCTTCATGGGCGCCAGCTGGATGGGTGTGATGCAGGAAGGGTCCACCATGGGCTTTGGCCTGTTGGCCGTGTCCGCTAAGAGGCTGTGCCACTGCTGGGGGAGGCCCGTGAACTTCTGCTCTTGCGGATCAAACCCGGTGTGCACCCTGTGTTCAAAGTTGGAGGGACCAGATATTTCAATCTTTTTCTTTTTCTTTCCAAACATGATGCAAACCTGGGAAATGCAAACAGACCAAGAAATCTCTGGTTAGATCTCGGCGGCAGAAGACGGTAGGAAAAACGATTCCATCGCAGTTTTAGCTTTTCAAGGATTCCTCTCTGTCTCAGCTGCAAAAGACAAAAGCTGGATTTTTAGGGTGCGCAGAGGAGGCATTTCGTTCCTAATCTGTTTTTAACTTGCCCTTGCCATGTGGAATAGAGCTCCCTGCCCCACTGACCTTGGATTTGGCCATGGGACAGCGGTGCCGTCCAGGGTGGAGGGTTTTGAAGGCACTGTGTGTTTCCACTTTCCTCCTCATGCTTTTGCCACCTGGCAAGAAGACCTGTGTTGTGCATGATATTCCCTCAGCCTGGATCCTGGAAGGAGGGATGGAAGGAGAGGTGCATGAAGCCGACCCAAATCTAATCTCCAGCCTGGGTCCAGGCACAGCTGAGCCCCAGGTGACTTGTGGGTAAGAAAGCACTGTTAATAAATATGCCACAAAGATTCTGGCCTTGTTACAAAGGATTAACAAAGCAAAAGCTGACGGGCACGCAGGGAGAAGCATCTCAAAGTTCGGTGTGCACTTATAATCTGAACACCTTTGGACAAATAGGAGTATAGATGAACAATGGGGTTAATAATCACATTCACCATATACAGTTGTTATGAGGACGAAACAAGCACACATTTGTAAAACACTCTGAAAAGCACCTGGCACAAAGTAAGTGCTGCAAATATTAAATAAATCTCTGGACAAATATTTGCAAGAAACCTGAGTGGCATTGCCTGCAGAGGAGAGAAGGGAGCCTGGGGGGACAATGCAGTAAGGAAGACCATTTTTCACTGTATATTATATTTAGAACGTCGCACGGTGTATTTTGCCTGTTTGAAACAATGTAGTTTACCCAGCTGAAACATATCCTGTGACCAGGAGACCTTCAGGATACCTGTAAAATAGTCACTGTGAGCTTTATGGTATTGAAAACATCTAAGATGTCCTGGGTTTGAATCCCAGGCTGATTCGCCCATCCACTATGACCTTGGGTGTAACTGCTTTTCCATCTCTCAATTTATTGTGAATAGGACAATCATGATCATTTGGGGAATCCTGAAAACCCTGCTACAGGCGCTTTATATAAATGATGATGGTTTGGCTTCACTGTTGCTTTGTTGGGGAAGCCTTATCTCAGCCCTCAGGCTTAAATAGGCGTCTTATCCACTCAGCTCCGTGTACCTATTCTTCACAGCATGCATCCGCTTGCTGTCAATTAATTAGGGGTGACAGTGTGCCTGGTGTCTGTTTTCCCTATTAGAATAGAAGATCCACCAGAGAAGGGATACTGTTGGCTTGTTCATTACAACATGCCAGTGCCTGGCATATAGAAGGGCTCAAGAAATATTTGCTGATGGACTAAAATCACAAGCACGGTACATTTATTCGGTGACGAGCACCTAGCGTTAAGAGCTCCACAGATGTAAACATCTTCCCCTGCTCTCCGCCTCTTCCTGACCCTCTCCTTCCCTTGCCTTCATCTTCCACTAAAATTTGTTTCTTCTTTTAACCAGTAACCCTGCTTGGCAAACAGGGTCTTCCTGCTGCCTTCAAGTTTTCTCACGGTCCCATTCCATTCTCTACTGATGTCTACTAGGTCTGCCGAGCTGCGATAACAAAATACCCAGGACTGGGTGGTCTATAAACAACAGACGGTTCTTTCTCCCAGTTCTGGAGTCTGGAAGTTCAAGATCAAGGCAGATTCGGTGTCTGGTGAGAACCTACTTCCCAGATGGCTAGCTTTTCGCCGGAACCATGTTGGAAGGGAAAAGGGAGCTCTGCTGGGCTCTTCTAATAATGGCACCAATTCCAGTAATGGATTCCACCCTCATGAGTCGGTCATCTCCCATAGGCCCTACTTCCTAACACTATCACCTTGAGGACTAGGAGTTCAACATACGGGTTTTGGAGGGACACATTTAGACCACAGCACTGGATGGATATGTATTCCTTTAACAGTGATCAGATTCCTCCGCGCTTTAAGTCCCCCAGACTCTATCAAAACCCATTTCTCCATCTACCCTGGTTGGTACCTCAGGCTAATTTGGATAACACATAAAGTGATAAAGAAAAATCAATGAAAGATAAGGGCTCAAAACACCTTGATGTGTTGTCTCCAAAAGAGACAACATAATTTGGAAATCATATGCTTTTTTGGAGAGCATAACATAATTAAAACAAACTCTTTAGGTACCTTACTAAAGTGGATTAATAAATATAATTTAATAAATTTATAAAATTTAAATATCATATCATATTATATATTTTTATAATATATGATCTATATTAAAAGTATACTGATTTATAAATTTAATAAATTAGCTGATTTTAAACATTTGAGAACACCCAAGCCAAAACGTAAAGAACTAAAGGAATCCAGCTGTGTAGACGACCCACTGGAATGGCCTCCAGTGTTTCATGCTCCCAGCATCCATGCCTCTGGGTGGGTCTCTCCCACGTGACTCTGGGCCTGGATATGTAATTTGCTGTGGCCAATGGGACAAAAGAAACCACGTCATAAGCATGAAATGACCTTGTATGTTGGGACTTGCCCACCTGGCTGCTCTTAGAACCAGCAGCCAGCTTGGGAACAAGGTCAGGCCATCCTGCTGGAGGATGACACACTATGGTCCAACCACCCATCAGCCCAACCAGTAATCGGCCCGAGTAGCAGAGCCACGTGGTTGACCAGCAGCTATCCCCTAGGTGAGCCCAGTCCAAACCGGCAGAAGAACCATGCCGCTGCGCTAGACCCAAAGTGCTGACCTACAGAATCAGGACACGCTAAATGGCTATTGCTTTAAGCCATTACATAGTGGAGTACATTTCGGCACAGAAATGGTAAGAGCAAAGACTTGCTTATCATCCCCTATCTTGTGTCTTCAGGTGCCCATCGTTTTTCTCCTTCTACTTTTGCTGCTTCAAAGTCTCAAGCAATAATGTTCAATCTTGGTAACTTTATTAGCTGTTATACAGTTCTATTAAGTCAGAGGAATCTTGATTGTGATGCTACTCTCTGGTTGGATGAGGGCCTGTAATATGGCCAGGATATTATGCCAAATAGGTAAGTGAGTCTGCATACCATCTCTCCGTGTTCTTTAGTGAAAACAAAAATAATCTGAAAGTATAATTTGGTCATATGTTGGCTGAGTCCATTTGATGTTTTAATAAACTTTATGACCATTTTTTAAAAACAAGGTGGTAGCAATTATCTTAGAAAACTCACATCAGATGAGGTGGGGCTTTCTGTTTTGTTTTTTACATGAATTCATACATGAACAAACACTGAAAGCACTGGGTCAAATATTTTTAGAGCCAGAATAGAAATGTTTTTTTTTTTTAAGATTTTATTTATTTATTTATTTATTTATTTATTTATTTATTTATTTAACAGAGTGAGAGAGAGAGAGATCACAAGTAAGCAGAGAGGCAGGCAGAGAGAGAGGGGGAAGCAGGTTCCCTGCTGAGCACAGATCCCGATGTGGGGCTTGATATCAGGACCCTGGGATCATGACCTGAGCTGAAGGCAGAGGCTTTAACCCACTAAGCCACCCAGGCGCCTCTAGAATAGAAATGTTTTACTATTCCCTTCCTGACTGTGAATGTCCCAGTGGTTGCCATGCCATTCAAATGAGAATGTAAAAAAGAAAATATCAATAAGCGCACACTATTCTTGTTCTAAAATAAGGCAGCTGTGGAGAGGAAATCTGTGGCTGAATTAATTTTCCTACACTGTACCCTGTGATACTATACAACTGTAATTTAAATGGTTATGAATACAGCCATACACATCCAGTAAGTTTGCTTTAAAGAATTAGAGAGGAAGAAACTAGAAAGGAAAAATTAAAAAGTTCTACATTTTCAAGCAACGTTCCTGGGAAGCTCACACTTGACTAAATATAGAGAATCTCCATGGTGGATGGAGGTATTTCATTAGTGATGGCCATTACTCTCAGAGCAATGAGGAATCTCACAGGTGAAAGAATCCTGATGCTTTTTATACCATGAAGCAGAGAGATACAAGGTAGGAGGAGACCCTCCTAAAATCCAATATCTGCTTGATAAATGGTCTCTTCTCTCTGATAAGTCCATCCTTAGTCTGTCCCTGGCATAGTGCTCAAGGTTCATTGTGTCTGCTCGCACTTAAAACTCCCAATAACCCTAAGTTGGTAGTGGGGGCGGGAGGGGGATGTTTCCAGACCACCGTCAGGTTCCATTTGCTAGGAGAACTCACAGCGACTTAGCATACAGTCACACTCCAGCTGTGCTTTATTACAGTGAACGTATGCGAAGCATAATCAGCAAAGGGAAAAGGAACATGGACAAAGTCTGGGGGAAACCAGGCGAAAGCTTCCAGGTGTCCTCTCCCAGGGGACTCACACAGACCCTGATGAATTCTTCTAACAATAAATTGTGACAATACATGAAAAATGCTGTCTACCAAGGAAACCTTGTTATAGACTCAGTGCCTGAGGATTTTATCCAGTATTAGTCACATAGGCACGCTTTGCCTGGCCTATGCCAAAATTTTAGCCTCCAGAAGAAAAGCAGGGGTTCAGCATAAACAATAGTGTTTGCACAAAGAGTTCGGGCCCAGTGAACCATTTTTATCAGGGAAAGGTGGGAACCCTCCTAAAATCCAAGCTCCCAGATGCCAACCAAGGGCCAGCCTTGCAAATTGGCTTTTCTAAGACATGCTCAGGCCTGTTAACTTTTCTCTGCATAGGAGGTGTTATTATCATATCTCCATGGAGGAAACAAAATGTCAGAAGTTAAGAAATGGCAAAGCTGGCAAGAATGAAGAAAGAAATGGCATAAACAAATGGCATAAGAAATGGCAAAACTCGGAACCTCCAAACACATGCTTTTAATCACTAGACTATGCAACGCTGTCCTGTATTAGCCTTCTTGACCAGATATCCCCACCCCTGCCCTTCTTAGGAGGCTTGTTCCCTTAGAGATATGCCTGGGTGGGTATGGTGAGCTCAAATAAAGGAACTATGAGATTCTGGAAATTTGGGGATCCTCTCATGTCTCTCCAGAAAGACCCTTTTTCCTGACTGAGCAGAAAACTCTAATTGAGCACGGGCCAAAGGGCTGCTGGGATCCAGGACAAAAGCTCCTATAAGAATAAAGACCCTTGCTTTATTCCGTAAAGCAAGGGCACAGAATTCCTCATACCACTCCTGAGTTCCAGCAGACCTACTTCCAGAACGTTCTAGCAGCTATCATTCAGCATAGAAAATTTTGCTACCGGTGTATATTTTTAAAAAAAGATTTATTTAGGGCTCCTGGGTGGCTCAGTGGGTTAAGCCTCTGCCTTCGGCTCAGGACATGATCTCAGGATCCTGGGATCGAGCCCCACATCGGGCTCTCTGCTCAGCGGGGAGCCTGCTTCCTCCTCTGTCTCTGCCTGCCTCTCTGTCTACTTGTGATCTCTCTCTCTCTCTCTCTCTGTCAAATAAATAAATAAAATTAAAAAAAAAAGATTTATTTATTTGAGGGGAAGGGGGAGAGGGAAAGGGAGAGAATCTTAAGTAGATTCCCCTCCGAGTGTGGAGACCGATGCAGGGTTCAGTCTCACGAATTTGAGATCAGGAACTGGGCCAAAATCAGGAGTCAGACGCTTAACTAACTGAGCCACCCAGGCGCCCCTGCTCCAGGTTTTTAAATTAAGCATTTCAAGACTTTATATCTGTATTTCCTAATTGCTTTGTTTCACTGTTAAACACACATGTGAACGCTCACCTGCTAGTTTGGCTATGCATTAACCGAAATGTGATCCTGAGCACTCCAGCTCTCCGAAAGGTGAAAACTGTGGAGGATGAAGGGTAGTTCCTTAGTCAAGCACATTTAGGAAGCAATGGGTTGTATATGTGTCCTTCGTGGGACTTCTCCGCTACTCTGTAGTTCCATTCTTAGAGGAAGACTAAACAGACCCCAGAATCCCTGTTTCTGAAAGTTTCTTGCAAAATTCAGAGCAAACCTGCACTGCTTTGATGGACGGTTTTGGCCAGCACGTGTTCTTGCCTGGAAGCCGTGTCGTGGAAGAAACTGAAGGAAATCCAAACTCCCAGACTCCAACGCAACGCTCTGGCAGCTTCCCTGTCATCTCAGCCCGCGAGCTGCTTTCAGCAACATCACAACTCTCAGCCCCAGCTCAGTGCTGCCTGAAGCACATGCCCAGCCGCAAAGCGCTCGTTAGGTGTTATCTTATGCCTTACATTTGGGTTCGTTAGCTGGGATCATGAGCAGAGATTCAAGGGACTGGCGAGCAAGAGAAGGGCACCTGGGATCTTTGGTGTCAGGCTGCCCGGTGTGGTGGACGGCACTTCGCTGGGGACCAGAAAATGCCAAAGTAGACTTAATATAGGACAAATTATTCCAGATGCCGTTCTGTCTGTGTAAACTCACGTATCCTCTTCACGGTCATTTATGTTGTAAGGGCTATTGTTATTGTCACCATACAGATAAAGAAACAGAGTCTCAGTGAGGTGAAGGAGCGTCCAAGTTCACCCAGGTAGGAAGATGCTGAAATGGGATTCAAGTCCAAGCAGTCCACGTGCTGAGAACAGGCTCACCCATGCTGCTCTACGCTCGCTGCCTTGAATACCACACCGGTCCCCACTTCCACCATGTGGAATGTCCCGTGGCCCTGGCCACCTGAGATGGAGTCCTCCTCTCTAAATGCAGACACTCTAGATTTGCCGAGCTTCTGGAATAGTTAGAATTACTAACTAAGAAGGCGTCGGAAGAAGCCCTTTGAAAACATCAGTACTAGCCAATAGTAGGCAACGCAAAATGAGTATTTCCTAGAATCAGTGTCTAAGCTAAGTGGAATGGTCATTCTCTTATATCCTGACAACTCTGTGAGGTATTACTTTTATTTTACAAGGACAGGGATTGAAACTTTGGGAGGTTAAATCACAGGGTTTCCCATGGTACCATGGTTAGCAAGTGGCAGAAATGGAGAGAAATCCAAGTCTACCTAATTTGAAGACTTGGCCCTTAACGGCCATGTTTGACTGTCTGATTGCAAAGTCCTATTCCATTATCAATATGCAATTTACTGTCATTTAAAGTGAATTTTAGGCAAAACCAATAACTGTGTGTCTAGAACTAGCCAAGGGTGCATAGGCAGGCTGGGAAACTCCCAAACCCAGAGTGACATCACAAAGTAGCAGGGAATTTGGAGATAAACAACAAAAATACAGGTCACCTTCTAAGACGTAATGAGCAAAATAAATGATTATTTATAAAGAGGCCATTATAAAAAGAAGAGAAAGACAACAAGAAATTTTGGGAAAACCCCAAACTGGAATGGAAACAAAAGATAAGCATCATATAAGTCACAGCTCACCAGTAAGAAAGGACGAAAATCACGAAATTTAAGGACCACTTACATATATATCCCAAAAAGCTGAAAAATTATATTGAGAAAGGGAGGTGGGCAGATTATGTAATAAAGCTAAATTCTATCTACATAGCAGAAAATACAAGGATGGAGATACCTAAAATTGCTATAGCTACATACATATATCTTTGGTTCCATATAAAAAACTGAGGGGCACCTGGCTGGTTCACACACAACTGGATCATGGGGATGTGAGTTCAAACACCACGTTGGGGGTAAAGATTACTTAAAAATAAAATCTTAAAAAAGAAAAACTGAAAGAAAGAAAGAAAAAAAAAAGGAGCCCAAACTGAAGAAATGTCATGGAGGTTTCTGGCAAGCAGAACTTAGAGTTATCATGGGGGGAGGGGTAGACAATCATTAGAGTCCTTGTGCTTTTTTTTGCAAACCACATGGGGTATATTTCTTTCCTAAAATATCTTTGAACCAACAAAAAACACACACTTGTCAAAATGAACATGTATCCAAATATACTCAAGTAAAATGTTAAAAATCCATCCTTTGGGTTAATGTTCAGGAAAAGAGATTGATCTACATGGGTAAGAGAGCACACAGGGGGCTGCCAACCATCATTTTGAAATATGGAGAGCAGCCACTCATGAATGACTGAAGAAGTTGCTGGCTTTTAACAAATAAACAGATGACACCTTGGGTTTCCAAATGGCCCCAGTGTACCCAGATTCCAGTCTTGCCTGAGAAGTGGCAGTTCATACAGAAGGAGTGTTTGTTAAGGTGTCTGAATCCCAGTTGATTTCTAATCCTGGGCCCTTTTGCCCTTGCTTCTATTGTTCTACATTACTTGCTAAAGTTTTAGAGTACCGGAAAAGCCTACTTAATTTTGTGGTGGCCATGTTTACTGAAAGTGGCGTGTAGCTTGGGAAAGAAGTATCTCCTCTGATTGTTGAAGTGCACACTCACATGTCGAGCAGATGGAGACGTAGACAGAGACCACATCTGACATAAACTGGTATCCCCCACTTCTTGCCTCTCTAGGAAGTCTCTTAGCTCACATTGCCTGTGGCTCATGGCATATGCATTGTATTGGTCAGGGTTCTTCCAAGAAACTGAACCAACAGGATTTACATAGATGTATAGAAGAGGAGACATATTATAGGAATTGGCTAATGTGGTTACGTTGGCCGAAATGTCCCATGGTCTGCTGTCTACAAGCTGAAGAAAGCTAGTGGTGTCATTCTGTCTGAGTCCATAGGTTTCAGAACCATGGGGCTTATATGATGGAAGTCCCAGTCTCACTCTGAAAACATAGGAACCAGTAGCACCAATGTCCAAGGGCAGAAGATTGGATGTCTCAGCTCAAGCAGGGAGGGAGGGAATTTACACTCTTCCTTCACCTTTTCGTTCTATTTGGGTCCTCAAGGAACTGGATGGTACCCACCCACCTTGGGGAGGGTTATCTGCTATACTGTTTGCCAATTCAAATGCTAATCTCTTCCAGAAAAAGCCTCACACTCACACACACACACACACACCCAGAAACAGTTTACCAGCAATCTGGGCATCCCCTCCTCCAGCCAAGTTGTCATGTTAATATTAAATATCACAAGTATGTAGGCAAGAATTTATAAGAACACTCTTGTTTAGGTGGGAGATGAAGTGACTTTGGAGGTAGGTTTGAAAACTCCACCTAACTCAAACATGCTTAATGGCCCTGAAAATTGCCATTAACACTTGATTCTCCTGAATCTTTTTAGAAGGAAAGTCAGTTTCAGGACCCTGAATTCCATTTTCAACTTTCTTGCTCAAAGTTTAACTAGTTTTATATATATATATATATATAAAATATACATTATATATATTTTAATATACATTATATTATATATTATATACATATTTTATATATTAAAATATATATAATATATATATTCAAGCTCTACAAATTAACAAAGAATGGCAAAAGCTGTAAAAAAACCCAAATTACCAGTAATGGCAGAACATTCTTTATTAATTTGTAGAGCTTGAATATTCAGGAAGAATAGTGGTATACTGATGGGAAGCATCTGTAATTTCCAAAACGTTGGCATGCTCATAAGAGGTTTTGAATGGACTCTGGGCCACAGGATACGAGTTCACAAGCTATTGCTTTTCTAGTGTATTCAAAATTATTAAAGATATTTAAGACACATGATACAACGTGGATGAACCTTGGAGACATGCTAAGGAAATAAGCCAGACACAAAGGGACAAATATTGTAGGATTCTACTTATACAAAGTACCTAAAGTAGTTAAATTCATGGGGACAAAGAGTAGAATGGTAGTTGCCAGGGGCTGGGAGGACGTACTGTAAAGTGGTATATACAGTTTCAGTTTGGACAGATAAAAAGGTTCTGAAGATGGAAGGAGAAGATGGCAGCCCAAGAATGTGCATGGGCTGAATGCCACCGACCTGTGTACTTAAAAATGGCTAAAAGGATGAATTTTTTGTTACATATTTTATAACAGAGATAAAAATATATTTAAAAAATAGATAATACTATGACTATGTTCCAGGAGCTTTGCCCTGGGAAAGTAGTTAGCAGAAAATGGCCACATTGAAGAGGAGACAGGTAGGGACATGATGAGCAGAGTGGGAGCCAATCTATTAGATAATCTTCTGTTCACATCTCCCCTCAGCATCCAAATGGTATTGGTCTAACCTCTGGCATTGAGAACACTTAGAGGTATGTGTGCAAACCCCACAGCTGAAGTGAGGATTCAGTGTAATGACTGGACTTTTAAGGTTTTGAGCTAGACAGAGAGCTGGATACTTAAAGACCACAGGATTAAATATGGTGCCGTTTTTTTTTGTCTGTCTAAAATTTATTTTTTTTTCTCCCCAAATTTGTTTAATTTTTCAGTGTTACAAGATTGATTGTTCATGCACCACACCCAGTGCTCCATGCAGTACGTGCCCTTCTCGATACCCACCACCAGGCTCACCC
>CM052811.1:90510541-90569520 GCA_028533885.1 Nasua narica | reverse complement strand
CTTCTCCCTCTGAACTTTTCCCCTCTCATGCTCTCTCTCACTGTCTCTATCTCAAATAAATAAATAAATTCTTTAAAAAAAATAAAAAAATAAAATAAAATCAGAAAAATATTCACTGAGACAAAGCTCTGACCCATAAATGTCAAATTATTTTACTAAGAAGCAGTCTCAAAAAAATGGGCACAGGGAGGCATAGCTTGGCAGATAACTTGGGGGCACAGAGGAACAACTGGGTTATCATATTTGGGTATCCACTATTCAAAAGCCGGATTATTTTATAAGACAGCAAATGTGGCCCACAGTTAACCGTGGGCACAACCACCTACCCAAGTAACCTCAATTTCTGGCTGAATGTAAATCCCCCATGGCTGGAAGAATAATACAATGTTGCATTTACAGAGACATGCCTTCAGCAAGATGACATATCATGGGGCCTGAAGCATTTACTCTTTCTCCCTTGCCCTTGCTTATGACCAGGAAAAATGGCCAGGATTAGGTGGGAACTGAAAGGATAGATCAGCAAAAAGGTAACTGGCCACTTGGAAAGTGAACCCATGAACTTTACTAAAGCATAACACTGAGAATGAGAAGACATTTTGTACATTGTCATTAGTGTCTCGCTCCAACCAATAACCAAAACCACCCTTGAGAAGCTGCATTAGCTGTTTCTGGACATGAGGACGCCATTTCCCTGATGATGTAATGATCTCCATCCTTCTGGCAAAATTGATTAAGCTACTTTCAATTTTGTTGATTCCATCTGGGGTTGCTGCGCCCAGGGCACAGTTACTAAATGCAGAAATGAAAAGGAATGTGCATTTGCATAATGGACACACTACTGGAGTAGGCCCCCAGCTGGGGCCTTCCTACAGACCAGTACTGACTCCTCCAGTGGCTGGTCAGTGTCCAACAGCCACAGCATACTCAAGAGAGGTCCTTTGCTTGGATTGCAGCAGCAGAAGAGAAAAAATTTTTAATTGAATTTATTTATTTTTAATGTAACCTCCACACCTGGAATGTGGCTCGAATTCACTACCCTGAGATCGAAGGCTGCACGCTCTTCCAACTGAGCCAGCCAGGTGCCCACGGGATATTGTTCATGTGTCACGGAATACAAAATCCAACCTGGTGCTCATTGTGGAAGTCAGTGGAAATTTCTTTAAGAAAAGGCATTTGGCATAAATATGGTTATAAATGTAATTATGCCTGTTGTAATACATGTGCAGCATATCTTTTAAGACATACACCGAAAATATTCAATGGAAGGCCGTATCCATGTTTTAGAGGTAAAAAGTGATTTGGTTATTATATTATATTTATTTAAGTATATTTAGGATGGTTTCTTCTGAACTCAGATTACTATTATATTTACACCCTATTTTTATTTTTTTATATATGTATCTACACTCATGGCACTGTTAAATATATAACTAGTGTCCTTTTAGAAATATCTCAGAGAAACTGAGTTTTCCTTCTTTACTTCCATTTTTAGGTGGTTGTCTTATTTTTAAGTGGTTCACATATGCCTTTTCTTCTATATTTAGGTGCAGTCGTATTAAATGCCCTCCTTTCTGTATTCTCCTCTTGGTCATAAACTGAATAAATCCCATCTCGTGGGTTTGTAAGAAGATATGTCAAGGAAAGGATTTCATTTTTCTCAGGGAAAGGAAGACCTTCATGTGTCACCCACGCAACATTCAAGTTGGGGCATCTCTACCATAGTCTGAGAGGAGAATCAGCCTTTTTTTTTTTTTTTTTTTTTTTTGAGAATCAGCCATTTTGATTTGGTGCCAGAATAGGACATACAGCTATTTCCAATTTTTAAGATTTACCCTAAGAGGAAAAAACCCACGTAAGAGTAAGTTCTTGTAAAGGTAGCTCTGAGTTTAAAACGGACCCTGTTCCTATACCCTGTAGAAAGTGAGATTAGCGAGAGCTTTGTTCTTAGTCTTTGAATGTAGAATTTGTTGAAGGAAGGAAAAACAAACAAAAGAAGAAAGGAAAAGAATCAGAGAGTGTACAGGAAAGAACCCTATGTTCTTATAGAATTAAGGCCAGAAATGGTCTTATATAATATATTATGGGCTAATGCAGTTTTTGCAGGAAGCCTTGAAACAAATGATTCAATTCTCAGAATGTGGACAGGGACATTTTTTACTCCAAATCTTACTCACCCAATGTCGCTGGAAATGCAACTCATTTATACACTTAACATTTATTGAATGCCTCATATAGGTCGGAGCTTATGGTTATTTTATCTCAGATATGCAAAATCCGGGCACATAATAGACACTCAGTAAATTCTAAAAAGCAAAAGTTAAAAATTTGTATCTTCTCTATTCCAAATTATAATAGTTTTCTTTCCTTTTTTTTTTTTTTTAAAGTCTGCCCACATGAATAGTAGGAGCATAAATACAATCAGAGGGTCTACCTTTCGTAACTCTTGAGCAAAAGAGCTCACCCTGTAGAGGTTGCAGCAAACACAGTTGCTGCATTAGATAGGGATGGTTATAAAAACACCCATGAGGTCCCTTCCGCTAAGGTACAAAGACTCAGAGAATAACCTCATCCTCCTCTTCTATCTATTCATCTCTGTGCAAAACCATTCCCCACACAAAAAGAAAGAATTGCATGGGCAAGAAAGAAATCTTAACATGGAGGGACACAGAACGTTTTTTAGTGTGTTTGATATCCTATTGCATTTAAAATGACTACGAAATGCCAGTTGTCCTTCCTGTTACAACAGATGGAAGGAAACCGACACCTTGTCTTTAATGTTTCCACGAAAGGGACTCAAAATGTGTTTATTATCATATTTATTGGAAAAGAGAAAAAGGACTCAAAAGAAATGAACCTCTCAAATCTCTTCCCTTAAATAAAGGAAATAACTTTTAAAAAGGGCTGTTCAAAACCTTCTACAATGATACATATGCCACTTGCAACTTTTGAGCACTGGAAATATGTTTGTGCAACCAAGGAAATGAGCTTTTAATTATATTTAATTTTTTAAAGACTTATTTGAGGGGGGGAAGGGTAGAGGGAGAGAGAAAGAGAGAATCCTCAAGCAGACTCCCTGCTGAGTGCAGAGCCCAAAGTGGGGCTTCACCCCAGGACCCTGAGATAATGACCTGATCAGAAACCAAGAGTCAGACACTATACCAACTAAGCCAACCAGGCGCCACTTAATTATATTTAATTCTAATTAATTCTATCACATTGCAAAAGTTACATGTGCCTGGTAATTACTATACTGGACAGTGCATCTCTAAAGACGAGGACTTTATAGGTTATTTTAGGAGAAGTTAATAGTACAAATAATTCCCTTATAATTTACCTCTCTGATTTAATTACAGTTTATTTGCCTCCTAGCTTCTCCAAGAATCTGTTGTAGAATAATCAAGTTGAAAATTCTTTTCTAGGGGCGCCTGGGCGGCTCAGTCAGTTAAGCATCTGCCTTCGGCTCAGGTCATGATCCTGGGGTCCTGGGATTGAGCCCCATGTTGGGCTCTCTGCTCAGCAGGGAGGCTGCTTCTCCCTTTCCCTCTGCCTGCCACTCCCCCTGCTTGTGCTCTCTCGCTCTCTGTCAAATAAATAAATAATCTTTTAAAAAAAGAAAAGAAAATTCCTTTCTAGCTCCTACTTGTCCATCATTGTACTGTATTACCAATTTTATGGGACATTTCAGCCCGGAGACCCCTTCTGGGAAATTCACCTCCACTCACAGTCCTACAGAATTAGAGCCTAATTATTGAGTCCTATAGTAACAGGACTTTCCCCAGCACTCCTGGGAGGGCTACGGACCCCAGCTCCATCCATTCATAAGCTGGCCAATTAGTAACTTAAAATCGGTGAGAAAAGTTAAACTGGGCTCATCAGAGACACAGATTCGCCATCAGAACTCTGGGAGATTCTGCTAGTTAGCATGCAAATGGGACCAAAGTAATGCAGTATGATTTGTGGTGTGATAGAAGGGTCTGTGCAGCAGAATGGCACCATGTAAATTGGAATTACGAGTGAAGAAAAGCTCCAAGGAAGCAGAAACAGAACGAGAATGGCACCGTCATACTGAAGGAAGGACAGAACTGCCTCAGGTCCTGATAGGCAGGATTAGCTCCAACATCTGTTTTCACTGGGGTCACTGTTGTACATATTCCTGAGACCCACAATTCTAAGAAGAACTACTCACCCTTTTTTACCCCTGAGCTAGGCCGAACCAGTGAAAGTCTCTGTTCACTAGGATACGTAGATTTAACACACACAGATTGAGCCCACCCCCACCACCGAAACAACAAGAACTTGAGACTCCGTGGGTCCTACGAGTGATGGACCTGGACCAATCCTAGAGGAAGGAGACACATGCCTTACAGAGTGGGCTGCCTTACATGTCTTTCTTTGGGGGTCTTTCCTCACCGGTATTGCTGCTGAGGAACCTCTGTCATCGGAATCCTAATTTATATTAATGTTGGAAAGACTCTTCCTAATTTTTGTTAGTACTTTCACTTTTTTAGGTTTCCTAGGACTTAATTCTTATAAAGTACCTTCTAGACTGTACCGTCTGCAGGCAGATACTCCATTCATTTTAAGAGATGCAAAGCCATGAGAGTTTCTAAATGACTAGAAACAATACTAAATACACGGAATAGGAAAATCACAGAGGGTCTACATTTTCAAAAAACCCATCTGCCACTGGGATCATAATTGAATCTGTTATTTGAATATGAGGAGGGACATGTGGAAAAGGCTAGGACACCCTGGTATGGCAAAACCTGGCATGATTCTTGTCCTCTTAAGCTGGCTTCCTAGAAGCAGAGCCTGAAGCAGAGATTTGGATGCTTATGATAAACTTACTGAGGGACTGATCTCCAGGAAGCCAGGAGCTGAGCAAGGATGTGTCTTAGCTGGGAAACTGGTCTCAGACTAATCCCAGGGGGAGCTCTGGAACACTAGCCACCTCACAGGTAAGGGGATCAACATTTTGTACTCTTGTGTCAGTAGTCATTGCTTTGAGTGTAGCCTCTTTTTTTTTTTTTAAGATTTTATTTATTTATTTGACAGAGAGATCACAAGTAGGCAGAGAGGCAGGCAGAGAGAGAGGGGGAAGCAGACTCCCTGCTGAGCAGAGAGCCCGATACGGGGCTCGATCCCAGGACCCTGAGATCATGACCTGAGCCGAAGGCAGAGGCTTTAACCCACTGAGCCACCCAGGCGCCCCTGAGTGTAGCCTCTTATGGGGAGAAGCTCCCGTTGGCAGCTGGCCGAAGGCAATTCTACATAAAGGGATCCAGGTAGGGCACTTACCACAGCCACCACACTCCAGTCCCCAAGAGAAAATGGTACATCTAAAATTCTTAAGTATTGAACCGAGCAAAGGAGTTTCCTCAGACTGAGAGTTATTGAGGATATGGAGATCCCAGGAGATTTTTAAGTAGGCAGAACTGAACGCAAGTGACAAAAAATGAAATACAGAGAGGGCAAGGTTCATAACAGCCCAGCAAAATGGAGCTAGAGAGTATTACGCTAGCAAAATAAGTCAGTCAGAGAAAGACAAATGCCATATGATTTCACTCATATGTGGAATTTAAGAAACAAAACAAACGAGCCAAAAAAAAAAAAAAGAGAGAGAGAGACAGAGACAGAGACAGAGAAAAACAAACAGAAAACAGACTCTCAGGGCGCCTGGTTGGCTCAGTGGGTTAAAGCCTCTGCCTTCAGCTCAGGTCATGATCTCAGAGTCCTGGGATCGAGCCCTGCATCCGGCTCTCTGCTCCTCGGGGAGCCTGCTTCCCCCCCTCTCTCTGCCTCCTTGTGATCTCTCTCTCTCTCTCTCTGTCAGGTAAATAAATAAGATCTTAAAAAAAAAAAAAAAAACAGACTCTCAGAGATCCGATGGTTATTGGAGGAAAGGTGGGAGGGGAGATGGGTTAAACAGGTGATGGGGGTTACGGAGGGCCCTTGCAATGAGCACCAGGTGTTGCAGGTAAGTGACGAATTGCTAAATTCTACTCCTGAAACTAATATTACACCATATGTTAACTGGAGTTTAAATAAAATCTTGGAAAAACAAAACAACGACAACAAAAATAGTCCAGGGGAATACCCATGGGTAAGAGAATACCCATTAGAGAAAGATGCCTTTTTCTAATGCAAGGAAAAGAAAATGAGAGGTTACCACGCTTGGCAGTGACAAAGATTCAATCTGGAATTGAAAGAGCAAATAGGACCAATGGCGCTTAGCACAAAGTGGGTTTTTAAAAAGTAGGCACTTTTAAAGATTTGCTCAACATTTAATCATAATAATGAAGAAACGAACGGATAAAACTCTAAACAGGTTAAAAATCATCATTAGCAATAACCATTTCTTTCCCATTCTGTTTACATCATTCAGTTCACATTTTTTTAATTAAAATGTACCAGAGAAAGGATTGTTTTCGAAGACGAAAAGGGAGCTATACGGTCATCCAAAATGTTTATGGATAATAAACAAATTAGTCAACTAATACCACGTGTCTTGCTGCTTATTTTGCCAGTCACAAGGCTATTGGGTGACAACTTGTTAAGAGCAATTTTTATTTTCCAACTCTGTAATACTTCCTTGCAGCATAGCTATAATTGTAAATCAGTAAAGCAAGACAATGAAACAACTGCTTTAGGCAATATATGAATTATTGAATTTGGAGTAATATACATTTTCTGTGAATATATAAAATAGCGCACACAGTAATTTTTTAAAATTTTATAACTTATTTTGAAAGGCCTAATAAACCATGATTATTCTCCTCCTCCCTCACATAAGAGTATCCAATAGGATCCTTATTCCTCAGAACGGTGTGCACGTTACTGATGTCACTTTTTAACAAACATGAAAGAAAAGCAGATGGTTTCCATTTCAGCTTTGCTGGAAAACATGGTTGGGAAAGAGAGGTAGAGGGAGAAAAAAAAAATTGTTGTGAATTCTTACATTTCGGTTCAGTACAAAAATTCTTTCAAAAGCAACAAATAAAAGTCTTTGGGAGAATATAGAAAGGGTAGGTCAGTATACGCACAGACATATAAATGTGTATATACATATGAAACAGGCTTTTATTTGATATAAAGTCATCCTGATCAGTGATGAATCATTTGCCAGAGGGCCAAAGCAACTGTGTCAATCAACTCTCACAATTTTGTTCACAGTTTTGCATATTGGGTGATGTTCAAAATGTTTGGGTGTTTTGATATTTTATATGTTGCAGACATATTTACTTTCAGGTGGTGAATTTTAGGTATAACATATATAACTGATATTCTCACAATAAATTAAGAGAAGGATGGATCCAAATGGCTGTTGGCTAGTGTCTCAGGGGCTCTAGCATTTTACTGCTTTAGAACATCTAAAGTGAGAAGAAAACAAATATATCTTCTGAAAACCACTAAGCCACATCCTAAGGGGCACACCAAAAGGGTAATTTTCTTTTTTTCTACAGGAGGGGAAGAGGGGCACCTTCTCTTTCATTTTACAAAGTAAGAACGTTGCCTTTCGCTTGGTACCATATTCCATTAATATGAAGCTTGGCTTTTCCTCCACACTTGAACTCCTCTGACAAATCTCACCTGCTTTGGCATGCTAATGAGATGCATCCCATAAGCACCCTGGCTTCAGGCACCCCAGCCCAGCACTCCCGCACTTGCTGGAAGGGAACAGCAGGGCACCCGGGCTAAGCAGACCCGCAGCGGCATCTGCTGCTTCTTCCTAGTTCCAGTTTGAATGATTGGGAACTTGGGCCTGCACCCAGGCTATAGTAGGCAGCCCTGCACACGAGTGTGTCAGGAGAGGCCTGTGTGACCGCACCTATGTTCCTATAACAATGTTGATCACCGCAATCCCACCCTTGCAAACATTCACTGGCTCCCATTTGCTTGCAGACTGAAAAGTCTAAACTCTCGAACAGCAGCCAATTTCTCACCCATAGGTTCTTAACCTAACCCCGAAGGGCTGGAGCTTCCATGGCAAAAGCTGTAATTTTATCATTATTAACCATTCATAGCAAGGCGTTATTTCCTTAAATTATGCATGGAGCCACAGACCACCATAGTAGTAATGATACCTGTGATTCTTTCACTTGTGGGAATTACAACTATGTTCATATGAGTTTTTTCAATGTTTTGGTAAGTGTAAGCTCAATATAATTGAAATTACTCTGAGAAGGGCCCACAGACCTCACCAGACTGAAACCCTGTGGCATAAACAAAAGTTAAAACCTCATTCCAGTCCAGTTGCTATGGATCCTCTCTGCCTACTTCATGCTTCTGCTATAACAAGATGCTTGTTCTTCCCCAAACATTCCTTGGTCTTTTTCATGACCTCATGTCCTGACGTCCTAGCTCCTTGCTTGAGATCCTCATCCCCGCTGGAAAATGCGCCCTTGAACAGTGATTTGGGAAGAACAAGCTTGATGAAGCCTTCTCTTAAGTTACCAGGCAGAGTTTGAATCTCTCTCTCTCTTGGGCTTTGCTTATCTTCTTCAGACTTCAGCATTTTCTGAGTCTGTGTGTCTGCCTCTACCATTTACACCTATTCCTAGATTTGGACTCAGACTCTTGCCCAAGGGTCTGCTTCTGAGACCCCCCAAATGCTAAAGGAACAAAGGAAGGGTTATTTTCCCAGGGATGCCAGATGAAGAAAGCATTCTAAACAGGGCACAACGGTGGAGTGACACAGTGATGTGGCAGAAACCGCGTGCTCTCAGTGCCAGTTTCTGAGTATAACACAGTGCTTTCCTTTCCCAACTTCACTGTTCCTTTTATTTTTTTATTATTTTTTGGTCACTGTTTCTCTTCAAATCAAGGTGGCAAATAAAATGCCAATACAGCAAAGCATCTTCTTCTCGTGTTATAAGCAAGCCTGGCTCCAGGCAAAATCGTGAGAGACAAAAGCCCGTCTCCGAAACCTTGACATCCCTGTCATCAGCCTTGCCCTTCTTCCACGAAGGTTCTGAGCATGTCTTCCAAGCCCCCAGGGCTCTTCTGCCATCCCACCCGGATGGAGGATATTCCTCACAGCACATAATCCAGGCCTGTCCTTCTAAGAGTTCAGAATTCTTTCTACTCTCTTTTTAAAATCCCGTCTGTGTGGATTTTTCAGGCAGCCCTGCTTGGAGAGCCTGGGGAATGGGTTTCAAGTCAAGCTTCACTCATCAACGTCATGACCACTACTGAGCGCTTGTGGAATACGTCGTATGCACCATGACCTAGGACGCAGAGGCAGAGTCCCTGCCATCAAAGAGTTCCCACAACTGTCATTAAGTTGACAACTGTCATTAAGTTGGTCACAACTATACTAGGAAGCACAGAAGGGCGCTGACCTAGTTTGGGTTCTCAGCAGCAGACCCTTAGAACCCTCTTACACCATTGGTGGGAATGCAAGTTGGTGCAGCCACTTTGGAAAACAGTGTGGAGATTCCTCAAGGAATTAAAAATAGAGCTACCCTATGACCCTGCAATTGCACTACTGGGTATTTACCCTGAAGAAGCAGATGCAGTACAAAGAAGGGCCACATGTACCCCAATGTTCATGGCAGCAAGGGCCACAATTGCCAAACTGTGGAAAGAACCAAAATGCCCTTCAACAGATGAGTGGATAAGGAAGATGTGGTACATCTACACAATGGAATATGATGCCTCCATCAGAAAGGATGAATATCCAATTTTTGTATCAACATGGACGGGACTAGAAGAGATTATGCGGAGTGAAACACCTCAAGCAGAGAGAGTCAATTATCTTATGGTCTCACGTGTGGAACATAAGGAAAATCACGGAGGGCTCTGTGAGAAGGAAGGGAAGGGTGAATGGGGGGAAATCGGAGGGGGTGATGAACCAGGAGAGACTATGGACTCTAAACAACAAACTGAGGGGTTTGGAGGGGAGGAGGTGGGGGGTTGGGTGAGCCTGGTGGTGGGTATTGAGAAGGGCACGTATTGCATGGAGCCCTGGGTGTGGTTCATGAACAATGAATCTTGGAACACTGAAAAAATAAAATAAACATATTTGGGGGGAAAAAAAAGCAGACCCTTAGACAAGAGTCTGAGCCCAAATCTTTTATTTGGGAGGTAATCTCAGGAGGCACGGAAAGCGTGTGTGAGGGAATGAGACAAAAAATAAAAGCCAGTAGAGGGTATGTTTTCAAGCAAGTTATCATGCCAGGAGCAACTGGGGTTCCATTCTGTTGAGGATCCGTGGAGATGTGGAGAGTGCACCCCAGAGTGTCCTAGTAGGGAGGTAAAGAAGTCATATATTTATTCACTTGTTTTTATTGTTTTATTCTTGTTTTATTCTTTTTATTGTTTTTATTCTTGAGGGAGAACCTCAAGCACACTCCACGCCCAGTGCAGAGCCCGACAGGGGGCTCAATCTCCTGACTCTCAGATCATGACCTGAGCTGAATTCAAGACTCAGATGCTCCACAGACTGAGCCACCCAGGGGCTCCAGGAAGTCCTGCATTTATGCGTCAATCCCCACTGTTTATCGGTTGGGAACTATAACGGGCACATTAACTCCCTGGCATTTCCAGCCTGTGATTTATGTTCTTTTCTATAGGTGTCGACCGTTTTCATCTCTACGCTTCAGTCTGGGTGTTTTCTATTGACCTATGTTCTAGTTCATTAGTTCTACCTTCTATTTTATCTGTTACCTTAAATGTAAACCCATTTGTCGGGTTGTTAATTTTAGTCGTTCTTTCAGTCAGTCACACAATCTCCAGTTGAGTCTTCCAACGGATTTCAGTTTTTGGAAGGTGTTCTCCACCGGATTATCTCTTCTTGAACATATGTTATCACCGCTGTGTTAAAGTCCATATAAAACAGCCCCGATAATTGGGTGTTGTTCCTTTCGCCTGTTTTGTTTCTTGTATATATATATTTCTTGTATATATATTTTTTTACTCATTTGATCCCATTCTTAGCATTTCTGGTAAATTTTTATTAAATGCTTGACAATGGATAAGAAAATGGTAATAATTTGAAGCTCCGGTGGACATTTTCTTCTTACACTGAAGTATTCCTTTTTTTACGGCAGGTAGTTACAATAAGGAAGAAAAAGTGAATTCTATCAGGCACCAAGCTTGTTCTAAGCTGCTTTCAGAGTATGTGCTTGATGGCAAGTCTGTAACTAGTGTGCTTCCTTCTGGGGCTGGAGTCCTCCTGTTTACTGGGCCCCTTTCTCTTGCTATATCTCCAGAACCCTTATTTCATCAGTCAGGCCCTCAAGAAACTGAGACTGCTTAAAGCTCCTAGCTTTGTGAGCTCCTAGATAAGCTTTCTGCTGGATTTCATCATTTTTCAGCCCTGAGCCACTTATTTTAAATGTTCTGAGAGAGAACTATGGAGAGGAGAAATCCAGGCACATTTTATAATTATATTATTTGAGCTTCATTCATATCCTCTGATGGCACAGCATTACCCCTACGTTCCTGATGAAAAGGATTTTTTTTTAAAGATTTGATTATTTGAGAGAAAGAGAGAGAGAGAGAGAGAGCAAGAGAGAGCACAAGCTGGGGGAGCAGAGGAAAAGGGAGAAACAGGCTCCCTGCTGAGCAGGGAGCCTGAGTGGGGCTCGATCCCAGGACCCTGAGATCATGACCTGAGCCCAAGGCAGATACTTAACTATCTAAGCCACCCAAGCGCCCCGTAACTCAGAATTTTCTTAAAGACAATCCTCCTAGACCTTCCATCTCTCCTCAACCGTGGACAAACTACACAGTAATCCTGATGTTCTGTCATATTGTTTCTCTTCACCATCACCTTTGGACACTTTTTTGTCTCCTTTCCGGGGGATGAAAAGGGTGAATGGAACACAGAGAAATGAAGTAACAGGACACAGTCACACAGGTGGTAAGTTAGCAGAGTGTAGAATCCACCCCACTCTCAGCTACCACAGCCTTAAGCTCGGAAATGTCGAACTGAAAAATTAAAAAAAATTCCAGGATCAAAGAAAGCTGATGGTGTTCAGTTTTAATAACCAACATGCATATAGTCTTTTGCCTGACATACCAGCGGCACTTAGTAAATGATGTAAAAGAAGTCACATAGCATAAAATAGGACTATTGAATAGCTTTTTGTCTGTTTACAGAATTTCATTACATGCATTTCTTTTAACGGCACAAAAGCAAATCAGAGCCAGGATGGCTGGGCCCATCAGTAGAATTCCTGGTCACTGACAGGCAGTGATTGGAAAATCTCAAGCAAGTTTCCCTTATTGTAAGCATTTTTACCACTGACCTTTTCCTGTGGCTAGAAGAATTCCACTCTTAAAATACACCTTAAAATTTTTTTCTCGTTTCTGAAAAGGGTAGAGTACAAACTCTTCTACCTAAAACAACTAACAAAGCTTGACAATTTATGAAATTATGTTCACAGGTGCCGGAAAGCTACTAAGGCAGCCAGAACTTGAGAGACCAGGCTGTTGGGGAGAAGGGAAGCGTACGAGGTGACATTCTGAGTTGCATTTTCTCTCAAGGCATTTACTGATGCAGAAAAATGACAGAACCAAAGCCTGAAAAGCCAAGCACAAAGCAGGGGCCAAGAGGCTAAGACGCCAAACTGAGGGTACAGTAGTCTTATTGGCCTGGGAAATGAAAACCCCAACGTTCGGGCGCTAAAAACTTGAGGACTCAAGATCCTGAATAAATGGGAAAGATGAGGTGAGAGCCACAGTCTGTGCCACCTTGTGCTCTTGAGGTTATGTTCTTACACAGATTGAAGAAGGGAAGCCTATTGCTACAGACTCCTTTAGCAGGAGGCAAAGAGGGGGTTACCATTTGAGAACATCTCCTCACCCCCTGGAATGATAACATTCTATACATGGATGGATCCACAGATCAAAAATCCTAATGGTGTCCAAATTCTAGAAGGGAGCTTTGTGGATTCTGTGAAAGCAGCTGCAGGGTTCATATTTACTCTAATCCATTCCAGATATCAGGGTATCAGGGTTTAAAACTTCAGACTTAAGGAACCTGCAATCTCAGACGACTTGGGTACTAAGAGGCTGGCTGATACTCTTCTCTTGAGAGAGGGATGAGATCCCATATTAGGTTCATTAGAAACCTCCAGAGATTTCACAAACCTATAGAGGTATTCTGCTCAAACATTCACATGTGTTCTCTCTCTCTCTCTCTCCCTCCCTCCCTCAAACTTCTGTTTAACCAAAAATATCTCATGCTGCAATTTAGGCTCCTGCCTCTGGTTCTGTTCTCCGAAGGAACGGAAAAATACACGTCTCACATCCTGAAGAATGGCATTTTTACATAGAGTGAGGCCTCAATTAGCCATTCTCTTGGGAATCAAGTTCCTATAAACTAACCCATCCATGCTGAAGATAATTTTTATTTCTCGGAAATCTCGGAAAGCAAGGCTGTCTATGTTTGCAGCTGCAATGCAGTTTCTATAAATGCAGGGCCAGTGAGGGTAAATAAGATTTTTACAAGAGACTGGGGGGTGAAACTGGGGGGGTGGGGGAGGTCCCTATCTCCCTCCCTTTTTTTGATACACATGCTTTGGTCTGAGATATGAAGTTGTGATAGGAAGTGTCCTTTTTCTCTCGGGCATGCTGTTAGATTATACATCCCAGCCACCCTTGCAGTTAGGTGCCGTCACGTGATTAAGTTCAGCTCAGTGAAATCTGATGATGATGCTTTCAGGCATGACCCATAAAATTCCCTGGGGGGATTCTCAGCTCTTTTTCCTCATACACTAGTTGAATAGAGAAAGGAGTGGAACCTCCAGACAGAAATAGCCTTGAGTCCCTGGCGGAGCGTATGGAAGGCTGCCAAGCGGGACTTCAGAGTCCAATATGAAGTGAAGGGGAAATACACTTTTATTGTGCTAAGCCACTGGGAATTAGGATGTTTTGTTACAGAAGTTAGCCAGTTATCACTCTAGAGAAGCCAGGGTCAGGATCTGGAGCTTGTTAAGAGCGAAGGTACTCTCTGGAAACAGCCTAGGTTCAGATCCTGGGTCTGCCACTTGCACTAGTCATGTGACTCTGGGAAACTCCCTAAGGATTCTGCTTCCTAAGCGAGTCTGTGGAAGGCTGCCGGGCCAGAACTCCTGGGATGAGCCGGGAAATGAAGAATAAACACCTCTCACATTAAACCACGGAGTTTTGAACTGTTTGTTACGGTGACTTACCTAAAATCCGACCATATCAGAAGATACTGGAGATATAAAAGTCATCAAGATACGGAAGTCTGTGAGCACGGACAGTGTTCAAGGTTTGAAAACGTGCAGAAAGGAAGCCACTGATTACACGCCTGTTTTCCTTTTCGTGAATAATTTGGGCATATGAGTTCGTTGCGCAGCCTGTTGACCCTCTTTTCCCTGCCCTTTTTCCACCTCCCAGCGATGTTCTTACCATCTCTTGAATGGCCTCCGTTGCTTTCTATAAATAAATCTCTGTTCTCTACCCCATCAAAAAACTAATGACCAAACTAATTAAACCCATTCATGCAAAGTGTTTCTTCAATCAGGCATTTGTATTTTTAATCCTCTTAGCTTGAAGTATAGAGCTCCCCCTGTTCCAATAAATAGGTGGGAGATTTTCTTAAGACAGTAGCTGGCTGGGAGGCAGTTCTGAGGGCAGTGTGGGGCCTTCGGGATGGGGGCGGAGCTGCCTCCCCATGGCAGATGCCCCTCACTCTTGGAAGGGCTGCTGTACAGAGAATCTACTCTGACTCCCTTCCTTCTTTTAAGACCCCCAACCTCTCAGGGTCTTCAGCCCCAAATTTAACCTCTCCTTCTGGAGCACGGCTTGGTCCTATTATTTCTAATCTCAATCCAACTGTGTGCTTATCTTCCCGTAATAATTGGCCCCATGCTACTGACATTTTTTTCCCTTTTTTTTTTAAGGATACTGGATACCCTTAAGGAATTTTCTAGTTGGGTAAACTTTATGTTGCTTGAATCCTCATGGACTCATCTTACAATGGTATGGGCTCAACTGTGACCTCTTTGGTTCTTCTGTTTAAGTCCTAACCCCCCACCCTGTGCCTCAGAGCATGAACCTTCTTTGAATAGGGTTGTCATAGATATACTTAGTTAAAATGGGGTCACACGGGCATGAGTCAAATCCAATACCACTGGCATCTTTCTAGAGAGGGAATACACATCCACACGCATGGAAACACCAGTGAAATGAAGGCAGAGAGACCCACAAGCTATAGATTGCCAGCAAACCACCAAAAACAAGGGGAAAGGCGTGGGACAGCTTTTTCACTCAAAGCACTCAGAAGACAGCCAACCCTGCCAACACCTTGAACTTGGATGCTTCTAGCCTCCAGAACTAAGAGCCAATAAAGTTCTGCTGTTTAAGCCAGCTAATCTGTGATACTTGTTTATAGCAGCCCTAGCAAACTGATTCAGAGGAGACAGGCATCTACGTAACTGGGCAGTTTGACAGATTTCAAGAGGTGACACGTACAGAGCTCAGAGCACAGTGTCGAGCCCATCGCAAGTACTCAGTAAGTGTCAGCTGTTGAGGCTACTTCTGCTACCACTTATTTTCTGATCCTTTCGTCTGTCAATTGCATCATCTACGTTCTGAAGTGCAGCCCCACTCTGCCTGCATTATTTCCATCCCTGCCCTTGAAGTCTCTGATTTAAACATCTATTATGCTGGAACCCATCTTCTTGATTAGCAAACCATTGCTACATGCAATGAACAATATTAATTGATACTTCAGACTTCTTTTCTTTGAGCTAAATGAGCCTTGATTTTTTTTTTCTTAATAGGTCTTAATGCTTTAACTTTTTCATCATCTCTATAGAGGCTAAGAAAGGCTCTTTAGTAAAAGAATTCTTTAGTAAAAGAATCTATAATCTGACCTTGGTGCCAGCAGGAGCCAAAACACTAATGTGTTAAGGGGGAATACCATATGGGCAATTTATCTTCGGGTGCTCTGCCAAATCCAATTATTTGCCCTTCTCGGTGCCCTCAGAAGCTGACCCGTGCGGACTACGCGACACCAGATTCCCCTGGTGACAGATGTCCAGATGGGTCTGACCACTGGGGTGGCGTGGGCAGATGATCTGAGGGCGGGAGGAAGTGCAGGTTGGGGTGTTTCTTTCCTTCTCCCCTCCTCCTTTGGGTCTTTGTCTCTGGAGGTAGCTGCAGCCTTCCTGGGAAAACACTTGAACTCCCTGTCTCTTTAGGACAGAAAAGGCTTCCTGCCGTTCTTAGTCCCTGGGGGCCTGACAGTCTTTTGTTTGCTTCTTCAAACCTGTCTGCACCTCTGAGGGCATCTCCAGCACTGAAGCCCCTTCCCTCAAACCACCTGGAGTGGAGATTCTTTCTTACCTGCACCCTGACTGATTCATTTGGGAAATGAGGCCAGGACAGAGTGCAAGTTAACTGAGGAGGCACACGGGACCACTTTTAGGGAAGTTACATGCGAAGAGGAAGACAGTTAACTGAGGCTGGACAGCTTCCCTCAGGATGCAAGAGAGCCTTTAGCCCTAAAGCTGCGTGAACTGGTAGCTGGGAGCCCACGGGGAGGCTCGGAATAGACGCGTGGTGCTCGGGGACCAGCCGCTGCCTACAGCCAGTCTGCACCCTGCCAAGATTCTCATTTGAGGGATGCTTCAGTCATGTCATCCCTCTTGAATATTATCAAATGACACTTGATCATTTTCTATCTCACTTGTAAACTCCCTGTCCTCCCCAACCATGGTTCCCTGTGCTTTTCAGAAGTGGGTTTTGTCTGACACTAGCGATTTCGCCATGGCGCCGTGAACGCTGATTTCCTCCAAGGCATACTAAAAGTATTACTTTACATGATTCTCACAGTTGAGGAGCTACTCTGGGTATTGATTGGGTCAGGAATTCCCCCGGGTTTCGTGTTTTTCCAAAGCATGGTGCTAGACGTATAAATATAGGGTGATTAATTTCAAATGCCATCAAGTGTGGTTTGAGATACGGCCACGTGCATTTCTGGGTCACTAAGGTGGGTCCATGTATCCATTTATCACTTCTGCTGTGTCCACTAATGCCTGGCACACTCTCTCTCTCTCTCTCTCTCTCTCTCTCTCTCTCTCTCTCTCTCACGCACACACACACACACACACACACACACACACACACACTGAATATACTGAGGCACATTGCAGGGTCTCTGTCCTCATGAGTAGTTCAGACAAATAGATAACTAGAGCGGAGTGTGACAAGTACTTGCATGAAGAAAAGACTGGGGGGGTGTGTTTGAGAAATGGGGGGATTATCTGTTCTAGAATTGACGGTTGGATCAAAGAACCGTCTGGGCTGAGATGGGGGTTAAGTGGACTGAGGATGCTAGGGGTGCCAGGAGAGCAGGAACTGGGATGAGGATACCCTAAACACTGAAACAGACACGAAGGTGAGAGAGAGGCTGGTGCCTTTTGGGGAAGTGCAAGTAATCCCAGACTGGCTAGAACACAGCCATGGTGGAAACCAAGGGGAAGGGATGGGCGAAAACACAGGGTGAGCAGATGGCAGACTCCGCTGCTTTTCTGATTACAAATTAGATTTCTTCTGAGAACAAGTGAGAGGTCTTGCTCAGATTCTTTTCTTCTTCCGTGTGCACTGTGTGTCATTTAGGAAATGATAGAGAGTTCTCTGTGAACCTGACCAGCTTTTTCAAAGTGGAGTTGAGATTACCCAAGGCCTTTAAGAAACAGAGGAAGGCCCCTCTGTGTTCACTCTCCTGCTAATCAACCTTGGCTGAGGTCATCTCCACTTTTGTAGGCTGCCCACCTATCCTGGGAGGCCACTGGGCTCTCCTGCGTGAGGCTTCTTCCCTCGTGCTGATGGCCCCTTCCTCTTTGTCTCCCAGCAAAGTCAGGTACAGGCAGAGTCTTGGAAACATTTCCAATTCCTTCCAATGCACAGGGAAGTAGAAGCTCACAGAGCTTGCATACAAGATAGAAGTAAGGAGTGAGTTAGGGGCACGTAAACATTTCAACCTTAGATCTCCTTGCAAAACACCACCCAGCACTGGTGTTCCATGTGTTATCATATAAAAACAATTTTGCCTGGCAAAAATAAGCACTCCATGAATGTTTAACTCATCATCTTTCTTAAGCCCTTCCCACAAAAGTGATGATCGCCAAGTCATGAGAGTCTTCAGTGAGCTCTAAAGTCCAGGGGTGTCAGCGAAGATACAGCCCTAGCACTTGGAGGGGCGGTGACAACGTGGGTTCAGTCCCATTACTGCAGATGTGTCTTCTGAATCATTAGAGAACAGTCCCCTCACAATAACAATTGTCTTTACCTCAAAGTGGTATTTCAAACTGTTCCCAAAGAACCATGAGCCTTTATTGCCTTTGTTTCTTATAATTAAAGGTCTGTAGCTGAATATTTCTCTTCTCAGGTACTGCTTCCTTTGTCTCCTGAGTCAGGAGGTGGCACTGCTCTGTAAACACCCTCCCCTCAGCAGATGTGGGAGGTTGTCTAACACGCCGCGCTCCTCAAACCCTGCTTCAGAGAGAGGGGAAGACGATGCAGGATAAATTCAGTCGTCCATTGCTTCCTTTCATTCTGCAGCCAGCCTAATTATCTACTCAGCCAAATACCAATTACCTGTAATCAGTGTTACCGTGAAGTTCAATGGCAGATGGGCACTCAATTGATTTCACGCAGACTCTTAATTGTTTCTCCTGCTTTACCCCTCTTCTTCCTTTGTGTCTATATCTGGCAGTCGAACTCTCTTGGGTTCCCTAATCTCCCTTGCAACTTCACCAAACCAACAATTAGTCCTTTCCCCAGCCTTCACGCTTCATGTGTTCAATGACTTGGAACGTAGCAATGCAACTTCCGATAAGCAGGCGACATCTTGCGAACTGGCTTGGAGAAAGTGATCTTTGGTAACTTGAATAAGATAAAGGGATTACTGAGATTCTACAACATCATTCAAAATGACTTTGTGATCCCTTGTATCTCATAATTGTTATTGTAGGGTTTGAAGTATACTGGAATTTAAGGTGAGAATAGTTTAAGAGCCTAATCCCTCTTAGGTAATCTCTGTGAATTCACAGGTAGACACATATGTCTTTATAGTCTTGTGTACCAATAACTAGAACACATCTGAGCCTCTAGGTCATTTTTAGGGCTACATGATCATTAAATTGGGGTGTGGGCAGTAAGAGCTTCCACAAATCTTCACATACAGATGCTCCCAGGTAAAATTCCTCTCTGAGGACAAGATATTCTATTCGAGGTCTTTGAAACAGCTCACTTGACACCACACTCTTAAAACTGCCCCCTTTGTCCCATGAGTCAGTCAAAATATCATATAAATAAGTGGGTATTTATAAATGACTCACTTAGGCCAGTTGATAGAAAAGTTGTCTGTGGTCTGCCCCTGGTCAGAAAGACACAGGACAGTTCTGGTCATGGGGGGAGGAATCAAAATGGTAGCCAGAGTCCTGTGGACGGAAGGCTGACAATGGTAAATCTAAACACAGCCCTCCCCCAACTAATGCTGGGGATTTGTGGTCACTGCTCAATATTGGGGAGTGCTAATTCCCAAAGAGATGTACCTTCTAACCACAACATTGGTATAGCATGTCATGTCATTTTTGAAAGGAAAGATAAGTTGCCTCTGGTTGGGTTCCCCCAGAAGGCAGACCCTAGTGCAGGGGTTTGAGTGCAAGTAGTTGAGCTGTGAGGTAGTCCCAAAAAGCAACGGCAGGGAAGGAAGGAAATGGTTCAGGGAAAGGAGAAACCAACACAAGCTCATTTAATGAGCAAGTTACTGCACTGGGCAACTGAGTCTCAATCCTGCTGGGCACCTCTGGAAGACACCATAAAGAGGAATAGAGTTGTCTACCACCCCTGTCCCCTACAACCTACTTCCTAGCCAGAAGCTAGGAAGTTGCAATTTTTATATATTAACTCTTGTCCACCACTGACTGGACAAGATGGTTGAGAGATGCTCCCCAGGGGAATTAGTTCTTCTCCACGTTGGTCTGCAGCCCACATACAAGTTGGGTAGCCAGAGAAAGCCAAGGAGACAAGAGCATCTGTGCATCTTACAGCTGCCTCACAGAAACATATGCTCAGACATACCTGAGAAGAGATGCACTTAGAGAGGTTTCAAATGCATGGGGCCCTTGGGTTACCAAGAGAAGACTGGCAGAGTTACAATAAACAGGATAACATTTGTACCAAAGATTGGCCGCACTTGGTTATTGGGAATGCTCAGATGTGGGTGGGAAAGGGTGAGGAAAGGAAGAGAGTACAGAAGAAATGTTTGGGGGAGTGAAAAATTATCCCAAAGACTTCAGGCAACTCAGGCACTCAAATCATAGACTGTCTGGAAAGAAAAGAACCTATGGTCACTTTTTCAACCTCCCATATAATCTGTAGCATGGCGACTAAGTGGCCCGAATTTGGTAGAGTTTAAATGGAAAAAATATCACCTTATTTTTCTACAACCATTCTAACTAGGTCCTTTTGCATGGTCCTTGTCCTTTCCTTGCTCTGGGCAAAAAAAGATGTGAGAAAACAGGGCATCTTGGTGGCTCAGTTAGGTGTCCAACTCTTGGTTTGGGCTCAGATCATGACCTCAGGGTGGTGAGATCGAGCCCCTTGTGGGGCTCCATGCTGAGTGTGCAGTCTGCTTGAGATTCTCCGTCTTCCTCTGCCCCTTCCCCATTGCTTGCCCCTTTGCACGTATCTGTGTGCCCGCGTACCCTCCCTCTCTGTCTCTCTCCCCCTCCCTCCCTCTAAAAAAAAAAGTCTAAGAATACAGTATAGATTTCTGGTCATTCTCAGATATAAGAATCATCTAATTTTAATAATTAAGATTCACACAAATTAAGTCACAAATCTTATTCTATGACTTAATATAGGGAAAAGAAAAACAAAATCACAAGGAACTGTCCCTCTAATATTCTTTATATTCAAAGAATATTGTCCATCATTTCATTATGGGACAATACTTATTTCCTCTCAAGAGCATCTCATACTCAGTCTTCAATTTAAGATATCTTATTTTTTATAAACACTTATTTGGATCATTCATTTTGGCCTTTGATTTAAAAACAACAATTTGTTTCCCAAAAAAAAAGATCTAACAGATGGTCACAAGTGTCAATTGTGCCTTACCTTGAAACACCTGCTAGTCCCTCCTCCATAATCTCCTAAAATGGCTAAGCCTACCTTACTAGCAGGACCAAATTTAAATCCTTATGCAAAGAGATCACTGAACCTGCTCAGGTACAGACATCACTCATTGTTCAAACTCTGATTATACACCCTCTCTTTCAGAGAATTAACATTTAGTTAGTAATTTAGTAATTGCTCCTTCTCATATAGTTCTTGGGCATTTTTTTAAAAATTTCATGTAAATTTCACTCATACAGGGAATTTAAGCCAATGATCAGAGGGGCAAAAGAGTGGCAAACCAAGAAACAGACTCTTAACTATAGAGAACAAGCTGATGGTCACCAGAGGGTGGGGGGGAGGATGGGTTAAAGTTGATGGGGATTAAGGAGGGCACTTGTTGTGATGAGCACCAGGTGTTGTAAGTGCTGAAGCACTAAACTGTATACCTTAAACTAAAATTACACTGTATGTTAATTGGAATTTAAGTAAAAACTTTACAAAAATGAAAAACATACATAAAAATTTCATGTAAAATGGAAAGTCACAACAGGACCCACTTCACCAGTAATGCTTCTAACTTGACGTTAATGTCAAGAAATACCAAAACCACATTCATTGTGTGAAAGCAACACGGAAGTTAAAGATCATTGTTGCATTCATCTTAAGTTGCTTATCTGTATTACAGCTTCTGTACTAAAATGCACATACACTCCTAGAATAGAATCTAGAAGTGTTAAGTATCCATCTTTGCCACTTATACGTGTAGGAATTTATCTAAGGGTCAACCATGATTTTATTTCAGCTGGGAGTTAGGCTAGGTTTTAGTCCATGGATAAACTTCTATATGATTTAAATGAAGTTATTGGATGCTAAAAATTCCAACTCAAGTGATTTTTTGAAGTAGCAGATTCAACTCCATTCAACTAACTATTTTAGAGATGGGGAGCACACTGGGAATTGATCTTTACTCTTTCACGCACGCATGATGCCTTTTTACCTAGCTAGAAAATAGATATTTAATAAACTTTGGAAATGCACAATTACGGAATTTAGAAGATTTAGGAGTGGTAATGACAAAGCTGTAAACCTGGAAGGCTGGATATTATCCTGGAAAGAGTGCAAGTTTCATATGGATCAATACCGACTTGGGAGCCGTATAAACCTCACAGGCAAGTCTTGGATTCGTTCTTCACTCCAACAAAACAAAACAAGGAAATACCTCCTCCCTTTCCCGTCCAACACAAAAACTCACAAAACAAAAAACCTGTCTTGTAGATTTCCTAGAAGAACTAAATAAAATCAAGTATATAAAGGAACTACCACAGTAACAATGCTAGTGACTCCCAACTAGCAAATCATAGGTCAATGCTATCACATATTCCTCCTTTATTCTATGTACCACGCAATTTGAGTGAATTGATGTCTGGTCCCATGAATGATAAGTCATTTATGATGAGAGGATGTAATTGACTGTTTATGAAGGTAATTGGTGTTCCTTTTTCAGAAAGGGGATAAATTGTTTACAAATCCTCATTGTTTATAAATCTGACATTACTCTTGATAACCTAAGAGCAGGATAAGCCCTTCATTTAGAGTGATGCTCTGAAGCACAGTATGCCAATAAGAAATTGATTTCACCTTTTAATTCCGCCAAATGAGGAGGTCAATGCAGAAATGAGTTTGATTAATTAAAGTGAGTTTCTCTTTCTCTGCATCTCTACTTTCATTCTTTCCTTTTCGGTGTCTTACCTCCCCATTTCCATCTTTCCCTCCTGTGTCTCTACCTTTCTCTCCCACACACGCCCCACTGTGTAACCTTAACAGAGCCAAAGAACAGTAATTACAGTCATTTCTAACTCAGAGGCATATAACACATTAAATTAGGGGAAACTTATCAGCAATGTAGCATTTCAAAGTAGTTTTGCATAGATACTATTAATAAAGTATATTGCACCGCAATCATAAACTCATACACTAAAACTAAAAATGCATTTGATCAAATGAGTTTTGAGCCATATCCCTTTAGTTCATTAGTACTTTATTAAAATATGCATTAAGACCAACTTCCTGTTGGTGAAGAATATACCAGTACACTTATGAAGGAGGTGTTGAACAAATTATATTTTCTAAAATAATGCCTCCATATAATTTATCATTTCAATCTAATACAAATAACTGGGTGACAGCTGTATAAATGTATGCAGGTCATGAATCTTTGGAATCATACAGGATTTTTCAAATCCTATGAACTATGGAACCTGCTTGCTATTAAGGTCTTTATGTTTTTGGGCAGGTTGAATCATGTAAGATCTCTATCAGCTACATATCTAATTGAATATAGAATGCACTACTTAAACTTCAAGCTTCCATAATTCACGGTTATTATATGCCTGATTTCCAATGATCTGTGTTTAGTGAGGAATTCAGGATAAATAAAATGATTAGTTCCAAAATTCTTATTCTATTAAAGAATTTCAATAAGTCAATTACAAGTTAAGAGTTTAAGATGTCATATATAAACTGTAACTCTGTTACTTTTGGAGGACTGTCACAGACTTGTACTTCTCTGTTAAGCATTTTATTGAAGTATAGCATATATAACAAAAACGTGCACAAATCATGGGTACAGATTCATGAATTTTCACAAAGAGAACACATTCCTGCAATCACAGTGCAGATCAAGGAGAAAAGTGCCAGAAGGCTCCCTCGAGCAATGCCTGAGTCATCAGCTCTACTAAAGACAGGCCTTATTATGACTTCTCCCACAAGAAATTGGTTCTGCTTGATTTTGAACTTAATATACATAGAATCACACAGCATGTATTCTCTTAGGTCAAGTGTCTTTGATTCAACAGTTTGGAAGATTAATTCATGTTGTTGTATGCCACATTCTTTCCCACTGTTGTGTGGTATTTCACTGCACAATTATACCACAATTTCTAAGTTTGCACTCATGTTGATGAATATTTGGGTGGTTTCCAGTTTGGGACTATCCACAATAGCGCTGTCGTGAATGTTCTAGTACTTGTCTTTTGGTGAACACACATATGATGCTGCCACTGGGTACACAGACACAAAACACAAGGTTTTGTGTCTATTTGGCTTTTTTTTTTTTTTTAAAGATTTTATTTATTTATTTATTAGGAAAGAGAGAGAGTGAGAGAGAGCAGGTCAGAGTGAGAAGCGGACTCCCCATGGAGCTGGGAGCCCGATGTGGGACTCGATCCCGGGACTCCGGGATCATGACCTGAGCCGAAGGCAGTTGCTCAACCAACTGCGCCACCCAGGGGCCCTCTATTTGGCTTTACTAGACATTTCCTATCAGCTTCCCAGAATGGTTACACAATTTACACTCCCACCAACAGCTTCTCGGTTGTTCATATCCTCATCCACACTTGTTGTCAATCTTTTTCATTACAACTATTCGTTTCTCATTATAGTGTGTAGTGGCATCTTACTGTGGTTTCATTTTGTATTTCCATGAAGATTAATGAATCTAAGTGTCTTTCATATACATTGACCATTTGGAGTTTCTCCCTTCTGAAATATCTGTTCAAGTCCCTCGCTCATTTTCCCATTGGATTCTCTCCCTTTTTCGTACTCATCTGGCGGAATTCTTCATAAATTCTGGATAAAAGTCTTCTGTTGTATACAGGTGTTGAAATATTTCTTCAAACTATGATTTTTTTTCATTCTCTTAATAATGCTTTTGATAAACATGTACTTAATTTTAAGTAGCCCAATTTAGATATCTTTTCATTGTAGTTCTTACTCTCTGTGCCCTGTTTTAAAAGTCTTTGCTTCCACCAAAGTCGTGAATATATTCTCCCAAGCTTAGATTTACAATCCATTTGTAACTGATTTATGTGTATTACAAAGGTGGTCCAAATGGACTCAAAGAAGAGAAGTTCAGTCACCTTTTAGCCTTTGCTTCTGAAGGATAGCCGTTCTTAGCAACTCCAAGGAACCAAAGAAAATGCAGGAGAAACTGATCCAACAGCTATATATTAAGGTAGGGAGATGGCCAAGCATCTGTTGAAGGAATCTCCTACTAAATATTATCTTATTGTTATTCAAAGACAATTCTTTTTCCTCTGCTAGTGACCCTTAAATTCTTTTTTTTGGAAGATTATTTATTTATTTAGAGAGCACACAAGCCAGGGGATGTGGAGAGAGAGAGAGGGAGAGAGAGAATCCCAAGCTGACTCTGGGCTGACCATGGAGCCTGACAGGGGGCTCGATCTCACAACCTGAGCTGAAATCAAGAGTCAGATACTTAGCTGACTGAGCCACCTGGGTACCTCAGCCTACTTCTAAAACAAAACAAAAACCCCCAAATCCTCAGTATGCACATATAGAAAAGCTTCACAGACTAGTGTTGTCCAGTAGAAATATAATGCAAGCCACATATGTTAACTCTAAATTTCCTAGTAGCCACATTAAAAATAAAAAAGATCAAGTGATATTCATTTTAATAATATATTTTATTTAACATCAAAGATTCAAAACATTTTCATTTCATCATGTGGCACGAACCACACTTCAAGAGCCCCATAGCTATTGGGCTATCATCTACCATATTGGTCATCCTAGCCATACACACCTATATGAATTCAATGGCCTTCTTAATAAATATTAAAAGGTACATATTTATAAGTCAACCAATTTTATATTCATATTATATTTACATAATTTTTTAAGATTTATTTATTTATTTATTTATTTGAGAGAGGGAGCTTGTGCACAAGCAGGGGAGGGGCAGAGGGAGTGAGAATCTCAGGTAGACTTCCTGCTGAGCATGGAGCCCAAGGTGGGGCTCAATCTCATGACCCTAAGATCATGACCTGAGCTGAAACCAAGAGTTGGGCACTCAATTGATTGAGCTCCCCCAGGCGCCCCTTGTTATGTATTTAGAGAATAACACAGTGGTTCTAGACACTCAACCTCTAGACGGTTAGCATAGCATCAACTGGGACTGTTAGAAATGCAAATACTCAGCCCTATCCCAGACCTTCAGAATCAAAAAATCTCTAGGGGTAGGTCTATCAGTCTGTGTTAATGGTGACTTTGATGTGTGCTCCACAACGTGAGAATAACAGGATTATCTCTGTTTTATACGATGATATTAATTTCATATTACAACTTTATAAACATACTGTCTTATCTAAAGCATAAGTGCTTCTGGGGGTGTATAAGTCTTAGGCTATCATCTTGCATATTCCAAATGAGACCTCTCATGGCATGACATATGGTCTGCTACCCTCTACGACAGATATGTGGAAGAATTTTTTTTTGTTTGCTGATGATTCCCAATTGCCACAGCCATCTATTAAATTTTCAGAAGATTTGGGCCCACGTAGTAATAATCAGAGCAAGAAATTTGTATCAGAGAAAAGCAAATAACTACTTTCCCCTTATTAGCTCTGTATGAATAAAGTGAATATATAAAGAGATGCTTGAAGAGCCTTTACAATTTTTTTAATATTTATTTCTTTGTCTTTGGATATACGATCTTGGAAGATCCAATTTTATTAGATTGCTGTTTCCTTAAAGGCAGGGAGCTTTTCCCATGTTCCCAACTATGACATCCCCAGCACATAGAACAGTTCCAGGCACCCAGTAGGTTCTCAAATAAGTGTTTATTAAATGAATGGATGGATGTTGGATAAACCCCTCTCCATGTCTCAGATTCTGGTTTAGGAAGACAGTTTGCTCAGTTAGTGGGGCTCCCTTATTATTTTAACAGAAAATGAGCTGAATCATTCTGCTTTAATCTTTTCAAACCGCATTCCCCTTCTTTCCAAAAGACTTCATCTAAAAGTTCATATAGGAAGATTATGAGAAATCCTCATAATAGAGAACTTTAAGGAAAGTTCTTAAACTGTATTAGACTGTAAACTTCCTAAGGGTAAGGATTTTTTTTGGTTCACTGCTAAAACCCTAATGTTCAGAACACTGCCCGTAATACAGATGCTCAATAAATATTGGTCAGAAGAATAAATTTTACCCTTTTAAAATTTCTCTATAGCCCCTTTCTCCCTCCCTTCTGCACATAGCCAGGAAACTCATCCATTTTGGTATTTGTCCAGGCTGTTCTACTCGCCCGGAATGCCACCTGCTGTGCTTTCTCCACATCTACTGAGATCCCACCAGTCCTCTCAATGCTGTTCAAGTCTCCCCCTCCCACACAGGCTTCCCAGAACATGAAGGTTGGCTGAGCCTCCACACTCCCATCCAAGCTCCAAACTTCTACTCTCTTCAATCCAACGCTTGCTAACATGATATCTTTCATTCATTCCTTCTGCATCATTGCATTGATAAGCTTTCTCATAAAGACTCTGGCTTCTTGAAAGCCACAACCATGCTATACACTTGGTTGGATTATTTTTTTTTAGTCTTCCCCACAGCTGAGTATTTAGAACATATTAGACATAATCATGATTTGACTTAGAGGGGGGAACCTCTCCCATGATTTTTTGGGGTCCCAGAACAGTCCTAATTTACAACTGTTATCCTGGTATGACTATTAAATAGCTCTCCTCTTTACTCTCAAACCAGTCCAGGTTTGGACGAGATATAATCTGTTTTCTCAATTTATAGCCAACATTGATAGAATAAAACATTGGCCATAAACTGTCTTCGAGTTCTTGACAATAGGCCATGATTTTAGAGCTGTTTGACCATTGTAATGATTCTGACCCATGCAGTGCCTACTACTTACCATATTTATCTCTATTTGGAAAAGAAAAAAAAGAATTCAAATAGTATGGCAGGTGGGATAGCTGGCTTGATCAATCTTCTCTTATCCCTCAACATATTGTTTAGAAACCTTCCTGAGCAAAAGAGGAAAAAGTGGTATAAACCCTCAACTACATGCTCTCTTACTTTGTACTTGTAAAGCCTTTGCACACATGTGATTTCCTTTGATATTTACAACACCCCTCTTAAGCAGATCAAGGTGGTAGATACTGGTTTTCCTATTTTAGAAATAAAACAACTTCATGGAGTCAATACCACTTGGCCAGCCAACAAAAGACAGAAGTTAGAATAAAGTCTGAATTTATATTAAATCTGGACAGCTCCTTTCCCTCCTTCAACATACCTGCTCTTTAGTTTTCCTTCCATGGCTGAGGACATTCACATCCTTTTCCAATAAAAATGAAAACATTCGTAGCAAGAATCAAAGAGCACTTCATCCAAGGAATCTTTGCAAACATGCCATTTGGGATGCTTTCTAAGCCATAGGGGTGATTAGGATCACACCTTCCATTCGCCTCATCTTTACGCTTTCTAGGGTGCCTTTCATTTTCTTTCATACCAAACTCAAGGAATAGTCAGACTAGGTGTTTTCACTTTGCTTCACTCAGCACTCAAGAGAGGTGAAGAAGTGAGCTCAAGACTGTGTTGTGGCCTGTAAAGGGTGCAGCTAAAAATGACGCAGGTCACCTGACTCCCAAGTCCAGGTACCTTGGCTTTGCCAAATGAAAATGTCACGGGATAAAATGCCAAATTTCCCATGAAGCTTACTGTAGTAAGATTTAATCTGCCTTTATAATAAAAAAATAGGAAATTGACACAAAGATTATTTTTAAATTTAAATTTTTCCTGTCTTTATGTAACAGATAAGCAAGGGAAGGGCTTTACAGAGATCCTGAGTCACTTTATGTTTTGAGCGTTACTTGTTGATAAAACTAGAACTTTCCATTCGGGGACAACGCTTTTAGGAACACAAGCAGGAGCATCAGCCTAAGGCTGAGGTTGCACAGCACCCTTCTCTGCATCCCCTGAGCTCCAGCCAGCTCTCAGGCTCTCACATTTCATGCCATATAAGCAATAAGCTGCAACAAGCAACTTGCAATATAGTCTTGACTGTATCGCCAGAAGCCTCTCCTGGCTTAAGGACTAAGTGTGTGGTTCTATTTCTTCAGTTACTCCTTGGGTTTCCAAAGACTCTCTCCTTGGCCCACTTTCCAACCAAAAGGGGAGATGCTAGATAAAATTGACTGGGAGCTCTTTTAGGCCACTGCTCATTGCTTCCTTCCAGGGCATGAGAAACAATCTGTGTGACAATGAATTTCTAGTAGTAGAGAAAGAGTAGGGTGCATATTTTTTCCTAAGTCTATTTCTTAGGGAATTTTAAGTAAATGTTAAGCTTGTGAGTGAAGGGAACAGGGCTATAGCACCCTGTATTTTTTTTTAAGTGTGCAGACAGTAGGTTGCTGCAGGTGAAGATCAAGTAATGCCCCCAAAAGTGCCACTCCTGCTAGTTTAGTAAGTTTTACAGAAAACTCTAAATTTCTATGATGACTAAAGGAACTCACACTTCACAGATGGGGAGCCGGGAACAACTATCACACCACATGGGGAAGCAGCTGGCCTTCCCTATGAGTGCAGCTCTGTACACTTGTATTTGCCATGGAGACATCTCAGGTTGGAGGGCAACGGGGAGTATTAATGGGCAAGAACCCAGTCCTCAAACATCTGGGCCAATGGGGATACCTGAAAACCTCCTTCATGTTACTCAGCGGTCATCCCTGGGCTGCAAGACCAGAAGGTGAACTCAATGCCTCAACCACTATTGCCCATTTGGTTACTTACTTTTATTGCACATGGAAACCAGACATTTCAGTTGTTTGTGGTCATAAAACCACTCCCTGAATGGGACAGACATCACTAGCACCCTACACTAGTGACCTCTCTAGCGTTCTGTCCCCATGAAGCAGTTTGTAGAGTTCTAGCATCACAGGTTTGTTTCACCTGTTCTTGAACTCCGTATCAATAGAATCACACATAACATCCTTTTTGTGGGTCTGGCCTCTTTCGCTCAATGTAGTATCTGTAAGGTTCATCCATGTTTTTGTGTCTATCAATTTTGTGTTCTTATTGTTGCACATTCTTCCACTGAATGACTAAATCAAGATTTATTTATCATTCTTCTATTGTTGAACATGTGGCTTAGTTCTAGCTCTGGACAATTAGGATACCTTGGTGATGCACTAATTTTCCTTGGTTATAAATCTAGGGGGCTGTTGCTGAGTCACAGTGTAGCTTTGTCAAGATTCTGAGTTGTTTCTGTTTTTCCATGTTACACACACACACACACACACAATCTTTGCTGTGTGTACAGGGTATGTGTAGCTTTAATTGATGTGGGATCCACTAGGCTTCTAAGTTTTACTAAAGGGGAAAAGATCCCAAGCAAAATAACAAGCAAGCAAAAGCAAAAATAAACAAGGCAGAAAAGTTATTTTCTTTGACACAAAATAATCAAATTGCCAGGCAGATAGGATTTACTTTATGAAACTGGTCAATCTCAAGCTACATGTTGTTTATTTTAAGTTGTCTGCAGGCTAGATCACATTTGGTGGTTGCCTACAAACATGTTTTTCCCCCTACATAATCAGATTCTTTACTGTTCGCATGTTTTTGTTTTTAATAAACCAGTGGTCAAAAATTGGGAGATTTCATATCAGAAAACTCCAGCTTTCAAGCTTTTCCTAAAAAATTGGAATATCTGGTAGACGTGAGGGCCCACTGCCATAGAGCAATAACAGAGTAAAGTAAAATAGGTACCATTGCATTTAAACAGGCACACAGGTAGGTCCCGGTTTGCAAATTGCCTTCCACCACCCATTGTTTCTTACACTGCCTGGTCTCTGTAGGCGTGAGAACCTCAACCCTATTGCATTTCTCTCACTTAGGGTACAGGGATTTGGCAATTCCCAAGACGAGAGCGTTTTAGAGAGTTAAAATTTTGTCTTCTTCCATGTCAAACTTCAAAATGCATGGAAATCTTCCTAAAAAGTACTGTATACTAACCCACCTCCAAGAAATGGGTGAAGTAAGAGGGACAGCTCAGAATATGTTGAATTCGTGTGCTAAATGCATCAGAGGGACCATGAAGAGGAGAGGCAGCTGAGCTTGTTCTTCTGATGGGAGAAACCTCACGCAGGATCTACGCCCACAGGCCCAGGCTTCTGATCAACATCTGTTAACCATGTGGGCAGGATATTCGACAACGGATGAGAAAAACAGCCCCTCTGATCCATTCAATTAAATACTTCCTGGACCAGACTCAATCCCATTATGATGAGTGCACTGGGCGGTTGCTAACTGCATTCATATAGTTTCATGGTGCCAAAGATATTAGTAGGGAGCCAATGTTATTTCATTTTGGCAGAATGCATTCTAGATAATCTGAAGATTCCTTACGCGAAGCTACAAATACATCCTGGTTACATTTAAGTTTTGTTAGGGTCACTAGACAGTAAAGGAACTCTCTGACTACCCCCTGCCCTGCCAAAATGAAGGACAGAGAAGAGAAGCACAAGAACCTATCGAAAGAATAATGAAAAAAGCAGCATAAGTCATAAGGGAACATGGTAATAACCCCGCCAACCTGGGGACCAACTCTCAGTGCTTTTGCAGAGCAAGGCAGGGCAGCCAAACTTGAGAGACCAAACCTAGAATGGAACTTTGGAAAAGGAACAAAGTTGTCCCTGACTCGTAGAGGAAGCAAAGCAAAACTCACCACGGGAAAACATCCCCTTTCAGGCAGGCCCTAAGGATTCCCACAGAGTAACATCAATAATCAAACATTCCTATCACACGAAGAAAAACACCACCAAGCCAGTCTAATAGTTGACAAAATAACCGATTTTCGGCATCCTTTGTACTTCATGTGTAGAATGAGCAGCTAAATACAAAATAACTATGTCTAAAATGTAAAATAAAATTTAAAAATGGAAGACGAGCATGAGCTGACATAGTAACTTTGCCCTCTATGAACTCGGATGTGGAGACTTGCTAAGGGATCACGCTATTTCATGATTTGTAAGCTCTTGACTTTTTTTTCTGATTACCCCAATTGTGCAACATCCCCATCAGCTGTCCAATTATTTTGCCCCAAAGGCTCCCAGGCTCTTGTGGTCACTGTCAGATCCCTATGCTGGCATTTTAATTGTGCTCCCCTGTGGCAGTCGGGTCCACACAGCACTAACAGTAAGTGCAACGACTCATCCCCATTCTGGATCCCATCCTCTGGGTAATATTAGGAATCTCAACTCCCAGACGGTGTCTTTGAACAATCGACCCAGGCCACAGATGGCAGCCATCACGGAGCTTCTCCGAGATGCCAGCCCCCTTCTCTGCGGAGAGCCTTACTGTCTTTGTGAAGGGTCCTCTTGGTCAGTTTGGCACATAGTCAAGTGCTAGGTTCTCAGACTGTACCTAAAACCACCTTACCATTCCTCCTCCCTGAGCCATTCGACCCTTTAGCAGAACTATCAAAGGAACTATGCAATTTCCTCCTCACTTGCTATAAGCCATCACAGCAGAAAGGCTTCAAAGAACCACCCTAAGAAAACTGCCAGGACCAACTTAAAGTGTCTTTGACAAAAGGTTAAATCTTGGGGCGCCTGGGTGGCTCAGTTGGTTAAGCATCTGCCTCCAGTGCAGATCATGAGTCCAGGGTCCTGGGATTGAGCCCTGTGTTAAGCTCACTGCTCAGTGGGGAGCCTACTTCTCCCTTTCCCTCTCCCTCTCCCCCTCCTCCTGCTTGCATGCTATCTCTTTCTTTCAAATAAAATGTTTTTTAAAAAAGGCTAAATCTTGAGTTATGTGTACATGCCCCCATATCAGTAAGTCCTTGAAGTTCCAGCTTCCATGTGGGTTTCACCCTCCCCCTGCCCCCTATACACTCAAGGTAGGTTCCCATCAGGTTTCCTTGGGTCTGATGGCACCTGCTAGCCAGGTACTCCAATTTTTCAGTGGGTGGGCTATTTCTTCCTGAAGAAGGGCTGATACTCCTTCTGATAAGACTGTGCTTATGATCAGCTTGGAGCAATGAAGAGTGGCTGAGAAAGATCTTGAGGAGAATGAGAATAGTCTCGTGAGGCACCTCCTTCAGGGAAAATCCTGGCACAGCCATCAGGTGAGTGAGCCTGCTCTTTGTCAAGGGAGAAGGCATTGCTCCTGTCTTCCAGGATGGTTCAGGGACATGTAGGAGTTCAAGGTTGTCAGGCTCATCAACCTGATGACCCTCCTGTCTCAGCCTCCATGCTGGGGCCCTGAGTTTGAAACAGCAGATCCTACAAAGCTGTGTGGTCTCTTTTGAAAGTTCTGCCAAACTTACAGTCAGACCCCGGGCCCAAATTTCTTCAGTCTGCCCTGCAACAGCTGGAAGGAAGTCTGTACAGCTGCCACGGATGCCCTCTGGCTCTCAGGGCATGCATTATGTTGGCAATTAACCACCCTCGGCCCAGCATTCTCTTATCACATGTCAAAAGTAGTCACCCTGCTGCATGATCCAGCTACTAGTTACTGTGTGCTACCGCTGCTAAGTGTCCCAACACCAGACCCTCCATGTAAGTCGGACCTCGATTTACTATATGCGAAAGCTTAACTCATTGTGATGCTGCAGCACGCCAGGGTCTATTTTCATTCCAATTTGCCCCAGAAAGATGTGGTCCCTATTGCTTTCAGACAGGTCAGTAATCCAATTCCACAATCCTATCCACAGGGTATTCCTTTCTACAACCACCTATTTTAGCTTAGTTTCCCTGGGAAATGGACCTGAGACAAGCATTAAGTGCTAACTCTTTCATTGGAGCATGCAGTCCCAAGGTAGGAGAAAGAAGAGAAAGGAAGCGGGGCAGGGAAAGAGAAGAAGAAGACAAGGTAATAGGTTACTGTTCTGGCCACTACAGGACTGTGAACTATGAAGGAGCACAGCCAGTAGCCCAGGCAAAGGCATCTGCGAAGTGACATGGAACCAGTTTTACACATGCAGTACAGAGACATATGTCCTGGAAGAGGCCATCAGGGAGAGAAATGAAGAGGGAATTTTCTGCTTTGCTTCCTCTTCTCGCTGCTAGGAGCAAGTTGCTAAGATCTAGGTCAGTGGTTGTCCCCTAGGTATAATTTTGTCCCCCAGGGTGACATCTGATGAGATATGTGTGTGTGTGTGTGTGTGTGTGTGTGTGTGTGTGTGTGTCTAGACATTTTTGTTGTTGTCATAACTGGGACGAGCTACTGGCATCTAGTGGGTAGGGGTCAAGCATAATGCTAAACATAGTACAATGCACACGAAGTTCCCTACAACAACTGTTCAGTCCAAAATGTCTTTAGTGTTTCTGTTGATAAGCCCTATTCTAGGTGATGGTAAAGCCAAGAGAACCCAAAGAAATGTATAAGACATATTTGACAAAAATCACCCAGCAGAAAAAGACAAAAGATATGGAAGACACTTCACAGGAGAGAAAACACAAATGGAGAACAAAACATGAAAAGATACTGAACCCCATTAGTAATGAGAAAACTCAAATCATGGGAAGATACCATTTCACACTTAACTGTTTGGCAAAAATTAAGACACCAAGAATACCAAGCACAGGGAGAAGGAGTCTCAGGGTGATTCTCATTTACAGCTAGTTGGGAGTATAAATTGCTACCAACTCTATAGGAAAGAGTTTAGTATTATGTTATAAAGTTGAACACGTACACATTGAGGTGATCACTCATTCCAATTTTCCTGGCCTTGTTCCTGGTGTTAGCCCTGAAAATCCTGCATCCTGAGAAATCACACAGTTCTAGGCAATCTCGGATGGGTGGATTCCTAAACCATGTGTTCTAGCAACTCGCGTCTATGTAGATACCCCTGAAAACTTTACACACATGCTAGGAGACACATAAAAAATGATTGTAGTATCATTGCTCATAGTCAAAAATGCAAAAATGGAAACAGAAACATCAATCTACAAAAGAATTGTGACATGTTCAAACGATGTCACATTATTGGCTGTGAAAATGAACTATAGTTACATGTAACAATGTGGATACTTCTTAGAAACATAAATGTTTGAGGAAATGAGCAAATCTTTAGACTGAGTATAAAATCATTACTATAAAGCTCAAAAGGAAGCAAAACTTAATAAAAGTAGCTAGGAACATATTCATGTTTGGGCCTATTTTTTTTTTTAACCAAAATAATGGTACATGGTAGATGTAAATTTAGGACAGTGGTAACCTCTGGAGGGTAGGTGGGGAGATGGAATGGGGAAACACTGCTCCCCCAAAGAAAAATTAATAATTAGATCTCCAGAGAGTGTTCATTGGGATTTGGTATCTTTGCTGTCAGCTTTAACTATGTTATTTATTTGCCTTTGGCTATGTTATTTTCTGATTATTTTACCTTTTCCTAAAAAAATAATCCTTATCTCACTTTTTAGAAATAGGTAGCAAAGAATCACCAACACATCTGCTAGACACGAAGGAATGGAATACATTGCCCAAGCCAACAAGGGTGGGTATTTGAGCTCTGGGTTCTCCGTTCACGGGTCTGGCCAGCATTTACTTGCAGAGTCTAGTTCCCATTCTGCCTCCAAGGAGCTGGTGATGCTATCTGCTCTCAGCCCGTTAAGCCTCACACTAAAGCGTGCGGTACCTGGTGGCTTAGAGGAGCACCACACGGAAACACAGACCGCGGAGAACTATAAAACTCACTTCGGAAAACAGTAGAATAAGGCTTCCATTTAATTTACACATTCCAGTCTCAAAGTGAAAAACTCATGAACTGAAAATTACCATTTCACGCACACATCCCAGTGGAAACATACACAGACAGACATATCTCTAAATACATCCCTGACGTCAGCTGCCTCAGAGACCTATCCAAGAAACTTGTCCTCATGAGGGTCTGGAGCTTTGGTATTGTGGTTTGGGACTATAATCCAAAAATCCTTTATTTGGGGGATCCTTTATTTTGTGGGTTATGGAAGGTGCCTCACAGAAGGAGTTTCCATCGTGTAATCTACATCATCACCTGACCTCCTTAAAGCCACAAGGTGCCTACGCTGAGTCATGCGCACAGCTGTTCTTGCATTCAGATCTCCCTCAACCCCACCTCTCTCTCTAAGCGCCCATCAGGGTATTTCCTTCCTCCCCACTCCCTTTTTGAAATAAGTACTAATCCTACCAATCACTTCCTAAGAGAACATCTTATACTGTTGTTAACCATATTGCTCTAGCAACCCAGACATCCACCCATCCACTCATTAACCTGACATTAAGCTCGTCTTCCCATTTGCTTAACATTTTTTTTTTCTTAAGCGTTATTCTTCCTACAAATTAACTTTTCTTTGCTTGAATTCTGGTACATTTACCTACCTTTCTCTAGTCCTTAGTGTTGTTCTCTTTCCTGGTGCTTGCCTCTTGCCCTCAGCACTGTATGCCTTCATCATGGGGCACTGGGTGTCTCTGAAAACAAGCTACCCCGCCTCACCTCCAATTTCCTTCCTACTTTATCTGGCCGAGGAATACCTACTCAGTATATGTGCTGCTGAAGCGAGCACCGGGGAATACCTACTCAGCCGGTAAGCTTTAATCCATATATTTCTCTTCTTGGTAGCTCTCCTCTCCCCTTCCTGTCTCAGTGCCCTTTTGCCAAGTGACCTCGAAGCTCCTCTTACCAAGAGGTGGAGTCTACTTCCACATCTGGGCTGGTCTTGTGATTTGCTTTGGCATATAGAATGCAGCGGAAGTGACTGTTCCGAGCCTCAGCCTCAGGAAGTCTCGCACACTTTCATTCCCTCCCAAACCCTCCTCAGCCACCATGGGAATAAGCCTGGGCTAGCCACTGAAGAACCGAATTGATGTAGCTACATTCAATCACTTACCAGGTGTGTGAGGGAAAGCCTCTTAGACTAGCCAGTCCCCAGCCAATGTTAGCTGACTGCAGATGAATGAGTGAACCCACTTCAGACCAGCTAAACCTGGTCCACATCAGAAGAACTTTTTAATTCACCCACAGACTTGACAGCAATAATACATACTTGTGTTCAGCCACTAAGTCATGGGGCTATTTGTTACACAGCAACCACTGATACCCTCTTTCTTTATCCTCCTTACCAGTAGTAACACACTTCCATATGGCTCTTATTACACGCCATGTTTTCTGGTCTTTCTCTTCTTGCTCTCCTTGAGAACATTGGCATTTTTTTTGTATCCCCAAATCTAAGTGGCTTCTGCCAACTTTCAAATAAACGGGTGTCCAAAAAATAATTAATTAGTCAATTAAGGATTACCATGATGCCCAAAGGATGGTTTTGGAGGCAAATCAGAATCTGAATCCCAGTTCGATTTCCTATATGTGTTACTCCCGAGAATTTGGTTACCCTTGCTCAACCTTATCTGCTCATCTATACTCGGAAGACCAGAAAAATATATATATGCTGCAGGACTGTGGTGATAAAATACATTATTTCCCCTCCCCTGTTCCTGATACTGAGTGACCCACTGACTATTCACCAAATAAGAATTAAATGAGAAAATGTAATGCATTTATTATAGTACAAGGCTTCAAGTATTACAGTACTTGATAAATGACAGCTCTACTAATATGATCGTGAGCATCCCTGTTGTCACTTCTTAAAGCAGAAACTCTCAGTGCTCCATCCATATCCTCTTGACACTCATCTGTGCATGCTGATCTGATGGAGGCTTCCAATGGCAAACACCTGGGGTTCTTTGCCTGAGGCTTCCTCTGGCTGCTGGAGTCCTCTTGGCTCACATCTATGGCAGGCCATAGATGCCAGGGAGTTAATACCCTTCACTTCTATCCAGGGGAGTGGTCTTCCATCAAGGCAGATGGGAAAAGGTGGCTGATTGCCTTGTCCTTGTTTAGGATAAATCCAAGGTTATGTTCTATATTGTATCCCAGAATTGCCCAATCGGATCATACTCCTCTTGGTCATAGTAATAATAAAGTACTTTTTCTGTTTTCCTTCTCTTCCCCACCCTACAACCCCATTTCCCTATAAAGGTATACTGACCTCACCTTCCAGATAAACACCAGTATCCAAACTTTTTGTCTCACTATTTGATTCCAGAGAAAGCAACCTGAATCAACTACTAATCTTTCTATTTTATTTTATCCTTATTGCTTGAGCACACAGTTAACTTTCTCAGGAACTTTGACTCCATTTGGAAACCTAGCCTTGTTACGATCTCTCCAACTAATCAGAGTTGTATCTGATTCAGTGGATGACAAGACCAATCACAGATTGTGGTATACCACCTTTAGGTTTTCTTGGATATTTTCATCACAGTTCAATTCTCTGAGTGCATCAGGATAGGGTTAACTCGCAATTGATCTTGGGTAGTTCTGTGCTTATGCTAAAGGGCACCTGGAACCATGGTATTGATTTTTGGCCAAGACAGAAGTGAAACGTAATAGCTAGTGATTTATAACGTGCAGTTAGAAGTCCAAAACTCCCCCCAAGGCATACTGTACCAGCCTGTCTATGCTGTTTATGGAAACTGAGCAGATTGATGGTTTACACCCATTGACCTGTTCACAAAGCCTGCTTTTAGCTCCTTGGGCTGTGGGGTATAAAATGCTCCTCGGTAAGCCTGATTCTTGGCTCCGCTGAGACCAGGGTGTCACATGTGTATCTTGGTGGTGCATGATCTGAAGACGAAGGGCATCAAGTGTGATGAAGAAAGGGCCCTGAGAACTGCACCTTGCAGTCTCGGTCTCCTCCAATGCTTGCTGGGCTTGCTTTCTCCTGCTATACCCTTTCCTTTGTTTTATTACAGCTGTACATGTGTAATTGTCTCAACAATCTTTTCAATTACCTGACACTGTATCATTGCTGCACCAGGCCTGTTTTCTGATGACCAAAGGCTTTTGAGAAGGGCTTGGGGGTGGAGAAGGGAAGGTTCCTACAGCACCCAATTTTAGAACCCTTCCAGAAAGTGTTAAGTACTGGAAAGCAGGGCTCTGTACCTTGCTCAAGCTTTTAAAACACAGTTTGATTGAATTATCACAAAAAGTCTTCTGAACCCAGGCTTTGAGGATGGTCTGTGCTCCAATAGTGGCTGCTGGCTTCTTGAAATCTTGGACCTGCCTGCCAAGATCAACACACAGTTCCTTACCCTCTCTTCCCCTCTTCTGTGGCTTTGCACATGCTTACTCAGCCCAAGACATGAAGCCCTCACCTATGGAGAGCTTTCAATTCTCTGGCAAACACTGCTTAAATTCTCATATTCTTGTCTTCTTGGAACACCAGTTTTAAGGTGTATTTTAGTTTTTGCTTCAATGTTCCAACTAGGGGGAAGCCAGTATGAAGTTCTAGTCCTGAAGTGATGCTTGAGTGACTTAAGCCACCAGTCCTTAAAAAAATGCATAAGTTTCTTATCTAGAAGGACACCTATCATATGGGTAACTTCTCTATAATGGGAGTAACAACATTCTCAGAAGTCAGGAACCCTGCTGGAACTGGAGAGACGTTGCCCAAGAATCTGGAAGGTTCACCTCCCCAAGTGTTAGGAGATGACCTGTCTAGAGAAAGCTCAGGGTGGAACTTTCTTTCTTTTTCACAACTTGACATCAACCTCCTCTGAGTTTCGGAACCAGGCCACAAACATATCCTAAGTTGCTCTTTGAAACTGTAAATTTAAAAAGTACCATTTGACGAGTGTATGTTAAAATACAAAAGAACAGCATATCCTTCATATGGAACTTAGGATTATGTCTGTGGGTTCATAGACAGCATTGGTGGTCATCTCGTTTCATCTACCTGAATTAGACCCCAAATATATTTAAATCCACTTATCCTCAATGCCATGTCCCTTATCCAATTCATTATCTCTTGCCTAGGTGATGGCACTCTGATTTCCACTACTACAGAGCCCCTACTCTTTTGATAAACCTACCAGAAAGGCCTTTTAAAACTATAAACTCACTCCCTTGCTAATAACTCTCCAATAACTTCTATCTTCACTGGAACAAAATCCAGACACTTTTCTACGTTTAAAAGGTGCTCCAACTTCATCTCCTACCTCGTGCTTCTCCAAATCCTCTCTCCCAGCAATGCAGAACTGCTTTCCGAGCCTCGAGCACATCCGTCCAGGTCCTGGTTCAGGGCACATGCAAAGTTTTATCTCAGCTGGCTCTTTTCCATCATCCAAGTTTCAAGCCAAGATTCTCTGAGTGATCTTCTCTGACACCCAAACTAAAGTAGCATCTCAGTCCCCTGCATCTTTTTACCCCTTTCATTGTGTTTGCAAACGCTATTAACAGCTACCAGTTTCCTATGCACTTCCTGACTTATTTCCTCCAACCAGTCAGTTTCTTCGAGGCCATACTCATGCCTTCTCTGTTTACTATTGCATCCCTAGGGTCTAGAACAGATTGCAGATGTGGAGAAGCCACCCAATAAATATATTTTTAATAAGTGTTGTCCTCTGCTTTTTTACTATTACATAGTTTTTACTTTTTTTTAAAGAATTTGTCCATTTGAGAATGAGTGAGTGGGAGTGAATGGTGGGGGGCAGGGTTGGGGAAGAGGCTGAGGGGAAAGCAGACGCTCCACTGAGCAGGGAGCCCAACGTGGGCAGGACCCTGGGATCATGACCTGAGCTGAAGGCAGTAGCTTAACCAACTGAGCCACCCAGGCACCCCGACATATTTTTTACTGTGATACACTTGACATATATCATTGGACTCTGGTGCACAGCATGATCTGCTATTTTTATCTACTGCAAAATGACCACCACAGTAAGTCTAGTTAACACCCATCACCTCACATAGTTACAATTTTTTGTGTGTGATGAGAACTTCTAAGATCTACTCTCTTAGCAATTTTCAAATACACAATACAGTATGGTTAACTATGGTTACCGGGCTGCACATTTCATCCCCCTGACTTATGTTACAACTGAGAGTTTGTATCTTTTGACCACCTTCACCATTCCACTGACGCCCCATCCCCCTCCCCACCTCTAGCAACCTGCCATGTACTCTCCGTAACTCTCAGCTCAGATTTTTAAGAAAATTTTTTTTAACTGATTCCACACACAAGTGAGATCATACGGTATTCGTCTTTCTCTATGTGTGACTTATTTCACTTGGCATAACGCTCTTGAGGTCCATCTCCATTGTCTCAAATGGCAAGACTTCCCTTTTTATGACTGAATAGTATTCTGCTGTGCATGTGTGTGTGTGTGTGTGTGTGTGTGTGTGTGTACATGATTTAAAGTAAAATTTAAAAGAGCAAAACTGTAACATAATTCATTCCCCTACCTTTTTTTGATGGCTGTGGATGAATCAGACTCCAGAAGAGTTTGGCTATTTCTGTCGTGCGACTTTCTGCTGAAGTTCTTCAGTGTTCTTCATTTTTCTTCAGTGTTCATTTTGGCAAGAGGTGGAAGCATTTTGCCACAGTATATTTCTGTAACAACATGGTACCAACATGCGTCAGAAACCCACCAACATTATGCTCTGTTTAAAAATAAACAGCCTCACTTACTTCACGTCACTGTGCATGCTGCACATCCTTTCTCTGCCATTTCAATCATCCTTTCAGACATGCAGCTCCTGACCTCTGATGACCTGGATGCCCCTTGGCCATATTAGGCTCCCCTAAGCACCTTGCCTGCATCACTCATACCACTCTCCCAGCCCGGTTCACTGTGAGTCCTGCTCTTCTACAGGGGGGGTAAGCCCTACGGAGGCAGGGACTGTGCCCTTGGTCCCTGACTCTCTGGGGCTGAGCCCACTCTCCAGTAATTGCACATCTCATACAGTCGATTCTCATTATTTGCAGTAGTCATAGTCTATACAGGAGCCGCAAACACCAAATTAGCGAACGCTGAACCCATAACCTTGTTTTAGAGTTTTTATGTGTGTTTCTGTTTAAAGACACATTTACTATATATATGGTTGATTGGTTAACATTCGACTTAGCCAATAGCACCAGAATTCACGCCTGAATGAAGATCGCCAAGGACATGTATTTTTTCCACAAGGCACATCGCACTGAGAAATACTAAACAGAACCTCAGCACTCTGCTCGGGGACCATTCCGAACAGCAAAACCCCCAGCAAAAGCACAGAAACGCAAAAACGCATGAGATGGTGAATGGGCAAATACAAAACCACGAATAGTGAAGATTGACTATATATACACGGCTGTAGATCTGTTAAGCTCCTAGCCTTGCTTATGGTCCAGCACAGCACTGCCATTTAAATGAGTAAATATACAAAGGCTATCGACTGGGTACAAAGGGACTAAATACAGATTTCATATGCTTCATGAAAGATCCAATTTTGAAAGCAGTTATTCTCTCCTATCTTATTAAAAGGACAAATCCCAGGTCCTCGCTCTTTTCTTCTTCCTGGTATTAATCACTGCTCATCCAATTTTCAGACAAGTCCAAAGAAAACGTCCCTGAAAATAATTATAGGTTGACAGTCTACCTTATCCATTATGGGAAAACCCAAACTGTTTCCAGAAGACGGCTCCATTTTTCTCCTTGAATAATAAGAAATACCTGCTTTTATTTCATTATATGCATCAGTTAACTGTAGGTACACAGTGTACATACTTAGTACACTTTGTATTTTCTGTAAAAATGCCAGTACTTTGTGACATAAAATGTGGAGGTATCACACTTGGAGGATCTACTTTCCCGTGCATTCAAAAAATGTTTAAGCCTTCCTTAGGGACATAGATTTATGTTTTAAAGCGGTTGCAAGGATTTTCCCATTAAGCTTACTTCGTAATATTTTAAAACTGATTAAATTTAAATTTATTTGTATTTCACGGGAAGTAATTTGCTGATAAAATCATCTTCTTAAAAGCATGCCCTATGTTTTAAACTACCAGTGCTAACATCAGAACTCGCTAAAAATGAATGTCTTGTATAGATAACAGGAAATCCTAGATGGTTCTGAAAGCTCAGTTTCTTGCATGCTTCTACTGTTTTAACAGCTTTTAATTGAGTTCAAAATTAGCTAAAACATAAGTAGACATAACTTCTTTTAAAGTCTTGTAAGATTCTCTTCATATGTTTCAGAGCAGCAGAATATAAGTCACCTTGTCAGGAAATGCAATTTCATGACTGATATAGCCATATGGGTCTCTCACATGACAATAATTCGATATATTTTACAACAGAAATACCTTGATCCAGAAAAGTAAAACAAAATAAATACATCTTATTTTTATACTTTATTAGTACCATCATATTCTATTTTCTATACAATTAACCAATACTTTGGTTTTAAACTTTAAGTTTATTTTGTAATTAGCATTGTTTTTAGTTGTCTATTTATTCTAAAAATAACCAAATAAAAAAATTAGATGCCATAAAAAATTTAATTTGCCTAGATCATCACTAAAACTCTCCTCTCAATTTTTTTTCTTTTTTTTTAAAGATTTTATTTATTTCTTTGACAGAGAGATCACAAGTAGGTGGAGGCAACCAGAGAGAGGGGGGAAGCAGGCTCCCCGCTGAGCAGAGAGCCTGATGCGGGGCTCAGTCCTAGGACCCTGAGATCATGACCTGAGCTGAAGGCAGAGGCTTAACCCACTAGGCCACCCAGGCGTCCCTCAATTTTTTTTTCTTTAAACATACCACTTAGAAGCCTTTATCTATATCTCTGTAAAACTATATTACCTCTAGGGGCGCCTGGGTGGCTCAGTTGGTTAAGCGACTGCCTTTGGCTCAGGTCATGATCCTGGAGTCCCAGGATCGAGTCCCATATCAGACTCCCGGCTCTGTGGGAAGTCTGCTTCTACCTCTGACCTTCTCCCCTCTCATTCTCAGTCTCTGTTTCTAATAAAAAAAAAAAATCTAAAAAACAAAACAAAACTATATTACCTCTATTGACCTAGAAAAAGCAATCTGAATGCTCAATAGACTATGTTCAGATAACAGCTACCCTACTCTGAACCTGCTGATAATGTACATCTTAATATGAGGTACTGATGCCAATTAAATTTACTATTTCCAACCTTCAAGAGGAAGGGGTTGACTCTGGAACCAAAGACTTGGCTTCAGGTTGTAGTAGCTGCACAGTTTGGGCCAATTTGTCATTCCTCAAGTTTATCCATTCATTTGAAAAATGGGAATGGACACAATTTTCCATAATACAGAGGGGTCCTCAAGGTAAAGTGAAAATGTCCTATGTAAAGTACCTGGCCAATAGTGAATGGTAAAGAAGATTAGTTCTGGTTTTTACTAAGTGTAAAACCAACCCAAGAAGCATTTCAGACAACTGAATTTAGCTCTTAAAACCAAAAATCAGTGACCTGTCACCTGTGAATAATTTTAAAAATAAAAGAAAAAACCCCCAAAACAAAACCAAAAAACCCAAGTTCTAGTTTAGCCACACTTTTTCCTCCCAGCAAAATAAGCATCTCTCTCTCTGTGTCTGTTATAGAGATGTACCCAAAGAAGCATAACTCTTTTACCCACAAGTCTATGCCATTTTGCACATTCCATTTTCATAGATTCATAGATTCAATATGGCCTCTCCATATTGGGTTCCTTGACCATGAGATCAAACAAAACAACTTTGCTACAAATGGCACCTGACTCAGAGACAGATGTATTATTGGGCTCCTGGTCAATTCCTTAAAAAAAAAAAAAAAAAATCTGAGATTCTATTTTATGTAAAATAGAACAAAGATTTGCCATCAACTACATTAGTACAAATATTTCTATGAGATATGAGAGCATATCTCATAATGAGAGAGCATAATGAGAGCACTTATGCAGGTCATTTTGATAAGGAAAATCTGTGTTCTGGGAAGGCTGACCAAGTTGGCAAAGGAGTCCCAGCCCTTGCCCCAGGGCTCTTCTGGATTTTCTCACTGCTCTGCTTCCCATGCTTGCCAAAAGTACCAACTATGCCGAAGTAGAAGTGTCTAAATTCCCCCCTTTGTGTTCAGGGCTCAGATCTTTGGAGATCACTGTCCTCTGAGCACAGCGGTATTAAATAAACCTTGGATCAGGGCGCCTGGGTGGCTCAGTGGGTTAAAGCCTCTGCCTTCAGCTCGGGTCATGATCTCGGGGTCCTGGGATCGAGCCCCACATCAGGCTCCCCGCTCAGCCTGATGAGTTTAGTGGGGAGCCTGCTTCCCGCCCCCTCCCCGCCTGCCTCTCTGCCTACTTGTGATCTCTCTCTCTCTGTCAAATAAACAAATAAAATCTTCTAAAAAAATTAAATAAATAAATAAATAAACAGACCTTGGATCCTCCAAGGTCTCCGAGAGCCGCTTGGTTCTTCCATCAGGACCCAGACCAGGTTCTGTAACAATTTCAGGTGGTTTAGACCCAGGGCGAAATGAGCCCTCTCAGCCCTGCAATCTTAGAATGTCTGTTGTATTATCCACCCTTTAATGCGTTTTTTTTTTTAAGATTTTATGTATTTATTTGACAGAGAGAGATCACAAGCAGGCAGAGAGGCAGGCAGAGAGAGAGGGGAAACAGGCTCCCCACTGAGCAGAGAGCCCGATAAGGGCCTCGATCCCAGAACCCCGGGACCATGACCTGAGCTGAAGGCAGAGGCTTCAAACCACTGAGCCACCCAGGCGCCCCCCTTTTATACATTTCTACTTGAACCCAGAAATTTAAATATGTGAGTGGCAGGTTTGATATGTGGTCTATGCTCTTATGTTAAAAAAAACAGGACTTTTTTTTTTTCTCTCTTAAAGAGAATAGACTATGACCTTGTCCTCATTAATAGTGAGTTCTGAGCAAATAGGTGCAACAGATTATGAAATCATGAAAGATGCTAAATACCATCAGGTCAAAATCTTTCAACAACTCTGAGGCATTGAAGTAAGAGGCGAGAAATAAATGGATTGTATGGAGAAAACCTATAATCTTTTTTTTTAACCTTTTTTTTTTTTAAACTAGAATAGCATCTTTCCAAAACCAAATTAATATGGATCATCTTTCTTGAATATTTATCTTCATCACTGTGTCACTTGATAATAGCTTTTTGTTTGTGTACACTCTAACGTGAATAATTCTATGCTTTTAACTGGATGTAGCACTCCTCATCTAATAGGAAAACCCTTAGATACACAAAAGGGTTTCATTACTGGGTTTGACAGTAGAAAAGCTGAACAGAAAACAAGCTGGCAGAGACAGTTTAATATAAACCTCCTCTGAGGACTTGCAAACAACATCACATTTGTTTTCTGCTACTCATCTGCCCCTCTGTGATCTCTGTCTCTCTATCTAATAAAATATTTAGAGCCAGAGCTCAGCAGCCCTTCCTCTTTCTTCACTGTTGGAATAAGGTGTGTTCTGCTCCCTGGGAGCTAACAACAAATAGAAACACTAAAACTCTGAATACATAACTTTGGGGGAGAAGAAAAACCTCGTCCGCCGAAAAACGGATTTTCTTTCATTCCAAGCAAGATCACTGTGACATATGGGCCCGTATTTTTTCAGTAATTATTTATGCACTTGTCAAGTGCACCGAATCCTCTCTAGGCAAACTTCTAGGGAGTCTACAGAACCGTTCCCTCTCTTTGGATTTCCTCTAATACGGATTGTGCACTATTTTGTCTTTCTTTTCAGGGAATAATGAAGCTCGACTTTCTAAAACCAATCTCATCTTTTCCGACAGGAAAATATCCTGTTTGAACGTCTTGCCTCTATCTGTGAAGCATTTCCCCTGAGGCAATGGAAGGATTGAGCTTTTTAGAACCTAACCGTAGGTAGCATTCTCCTGTAATAATACTCCTGTGTCGGCAAGACCCATTTGTGTGTTGGCTTTTATTTCAAGAAGTAACCAATCTTTATGCTAACAACCAAAGAACTCAGTCTGGATATATTGGATATATGGGTTTTCTAGTTGAATAGAAAAGGTACTTTGATTTTTTTAGTTGCAAAATGCCCCCAAGTTCCAGCTCCACTGATGAGTACTTACTTTTCAAACTTGATTGACTAACTGGGTGTGTATCTGGGCTTCCTTATCTCACACCCATGGTAAGACATGCTCTGTCACACAACTTTCACAGGGTTAAATGAGAGGATGTATGCATAAGACCTTTAGATACTCAGAAGCGCTCTACACCCTTAGAAGAGTTATTTTAATTCCTAGGTGTTTGCATTATACAAACATTAATCTGATACAGAAAACAGAAAAGGTAACAGCTCAAAACTTGGTAATAATGTCTCTGGAATTATGAGGAATCTCTAGCTTCCATTTCATTCCATCTGCACCTGTCTGAGTTGATCCTGCTGAGCTTAGATTTCCTGAGCGAGGTGATGACATTTGGAAATAGTGGGGAGAGAGAGACAGAGAAAGGGGGCCATCTTGGAGTTCTGTGTTTTTATAACCACTCCCTTCTCCAAAGCAGGGAGTTCTTAACTGGGGGCCTTCACTTCAAGTCGCTGGGATCCCTTAGATAGGATTTATGGGCTCCACGAATTTGGATGAGAGAGAAATTACCTCTCTATTTTCATCAGCCTTGAACAGGCAACAAAACCCAGGAATATGCTAAAAGACCTGTAATCGAGAAACGTAAGCCTTTCTACCCCACACTGTAATTGCTGCAGACACCTTGAAACTTCATTTGTACTCCACACTACTCCAAATATAGGGCAGTTATTAGGTCTGCCATTAGGTGCTATATTTCCAAATCGAGTAACTAATATCACCATAACGCCAATTTATTTTACCTGATGTTTTAATAACTTCATGTCAACATAATTAGTTTCCTTTATAATCCTGGATATTTTAGTTTATGCATTTGGAAACAGTATGTTGTCACCGAGGTAACCTAGTGACTCCACCCCTAGGTTTCTACCCAAAAGGACTGAAAACCCATATGCAACTTCTGGCACAGGAATGTTTACAGAGACATTATTTGCAGTAGCTGAAAGGTGGGAAACCACCCAAATATCCATCAACAGATGAACGGATAAATAGAATGTGGTATTTCTAGACAACAGTATGATTCAGGCACAAAAAGGAATGAAGTACAATACATGCTACAATGGGCATGAAACTCAAACATGCTAAGGGAAATAAGTCAGACACAGTCACAGGTGGTATGATTCTACTTATATGAACTACCCAGAATACACAAATCCACAGCAAGAGAAAGCAGACTGCTGGTTGCCAGGGTCTTGGGGATCAGGATTATGAAGAGAGTGGCTTCACAGGTAACGGGTTTTATTTTCGAAGGGGGGAAACGTTTTGGAGCAAGAGGGACGTGGTTGTTGTCTAACTTTACAGATGTTAAATGCCAGCGACTTGCTTACATTACAAGGGTTAATTTTATGTCATGTGAATTTTCTCTCAACAGGTAAAACCAAACACGATATTAAAAATTGGCCCCCGGTCTTCCTGAGGCTGCCAAAAGAGTCCACGGCACAGCAAAAGGATAAAATCCCTGACTTAAAGATTTCCACAATGACAGGGCCTCCTCTTCCTTTGGCCCAACTGAAGAGGCTGCCTTATTCCACAGTTACTCAAATTTCCCTAGCATACCAGAGCACCCCAGAGCCTGACGTTAGAGTTAGCAGGAAGCAAGGATACAGCCAGTAAGCATTAAGCTCGCTGTTGAACAATTTATATTTGCCCCTATATTTCTCATAGACACTTAGAGTTATATTCCAAAAGACAGAGAATGACCAAAACTTTCCAGGTAAATGTGGTTATTAGTTATAGCAACAAACTACATGTTTTAAATGACCAGAAGGGGCAGACATTCCTTTGTCAATAGTAAGATTTCCCCATGCTATCGTTCTCCAGTGTACTATTTTAGGAATATCTTTATGCTAGGTGTAATGCTCCTAAAACTTTATTCCACTTCATTTACGTTATTTTTTTCATTCAACAAATATACATTATAATATCCACTAGTAACACATGTTATGAAGAAAAAAAACTGGGCAGGAATGAGAATGACAGAAAGTTACTAGAAAAAGAGATCAAGACAGACACTTTGAAGAGGTGGCCTTAGAACAGAAACTTGAATGAAGTGAGTATTTGATACTCATTTGATACTCACCAATATTCATTAGAGTAATACAGTGAGATCAATAGTATCCTAGGCCATGGAGATAGCATTTGCAAATGTCCTGAGGTCACAAATGTTCATGGAACAACACTGAAGGCCCATGTGGCTACAGAGGAGTAAGGAAAGAATGGTATAAAAATAAGGCAAGAGTATGTAGCCACTAACCAGACTGTGGATGGCCTTATAGGCCATGGTTAAGATTTTAGATTTTATTGTAAATCTGATGGGTAAGCAATTGGAAAGCTTTGAGCAGAAGGTGGCATGATCTAATTTACATTCTGAAACTGTTCATAGATGTAGTAGAAACACAGCAGGCGGACAAGGTTGAAACATTAATAGGCTATTTAGGTAGCACAGGCAAAAAAAAAATGATAGCAACTTGTACTAGGGCGGGAGTAGTAGAGACACAAGAAGTAGTCTGATTTTAGATATATTTTGAAAGTACAGATGACCCTTTGATGGGGTGGCTATTTCACCCTGAGCCAGGTGGACAGCAATGCCACTTACTGAGCTGGGAGACACTGGGAGAGAAGCAGATTTAAATGGTGCTATTGTTCATCTGAGCTGCGGTAGCAAAATATCACAGCCTGTTATAAACAACAACAATTTATTTCTCTACAAGGCTGGAAGTCTGAGATCAGGATGGCAGCATGGCTGGGTGATGACTGTCTTCCGGGTTGCATTTTCACATGGGAGAAGGGGCTGAGAGCTCGGTGGGATCTCTTCTTCAAGCACACTAATGCTATCCATGATGGCTTCTCTCTCACAGCCAAATCACCTCCCTAAGGCCCTACATATTTCAACATGTACTTTGTGTAGAGGACACAAACATTCAGACTGTAGCTATGTGTTGGTCAACAAAATCAAGCATTTAGCTTAGAAGATAAGAGATTTCACTGCAAAAGACGGCCCAAATTACTTCTTTTGCATGCTTTTCACCAAGTAACATTTTAGGTCCCTCCCCTCCCTGGTTTGGCTGTGTCACTTGCTTTGGCCAAGGGGACATTAGCAGTTCTCCTGGATTTTCGATGACTTGTGTGTTTCTGACTTTTCTTGTGCATCTGTCATTACCACTGCCATTACCATGAAAACAAATGCAGGAGAGTTGGATGCAGAAAAAGAAAGACAAAGAGAGACACAGTACGGCCCTCACATCCCAGCCAAAGCCATCCTAGATGAGTTAACAGCCTCCTGGTAAACATACACAAGTCCAGCTAACTAGTAGAGCCATCAGGTCAACCTATAGTTGACCCAAGATATATAAGCAAGCCTAGCTTAGATCAACTGAACTCTGCAGAGCTGTGCACTTAATAGATGTAAAAATAATTGTGTGACTGGTTGTTATACAGCATTTTCATGACAATATATGGCTAACACAAGATGTACCCAAATATGAGAAATACACCTCATCCCAGGTAATCCAAAGAGTCTGTTCTTATATCCTAATCTGCTTATAGAATAGAAGCAGATATCTGTAAATAGAATGTGGTAGGAAATTGGTAACAAAAACTGAATCATAATAATGAACAAACCATAAAATCCAGTCTCCCTCACTTAAATGGGTCCATTCTAAGAAAGGCCCAGCCTGGGTGATGGAAATTAAGCTTTTAAAAATCTACAATTTTGAGCAGAAGACATGAACAGACATTTCTGCAAAGAAAACATCCAAATGGCCAACAGACACATGAAAAAGTGCTCAACACCAGTCAGCAAAATACAAATCAAAACCACAGTGAGATACCACCTCACACCAGTCAGAATGGCTAAAATTAACAAGTCAGGGAATGACAGATGTTGGTGAGGATGCAGAGAAAGGGGAACCCTCCTACACTGTTGGTGGGAATGCAAGCTGGTGCAGCCACTCTGGAAAACAGTATGGAGGTTCCTCAAAATGTTGAAAATAGAGCTACCCTATGACAGAGCAATTGCCCTACTGGCTATTTACCCTAAAGACACACACATAGTGATCCGAAGGGGTACGTGCACCCGAATGTTTAGAGCAGCAATGTCCAGAATAGTCAAACTATGGAAAGAAGCTAGAAGTCCATCAACAGATGAATGGATAAAGATGTGGTATATATATATAATGGAATACTCTGCAGCCATCAAAAAAAAAAAAAAAAAACCCAAAATCTTGCCATTTGCAACGATGTGGATGGTACTAGAGGGTATTATGCTAAGTGAAATAAGTCAATCAGAGAAAGACAATTATCATATGATCACTCTGATATGAGGAATTTGAGAGGCAGGGCAGGAGGTCGTGGGGGGAAGGATCAGAGAAAGACAATTATCATATGATCTTCTGATATGAGGAATTTGAGAGGCAGGGTGGGGGATCATGGGGGAAGGAAGGGAAAAATGAAACAAGATGGGATGGGGAGGGAGACAAACCTTAAGAGACTCAGTCTCAGGAAACAAACTGAGGGTTGCTGGAGGGTGGAGAGGGGGAGGGATGGGATGGCTGGGTGATGGACACTGGGGAACGTATGTGCTATGGTGAGTGCTGTAAATTATGTAAGACTGACGATTCACAGACCTGTACCCATGAAACAAATAATACATTATATGTTAATTTAAAAAAATCTACAAGTTAGGAAAGTTTATTAAGTCTTTAGTACTGGGATATATTTTAAGGATTATTGTTAAATTCAAGACATTCCTCCCAAGTGTAATATTTTAGTGCATTTCAGAATTTCTCTGGATTGCCAACACTCAACTACTGATTTATCATCAATAGCCTCATTGACTTGGCTTCTAATACCTTTTCTGCACAATAAGGAACAGGGACAGATGTATCATGAACCCAAAGGCTCGAGGCCATTGACTTGTTTATGGACATTGAGACCCTGAAACAGACCCTAGCAATATGTTCACATGGTTGTATTTTCACAAAACACACAAAAGTAACATTTTAGCAGTAAACAGCTAAGACAGCTGTCTCTTTACATTCCAACTTCCTACATCACACTTCTCTACGTGCGGCATGGAGCTGGGGTTGGTGATGGTTATTTTGGGGCTCTAGCGAAGGGGGAACTTGAGCTGAGGGGTGCATTTGGTTTGTAATGAGTAGGCTATATTTATGTGTTTTGCGGTAAATTTCCATTACAGCTCAGTTTCTGTTGGTCGCCCCGATGCAGCAATGGCTTTCAGGAATTCTGCAACACCTCCAAGGACTGACTGACCCAGCAGCACAGTGTGGAGAGGCAGGCCTGGGTAGAGTGTTCCCTGCAGCTGTGGATATGTGTGCATGGAGGAAGTCTGCCTTTTTTAAAGCTTCTTAAGCTCTGTGACATAGGGATAGCACCTCCGAGGCTAAAAAGCATTTCCAAAGATTCATAACATCTTTATTTAGAAAGTTGATAAGGCTTGAACTTACCATCTACTGCAATCTGGTAAGTTGTTGTGAAGGTCTCACGCAAACAAGTGAGACATTAAAACTCCCTGCTTCAAAAAGAAAAAAAACCTCCCTGCTTCGATCACATAAAAAAGATATGTTTTTATGTCATCTTTCTATGTACTAAAGAGTGGAGGAAAATCTAAGAAAAAAATTAAGAGACTATGAGACAAACCACTAAAACATTAAGTCAATAAAAATCATTCTGGCACAGAAGAAGCCTCTGGTACCAAAACATTTTCAGACGACTATGAAAACATTCATTAGAAGGAAAATTGTGGGGCACCTGGGTGGCTCAGTCGGTAAGCATCTGCCTTCCGCTCAGGTCATGATCCCAGAGTCCTGGGATCAAGTCCCATGTTGGGCTGCCAGCTTGGCGGGAAGCCTATTTCTCCCTCTCCCACTCCCCCTGCTTATGTTCCCTCTCTAGCTGAGTCTCTCTCTGTCAAATAAATAAATAAAATCTTTAAAAATAAATAAATAATAAATAGGGTGCCTGGGTGGCTCAGTTGGTTGAGCAACTGCCTTCGACTCAGGTCATGATCCTTGAGTTCCAGGATCGAGTCCCACATCAGGCTCCCGGCTCCGCAGGGAGTCTGCTTCTTCCTCTAACCTTCTCTCCTCTCATGCTCTCTCTCACTTTCTCTGTCTCTCAAATAAATAAAATCTTTTAAAAAAAATTTTTTTAAATAAATAAATAAAAATAAGGAAAACTGTGAAGTAACAGATTGGTTCTTGTTTGATTATTCAATTAATAAAGAGGAGCGAATCATATAAATAATGGAAAATATTGAAATTCTTCCAGATTTGACACAAATGAAGATTATGAAGAGAATATAAAATCCATCACAGTCACAAGGAAGACACTGATGAGTAAGTGCTGATGCAATTCATCAAAGGGTATTTAAGATTAGTCATCGCACAAGCAGACTTCAAATGCCCTGGAATCTTAGGCCTCCTGTATTCAAAAAATGTGATAAAGATTTTCCAGAATTTGGTAATTTAAAAAAAAAAAGTTTTCATGTCATTACTGATAAGCTGTAATGCCAAAATAAACTTTTCTAAAGTGTATTTATATAAAATAAATCTCAATCAGACTTAACAGAAGGGCTGCTGTTTCTATTTACACTATAAAAAGATATCTCAAAATAATTTCTTCTTTCTTTTTCTTTTTTTTTTTAGAGAAAGAGGGAGGGAGGGAGGAAGAGAAAGAGCAGACAAGCAGAGGAAGGGGCAGAGGGAGGAGCAGACTCCCTGCCAAGCAGGGAGCCTGCCATGGGGTTCAATCCCAGGACCCTGAGATCAAGACCTGAACCGAAGGTAGACGCTTAACCAGCTGAGCCATGCAGGCGCCCCTCAAAATAATTTTTATATTTAAAGGTAAAGAGATAATCGGGACGCCTGGGTGGCTCAGTAGGTTGAACGGCTGCCTTTGGCTCAGGTCATGATCCCAGCGTCTTGGGATCGAGTCCCGCATCGGGCTCCTTGCTCCGCAGGGAGCCTGCTCCTCTCTCTGCCTCTGCCTGCCTCTCTGCCTGCTTGTGCTCTCTCTCTCTGTTAAATAAATAAATAAAATCTTTAAAAAAAAAAAAAAGGTAAAGAGATAATCAAAGCATGTTCAACCAAAATGCATATGGGTCAAGGTATCACAGAGGTGGAGCAAAAAGTCTATTAATAAAAATACGCTGCTTCTCTGATTTTGTGATGTTTCCATTGTTAGATTTTTAGCTTTGTCATTTGTTACGGATTATTTCATTCCAAGTATTCACATTCCTATTTAATTTAGTATCCACTGGCACTCCTTCTAAACTCATGGATCTTTAGATTTATGGATCTTGTTTGCTGGGCCATCGGCTATGTTTCCGTAATAGAATTGCTCAAAGTTTAAATTTAAAAAGTTAACAAAAATGTATATACAAAGCATGACTAACGGTTCAATCAAATTAGAAATGTCACAGTCAAAAAGCAGGAGCTCTGGTAACCTTGTCTGTCTTTGGGATGACTACACACAGCAATTTCAGTTCTGGAATTCATCTTCGTCCAGGTGGTGTGTGTCAATAAATTGAAATCCTGATAAGGGTAACTGATTCTAAGGGAAACTGAAATTAATCAAATGCACGACAAAGTGGAGTATAGAAATTTTTTTAAGCAGAGAAAATTACGAATAGATCTTTGATTATATGGCTGAAAGAAAAAAAAAAAGCAGAAGGATTTTTGATCCTTTGGTTAAGGTTGAGGTGGTATCTGCCATGTGGTAAAACGTTATTATTTGTCCCCCTTTGTAGTTAGTAAACACCTTGGGGGGATAGATACTTTGTGACTAGGTAAATACACTGTTCTCCCCAAACTTCAGCTCATTAACTTTAGCATCTATCAGTGGATTGTGTCTGCAACAATGATTACTGCGGTATTTGCCTAATGGTAATGTTCTTTCTGCTCTTTCACTGGGATTTATTTAATTCCATTTACTTAGTTGGAATTCTTTCCTAAAGGAGAACTGTCCCCTCACGCCATGTATAAATTCAATTATTTATTTACATCTGCATGTACTTAGGGATATTTATTATTTTTCTATGGGTTACAATCCCAAACTCTCCTCATATATTTGGTTGCTCAAGTTATCCCAGGTTTGTCTATCTGGAATGCCTTCAGGTTGGTCCATGTAGCCTGTTGGCATGCTCTTGTTCTTTTGAGAGTGTTACCTTACTTTTTGGCAACACAAATATTCATTCTGGGCAGTTCTCATATTTTCCCTGCCCCAGGCATGGAATCAATTACTTCTGCAAAGAGCCCTGGTTCCTTTATTGGGAAATAGTGTTAAGAAATCAAATCTGGGTGCTAGGTATGCTCTTTGCTCCTGAAGGGTCACTGACTTTAGGCTCTTTCTGTGGACAAAGCCAGGAAATGCATTTATGTATACTAAACCATGCATATACACACACCTGCATTCGTGCAAAACTCAACCTAGTCATGAGAAGCCATCAGAGAAATCCAAATTGAGAGATTCTACCAAATAATTGAATAGTGTACTTCAAGTGTCGAGTTCATCAAAGAAAGGAATGAACAACTGTCTTAGTTTGAAGGAGACAAAGACATGACAACTAAATGTAATTTGGGACCTTGGATGGAAGAGAAAAAGGACACTAATGGGAAAACTGATACATTCGAATAAGGTTTGTAAGCTTAGTTTATACCAGAAGTTGGCAAATTACAGACCATGAGCCAAATCTGGTCTGCCACCTGTCTCTGTAAATAAAGTTTTATTGGAACACAGACACTCTCATATGTTCACGTAGTCTGTTTTTTTGTGCTACAATGGCAGAGTTAAGAAGTAGTGGCAGAAACCTAAAATAATTACTGTCTGGCCCTTTACAGAAAAAGCTGGCTAACTCCTGGCTGATGGTTTTGGTTTGTTCATTTGTTTTTAATGTAACTTGTAATTTTTTAAGAGGATTTTTAATTTTATCTTTTTTGTATTACATATATTCTTTGTTTCAGGGGTACAGGTCTGTGAATCATCAATCTCACACAATTCACAGCACTCATCGTAGCACATACCTTTCCCAATGTCCATCACCCAAGCACCCCATCCCTCCCCCCCTCCCCCAGCAACTCTCAGTTTGTTTCCTGAGATTAAGAATCTCTTATGGTTTGTCTCCCTCTCCAGTCCCTCTTGTTTCATTTTTCCCTCCCTTCCCCCCTACAACCCCCTGCCTTGCCTCTCAAATCCCTCATATCAGAAGATCATATGATAATTGTCTTTCTCTGACTGACTTATTTCACTTAGCATAATACCCTCTAGTTCCATCCATGTTGTTGCAAATGGCAAGATTTTGGGAGTTTTTGATGGCTGCATAGTATTCCATTGAGTATATATACACCACATCTTCTTTATCCATTCATCTGTTGGTAGACATCTAGGTTATTTCCATAGTTTGGTTATTGTGGACATTGCTGTGAGAAACATTTGAGTGCATGTGCCCCTTCAGATCACTACATGTGTATCTTGAGGGTAAATAGCCAGTAGGGCGATTGCTCTGTCATAGGGTAGCTCTATTTTCAACTTTTTGAGGAACCCCCATACTGTTTTCCAGAGTGGCTGCACCAGCTTGCATTCCCACCAACAGTGTAGGAGGGTTCCCCTTTCTTTGCATCCTCACCAACATCTGTCGTTTCCTGACTTGTTAATTTTAGCCATCTCCTAGCCGATGGTTTTATACCATTTTTAAATTGCTATTTTTGGTAATTGTACTACAGTTATGTAAAATGTGAACATTAGGGATGAAAAGTATAAGGAAACTCTTTGTATTAACTTTGCAACCTCTCTCTAGATCTACAATTTCAAAATAATAATTGTAAAATTTTCAAATTAAGTGCTACCATACAAAATTAAGGAAATTTCACATAAAATCTCTGCATTTTTTGTTTTTTTTTTTAAAGCCAAGACATTTCATTAATATTGTACAACAATCAAAGTAAAATGAAAGTTGGGACCTACGGTTAATGTGTCAGATACTGCTAGTTCTTGACTCACTATTGGCTTCCATAACATCAGAACCATAATTTTGTTTGGCACAAGATGTCAGTTAAAGGTCATATTTCCTAATCCCTATGGTAGTCAGGGCTGGGCAACGACGTATAAGCACAAGTGTTTCAGTGAGACTTTAAGGAACACTCATTAGAATACAGCCTGAAGGGCTCTATTTGCCCTTCTTTCTAGTGCCTCTTGCCTGGAAAATCATTGTGATGGCTCAAGTTTCAGTAGCTGTATCAGACCATGAGGTGAAAACAACAGTCATGGATCCATCCCCACTTCGGGTAGAGCTCAAAGACAGAAGTTTGTGGCAGATTTATTATGGCCTAATTTTTCATGCATCCTGGTATTCAAACACTTTGCCATATCTCCCATCTAGAACTAGAATGTGTTTCCCAACCCATTTTACCTGACCGGGACTTATGACACGATTTGATCAAGGTAATACAGCAGAAGTGCCAGAGAATCACTTCTGAACCTAGACCTCAACAGGCCCTAAGTGGTTCCACTCTCTTTTAGAAACCTTCCACTGATATGTGCAATATCCTGTGCTAGAGAGTGGTTAGAGGTCATGTAGGATGGGACCCATTTGCCTTAGTTGAGGACATTCTAAAACCAGGCCCCCAAATGTAAGGGAGAACCAAGTCAAGATGAACAGAGCTACTTACTGTACCCAATGTTGACTGCAGATACAGATGAAACCAAGACTAGAAAATTCTCCTAGTTGATCTGTAGACTTAGAAGCAAGGGTACATTCTTGTTTTATGACACTGAGTTTAGGATAGTGTGCTATGTGGTGGTAGTGACCCGATATAAAACTCGTATCTCTGACAACCATGAAGTTACCACTGTGACCTGAGATTTCTCGCCTACGGTCATTTTTTTCAAGTAAACTCTTACTTTTTAAAAGTAAACCCACAATGCGGGGCTCGAATTCATGACTCCCCAGATCAAGAGTTACATCCTCTGACTGAACCAGCCAGGTGCCCCAGTACTTTTATAAGAGAAAAAAGCCACTTTTATGTGGCTTTTATTTTCAGTCTGTCTTCCTTGCCACCAGATAGAATTCCTAACTGATACATTAAGAGCATGAGATGTCTACTTTTCTATAATCCCCATGTATTATGCGTCATCCATTTATGTTACCTGCCTCTCCCCCAAGCCATCCCAAGGGCACCTGAATGTGTAACTTCTACTCTACAGCTACATTTTTGAGAAAGAGGAAGAAAGAGTCTCTTTCGGTCTCATTTTGTACTTCAAGGCTCACTTAATTTAGTGGATTTTTTTAAGAGTGTATTTGAGGATAATTATGTATTTTGCTTCATAAAACTCATACACTCAAACCAACTCAAACCAAAACACAAACCACCTAAGCTAGTGGCCTGTGGCTCAGGACTACAGTGGAAATACCCATGGGAAACAAAAGAAATAACAGAAATGATTTTCTTTAGAGCATTTAAAATGTACTAAATTCATGCCAGCCTCCCTACATTGTCAAGGGCTACTGAAAGTTCAGTGAAATCCTTTAGAGAGAAAACAATTCTCTTGCAAAAGAGCAGTATAAATCTACTTCAAATATTGTTACCAAAAAAATGTGAAAATCCAGGCTACCATTTACTGTAACATACATACTTAGGACTATATATCAAAAGAATTCCTAACTTCAAACAAATGTTAACCACATTGTCCTAACAGTCATAAAGATGTACATGTAAAGGGCGCCTGGGTGGCTCAGTTGGTTAAGCAACTGCCTTCGGCTCAGGTCATGATCCTGGAGTCCCGGGATCGAGTCCCATGTCAGACTCCCGGCTCTGCGGGAAGTCTGCTTCTCCCTCTGACCTTCTCCCCTCTTATTCTCAGTCTTTCGCTCTCTAAGAAAAAAAAAAAAAAAAAGATGTACATGTAAAATAATCAGCTATACATAAATCAGAGCAGACTTAAAATAACTGTTAACATAGTGATTATTTAAAATATATAAGAAGTGGGGCACCTGGGTGGCTCAGTCAGTTAAGTGTCTACCTTTGGCTCAGGTCATGATTCTGGGGTCCTAAGACAGAGCCCCACATAGGGCTCCCTGCTCTGCGGGGAATCTGCTTCTTCCTCTCCA
>CM052811.1:90488226-90510041 GCA_028533885.1 Nasua narica | reverse complement strand
TAGAGCTTATATTCCAGAAGAGAAACATACCAATACGATTTTGGAGACATAGGCATTTAGAAAATAAAAGGGCAATGGGAAAGAAATAGGTGACAGTGGCAAAGAAATTCTGTTATTACAGAATATTTATAAATGAATTCCATTGTGGGGTGACATTTGAGGAGACAGGTGAGCGAATATGACTTAGGGGACCCAATTTTAAAAACAGAATGATCAGGAAAACCTTTGCTATGGTCTGAATATTTGAGCCCCCACCCCCGTGTCATATGTTGAAATCATGACCCCCAAAGGTGATAGTATTAGGAGGTGGGGCTTTTGCAAGGTGCTTAAATCATGAGGGTGGAGCGCTCATGAATGGGATTAGCGCCTTTATAAAAGAGGTTCCAGAGAGCTCTCCAGGCTCTTCCACCCTGTGAGGATACAGTGAGAAGGTACCAGGATGAACCAGGAAGAGAGCTCTCACCAAAACATGACCCTGCTGGTGCCTTGCTCTTGGGCTTCCCAGCCACCAGAACTGGGAGCGGTAATTCTGTTGTTTGTGTACCACCCAGTCTGTGGTATTTTATTATGGCAGCCCTAATGGATTAAGAAAGCCTTGTTGGTTATTTGATACAGTGTTGAAAATTATTCACTTATATAGGTGAACCATTCTGCTTTGCAATCTTGACATTCAGATTTTTTCCTTATCAAATACCAAAGGCGGCCTTCATCTAAAATCAGAATGAATAATTTTGATGACACAAATACCCAAGGCCAAAAAAAACACAACGATATTTACTACTTCCAAAACAAGAGACCCAGAGGAACTTCTAAGATTGGTGCAGGATTCAACCTTTTCTTTTTCTTTTTTTAAAAAATTTTATTTATTTATTTATTTATTAGAGAGAGAGAGAGAGAGAGAGATATCACAAGTAGGCAGAGAGGCAGACAGAGATGTGGAAGCAGGCTCCTGCTGAGCAGAAAGCCCAATGCAGGGCTCGATCCCAGGACCCTGAGATCATGACCCGAGCCGAAGGCAGAGGCTTTAACCCACTGAGCCACCCAGGCGCCCCAGGATTCAACCTTTTCATGAGAGAGCCAGCTCTGCTACCTGCAGGGTGTTGATTAAGATGGCGGCCATAGTTCTGGGCCTCCAGGTCTCACACAGACATGTTTTAATATAAGAAGGAAAAATAAAGTCTGTCTCATCTCTTCTCTCTCATCTTTTCTTTCTTTCTCTCTCTTTCTCTCTCCTTTTTCTCTTAAGACAGTATTTTAATGAATTGTTTTATACATATAGAAAAAGTACATGTCCTAAGTATGCAGCTTGATGTATTTTCACAAACTGAACACATCTGATACCCAGCACTCAGGTCAAGAAACAGATCATAATTCACACCTAAGAAGTCTCTCATAAGCCCCTTTTCCATGACTGCCTTCTCCAAGTGTAACTAGCTGTATAATTTTAAATCTCTAACACCACCGATTAATTTGCCTGTTTTGAACTTTATTCAAAATAGAACCACATACTATGTACTGTCTTGTGTTCGCTTTTTTTCACTCCTGTTTTTGAGATTTACAGGTATTTTTTGTGTGAAGTTGTATATCGCTTTCATTGCTTTATAGTAAGTACTCCATTGTCCATTCTTCTGTTGATGAGCATTTGAATAGTGACCGGTTTTGTTGTGAGTGATGCTGCAGTGAACATTCTATTCTAGCACATGTCTTTTAGTGATCATATGCCTACATTTCTTTTGGATATACTGTATAGACGGTTTCATTTTTTTTTAGTATGGAGAGAAGTCTTAATATTCAGTATTCTAATTCCTTTCAAGCTTTATTGATCAATATGGAGTCATGTGCCCATCTCATATTTGCAGCAAAACCTGGGAAAGAAAGTAGCCTGTGATATGCCATTAAATGTTTAACAACCAGCTCTCTGCGTGACGATTTGGAACAGATGAGTAGGACTGATGTGTCGCATTTGCCCGTTTCCTTGGTGTAGATGCTTTCACCGTGGCCAATTTCAAGGGATCCTCAAGTTACATCAACCAGCTTGCAAAGCAGCTCTCCTAAACTAGTAGGGGCCGGCTCCTGCATACCGCTCTCTCTCATTTTCATCCACTGAAGTTGAAGTTTGGCTCTTCCAGGAAAAAAAAAAAGAGGGCCAGGGGAAGAGTGGAGAAGGTTCTTCTGCAGGCAGCTAGTGTTTTCACATCCATTATTGAGTTAGTATCATGGATAAATTAATAAAACACCGTTCTCTTCCAAAGATTGTTCTTGTAAGGTTCTGACTATTGGTGGAAACTGGCTTTTAGATGCTCTTAGGATAGACTAGACTTAGGATGTGGTTATGACCCAGATTATGGCAGCTCAGCACATAGGTTGTTTCTCACTCACGCCATGTCCTCTGTAGGTCAAGGAACCCTCCAGGGCTGCTGTTTTCCATGTGATGATTCAGTGGCCTGGCTGGCTCCTGTGTTAGGACTCCTCATTTCAACACTCGGCTCCATGGCCATTGCTGGAGCAAAGGAGAGCGGCGACGGTGATGCATGGATTTGTAGGGACTTCAGCTCAGATGTGACTTTCACTTCCACTCAGAGGTCATTTGGCTGGAACTGGTTACTTGGTCCCTCCCGACTGCAAGGGTACTTGGTAAATGTGGAAGGACTCACGGACTATTTGATGCACTCTCAATGCGTCTGCCACAGAGACCTTCCACTCAGGGCCATTCATTTTGATTTTGTTTGTTAAGGCTTATTTCAATCATTTCTGTTTATTTTCATTCTTGCATTTATCTGAGTTAAGAAAATAACCGACAGCTGTATTCACAGAATTACCCACCAGAAATGCATTTTCTTAGAAACGAGGAAAGAGAAGAAACTATTAAATAATAATAGGATTAGTTGTAAGGAATATTTTCTATTTCCAAGTAAAGGTGTTTGTGTTGGACTATCTCTAGTGTATAGAATGCTTGAAGCATAATACTTATTTTATAAACACCGTAGTAATCTAGGCAAGTCACCAGCGGCTGCTAAAACCACCCAGTTAAAGGTTGTTGGGCAAGAGAAATATTTAGAATATTTAAAAGTCTTAAAAGTGTCATCCACAGGTTATTTATTACTTACAATGGGGGAAGCTCTCATTAAAATGGAGCGATCGAGCAGACCTTGCCTTTTCCAGCTAATCACATAGAATATTGTCAGTAATGGAACACAGCGGAACCATGTGCCTCATGAGATGCATTGAGAAAGGAGGTAATATCATCTATGCAGGATTTCTGCCAAAACTTAAGGTAATCATGAGGAAAAAAATTGGGTGAAGCGAACTGAGGACCATCCTTGAAAAATTTCGGTTATACTCTTTCTTAAAATGTCAGTGTCATAGGGACACCAGGGGGCTTAGTCGGTTAAGTGTCTGACCCTATCTCAGCTCACGTCTCGATCTTCTGGGTCATGAGTTCAAGCCCCATGTTGGGCTCCATGCTGGGCATGGAGCCTACCTTTTAAAAAAAAAAATATATATATATATATATATATATGAGAAAAAAGTTAATGCCACAGAAGCCAGCATGTTGGTATAAATTAAAGGCATCTCCATTGTGATCAAATGCAGACTGTGCCTCTGGATTGGATTCTGGAAAAGTAAAGCTATAAAGAATGTTTATATGGGACAATGGTGATTTAGATTATAGACTAAATAATAATGTATCAATGTTAAATTTCCAGATACGATCAGTATATTGTGGTTACATGGGAGAATGACTTTGGTCTTAGGAGAAATGTGCTGAACATTCATGAGTGAAGTCATATATGCAAATAGCTTTCAAATGATTTCCCTAAAAGTATATGCATATATTTACATATATATATAAGCATGTGTAATTGTGTAAACAGCACACACATATACATGGAGATAGGGAGACAGAGACAGGAAGAAAAGCAAATGTGGCAAAATTATAACTTTTGACTCCTATAGGTGAAGGTTATGTAGGCCTGAATCATCTACTCTAGCAACTTTTCTACAGTTCTGAAATTTTTCAAAATAAAAAGAAATGAGAAAATACCGTTGATTACATTTATTCGGAAGTTTTACAACTCAAGCCGTTCTCTAATATTTGGCCAAAGTCTAAATGGGATCAACTCCACTGTGTTTAACCTATTCTTGCCTAGTAATCTGGTAAGAATTGGGCTTTAAGAGGAAGAATTCTTAGCAATCAGCTCCCTATCCTGATGTTACAGGAAATGAGTGGAAGAGCCTACCTACTCAGAGAAAACGTCATGTGTGTTTGGATTAATATGGCATCATGACTGGAAATGAGGATTAGTTTTCTAGAAGAAACAATGACGTCAGGAAGAGTAAAACCAGAGATAACTTCCCCCTTTATCATTTTTGTCAGTTTAGATCAGCCTGTGGTATTACCCAAAATTGGGGGGAAAAAATCTTTGTCTAATTCTTTAATAACACTGGTGATACTTGATATGCTTATGTTATAAGGAAAATGATTTAGCATGATCTATGCTGCTAAATGAATAAGCTGTCTTTTTACAACAGGCCCTATAATTTCGTGGGAAGAATATCAATGTCAGTTGTTTTGATACAGATGATGAACTTCAAAAAGAAGCTGAACTCATATAAATACGCATTTTCTGTAAACCACCGAAAACTTGAAATTCTGTGCTGGGAACTTCTGGGAGTATTCTGTCAGAAATAGGTTGATGGATTTGTAGAAGCAATATTGATACTTATTATGCCTTTTATGAGTCCGAATCCTAACGGGAGAACAGCAGATTTGTGTGGGATAGTTTTGCTCAGATTTGAAAACGAGAGTCCTTTTTGGGTTGTTCCCAGAACGGCTTGTTGTGCAAAGTAATCATTAAACCGTCAATAGTGGAACTTCTGGTGAATAGCACGGAGAAATAAAAGATTATGTTTTAAGATGTTTTCATTATTTTGTCAGTGCCTTAAAAGTCTGGAATGAGCTTTTTAATCTTCCCTTAATTTTACTTTAGTGTTCTTTTTTTTTTTTTCTGCTTTTTGAAACACATGAAAATATAAAGCCTTCGTTATTTGTGTTTGTTTGAGGTAAATATGCCTGGTAGGGCTAGAACACTCTGGCTGCCACAGCTTCTCCTTAAAATACATGGAAAGGCCACCCACACTGTTTGATTTAATTACCAATATTTAAATACCTTTCAGTACAAGCCCTGGATAAAATGAGGGCGGGGGACCCCTCCCAGGGGAGCAGCAGCTTAGCACAATATGAAGATGTACATTTACCTGAAGTTTATCTTTGACCGGATAGCTCATAGGTAGATGTCGAATAGAGAATGACGTGGTTGGTATATATGATGACGCACATAACCTTAGATGCAGAGCTTAAAGTAGTTTCTTGGTGTTTGATAAGATCCTCTGCCCCAGGACCCAACAGCATTCTTTCACCAGGCAACATGGTCCTTCTGCCTCTAGGGAGTCCTTCCCACCTGTGTTTGAGGAAACATGGTAACGGCACTATGTGGGGGCTTCATAGAAGACACATGCATGGGATTAAAAGCCCCTCCTTGCTGGATGTTGTTCAGTGCGCATTCTCTACACTTGAGGTGCAGCGTCATGCAGAGCACTGTCGGCTCCTGGGTAATTCTGTGAAGTCTAACCTTAGACCTCCAATGGGTATGAGACCCGCAGACATAGAGCTTTACACTTGCCTGAAGATCACCACAATCATCTGTTTACCCTGCAAATAAGAGTTGTTGCCAGAGACTCAAATGAGTCAACACTTATGTATAAGATGTGATGAGAAGTAGGCTCTTAAAAATGGAAATGTGCTGCAAGGTAATTTCCTTAAAACATGGCGTTATTAGATGTCTAGCAATGAAAAAAGTAATATAAAAAGGCAAAGCTAAATTTTGCAGCATCTAGCATAACTGCCATACACTCAGGATTTAAAAAAAAATTTTTTTCCTTGTTGTATTGTAGGACATGATGTTAAGTGTTAAGTGAGATCTTCCTCATTTGAGTTTTTTCTTCTAACAGATACTTGCTTGCTTTCTCAGTAAGAGTTCTTAAGGAGCTGAACAAAGGTTACGTTAGTGTGTAACTCCTCAAGGGACTCTGCTGTGTCTAGAATCACAAAAGGTTCAGTCCCTTTTGGAAAGCAGACATTGAAGTAAACTCAGTCCTGGAACCTGTTTCTATGTTGATAAAAGCCTCACTGCCTTTCTTTTCCTTAGACATGGCCTCTTGGCAAACATCAAAGCAGACAATTCATGGATAAGGAAGCCTGTGGACTGGACTGAGGCATTTCTTGTCCTTATTGGGGCGGAGGTTTCTCCTGAGCGGGCAGAACACATTTTGTGATAAACTGCTCTGTTGCCTCTAGTCCCCCCAGATTCAGTAGTGTGCTGGTAAATGTTAGCAAACTGCTATATAGGGGTGGAGGAGGTAGTCCTGAACTGTAGCATTGGCTGATTTTTGTGATCGTAATACTCCCACCATGGCCAATTTCAAGCTAACCAATGTGATGTCACTGGAGTGGAGCTGGGACAACCGGCTGTCGCCGTCCTATGCCAGCTGGCCTGAGCGTAGCACTGTCCAAAGTACATCCTTCCCAGCCCTCTGAGACTGAAGTAGGTGGGAATTGGACTAGCCCTTGGTGGATGTGGATAGGAGGGGAGAAATCACTTTTGGTTCACAGGCTTGGCACGGGCGGAGAGAGACAGATCTCTTGGTTTTCAGTAGATGAGGAAATATATTCATGTGTCTGAGCCAACCCCTTTCCATGCTAATGTGTTGGCCCCTCTGTTGGGGAGCTTTAAAATGTTGGATTCTAGGGTAGATGCAGCAAGAAACAAAAAGTCGGATTCTGTGTTTCTATTAATATGATGAATTCCACCTCAAAGCATAAGGCTTAGAAGAACTTCACACCTCAGATCTTCACATAAATGACTTTAGCAACCACCCTTATTCCCAGATAAGGCTGCCCCAAGAGTAAAAGGCATGTGTGCAAAACAGTTCATTGTTCTAGAAGGCTGTTGCATACTTACTTTTGCTCTTGTAGGAAAGAATAAGAGTCTACAGTCCAAGTAAGACTAGGAAATAGCTTCCAGGGCAGCATAATTTTTGAAGCAAACTCCTCCTTAAAGAATCATGTTTATATACCAAGAGCAGCAAATGTACATGTTTACTTTTGTCAGTACCTGAGTAACCAAGGTATTTGGAGAGAGGAGGAAAGGAATTCAAGTAAATGTTTAAAGAATGCTCTTCAAAGACCTGGAATGTGGAAAGTTTGTTTCATAAGTGTTTTCATCACTTTACACAGTTCTTGAAATAAGGCCATTTTATGGAGGTGGGGGGAGAATGATGAGACATCTGACCTACAGATCGAGTATGTTGAAGTATGATAAAACTCTTCGTTCAGTCTCAGCATCTCTGAACTTTGTATCTCCGAAAAGTCAGAACTTTCCAAACAGAATCAAAGAGAACAGAGCTATAAAATCTTAATGAGTGGGTTGAGTGGAATCCAGTAAAATTTCTAGGAGGAAAGCAACTCCATATTAGATTTGATAAAATTTAACATTTGTTTTATTCACATTTTTAAAATTCTGTCCCGTTTAAAGCAGGACGGTAAATGTGATAGGCGTGAGAAAAATACTATAGCACTTGCATGTTAATAAGTTAGGTTTATGAAGAGTTGAATTGGAACTCCTTGGCAGATTAAAGGTACGCGATGTGCCTAGAAGGTTTGTTGTGTCTTCGGCATTGTTGTAATTTGTGTTCATCCAGATGCAGATTCTAACACAAGTCTAATCTTTTGGGAAGAACTCCCAAGAAGTATCTGGGTGAGTAGAAATTAGGAAAGGGAAAGACTTCAGTGAAGAGTATGTTATCAAGTGAACTGCCCTGATGGGGCAGTTATAAAATAGCTAGAAAATAGCTAGAACATGACTCTGAATTGTCCCAAGTGAAAAAGCAAGTAAACTGATGTATTGATTCAGCTCACTTTCTGTCACTAGTTGAAAGTGGCTTCCAAGGTCTTCAACTATTTGAGACTACTGTCTTGCTTGAGCCTGACAGAAGCTCTCTGGCCAGAAAGTTCCAGGGATTTTCAGTAAGGAGTCTTCACTCTGCAGAGGCAGGACATTCCTTAGTGCAGCACCTGTCCACAGAAGTTTAATGTGAGCCACTAATGTGAGCTATCTATGTAATTTTTAATTTTCTAAGAGCCAATCAAGTAGATCCAGGTGAAATTCAACTTAATACAAATTTTATGCTAGTACATCCATCCAAAACCTTGTTTCATCCTGGAGCCAGTATAAAAATTGAGATATTTTACCTTTTTGCCCCAAATATTTGAGATTTGGTATGCATTTTACTGTGAGAGTGCATCTTATGTCTCATTTCGCACTAATTGCTTTTCAAGTGTTCACTGGCCCCATGTGAATAGTGAACTCTTGTGAACAGTGCAGTTCTAGGGGAACAGATTGGTGTTTGACTTTCTACTGCATTTGGGGGACATGTATCAGTTATTCTCGGAGTAACCCCCAAAATTAATTCTGTCCAGTATACCAGGGAATCAAATACGTAAATTGAGTCTTTGGCCCAACTAATCCTTTACTTTCTCAACTAAATTATGTTCCTCTGATTTCTCAAGATATAAAACCCAGGAAATGCAGTCTTCTGCTTATTTTACAGAAGTATTTTGATTTATTGACCTTTGGAAAACTTTAACATTTTTAATGTCTTTGAAAATATGTCTTCACTGTTCTCATTAATATATCAGCGTACAGTTTTACTAGTGAAAAAAGGGTGCTCATTTATCTTTTGCTTTCTCCCACCAGCAGCCAAATATTGATGGAATACTTTCTTTGGGCCATGTATAGTTTTGACTCTGTGGGCTTTCAGTGAAGAGACAAGGGCTCTGTCTTCATGGAGCTTACAGTTTGATAGGGAAGGAACAGTAGACAGAATACCATAGAAATAATACCATAGAAATAGCATAGAATAATTACCATAGAAATACAACAAAAAAACATAGAACAGTTCTTGTTCTGGTTTTCTAGTTTTTGTTTTTAATCTTTGTTATTTTAGAGTAGTTTTAGGCTCACAGCAAAAAAATTTTTTTTCAAGATTTTATTTATTGCAGAGATCATTGGGGCACCTGGGTGGCTTAGTGGGTAAAGCCTCTGCCTCCAGCTCAGGTCATGGTCTCAGGGTCCTGGGATCAAGCCCTGCATCGCATCCGGCTCTCTGCTCAGTGGGGAGCCTGCTTCCCTCCTCTCCCTCTGCCTGCCTCTCTGCCTCCTTGTGATCTCTCTCTCTCTGTCAAATAAATAAATAAAATCTTAAAAAAAAAGATTTTATTTATTGGAGAGAGGAGAGCTGGAGCATGAGCAGGGGGAGGGGCAGAGGAAGAGGGAGAAGCAGACTCCCTGCTGAGCAGGAAGCGAGATTCGGGCTCCATCCTAGTACCTGGAGATCATGACCTGAACTAGAGGCAGATGCTTAACCGACTGAGCCACCCAGGCATCCCTGGTTCACAACAAAATTAAGAGGGTGGTGCACAGATGTGCTTATACCTTCTACCCCCACATATATACCCTGCCATCAACATCCCCCACCAGAGTGTACATTTGTTACAGCCGACAAACCTGCACTGACACAGCCATAATGACCCAAAGTCCATAGTTTACATTAGGAGGAAGAGGTGTTAGCAAATGATTTTTATAGGGTATTACTAAGCTTTATCTTATTTTCATCAAACACTTAAGTAAAACTTAAATATCATGTATAATAATAAACAAGTTGGATAGTAGTTACTTAAAACCCTCTTAAAAGAGGATTTCTCACTTTTCAGAACTTGTCACCTTGAAGTTCCTTTTACTTAGAGCCTTGATTTGTATTCTTTGGACTAATTTACAGGGACTCATAGGGATTTACCTATACTGTAAAATGAGTTGCACTAAATCTGGCTAGAGGGTGTTTACACTGCCATATTTTGCATCCCTTGGAATCTATGGGAATTCAAGCATCTTGCCTTCCCCAGGTTGTCAGATGCAAGGCTGAATCATTGTTTGTGCCACCTTTCTGGCCTAAACTTTCTAAAGCTACTTTGAAAAGTAGCTGCCAGCAGAGCAGGTCAAAGACTTTATATTTACATATTTCCAGTTGAACCCTAGGAGGTATTTGAGTTGCTAATGTGAACAAGGCCATGGTTTCTCTATTAATTAAGGTCGTTTTATTCACTGGGTGAAATGTGAAAGCATTTAATAATTTACGGATGATGTTTTCAAGCATAATTGACTTTTGAGGTTTGAGATGCTAAAGAAAAAATGATAACTCTAAGCATTGGCACTTGGAGAGATTTTGCTGCAGCTGATTACATATGCAGGGTATTTCTGGAGTTATGCTAGATTCCTTCAGTAGGATTTAATTGGCTGAGTATAAAAGAATGTTTTATTACATAATAATTGCCTTTAATGGGTGTGGGCATTTCATTTGGCTAGTGGAATCGTGCTAATGTAACTCTAATTGAAAATATTACATTTACTTTTAAACATCTTTAACACATGAAACTGGGTCAGTGGATTCAGTATTGAAGATAGTCTGTTTTGTTTTCATAGATCTCATTTTCCAGGATGTATTGCTTTCTGAAACTGCTTTAAGCCATTTCTCAGTGGCTAAAGGTGGTGATTGGGATCCTTTCTCTATATCTTCTTAATTTTTCAATGGCTGTGAGCAAAATAAAAAAGGACACTATGGTAGGTAAAGAAGACTTCCTGGAAGGAGTGGGATTAAGAGAATTGATAGAAATCTTGAGCCTCAGGCTTTGCAGACAGGTGGGAGCCAAGGAGTACAATAAGGGTAACTTGGATTGGGATTTCTAGAAGCAGGGCCTGAGATGGAGCTTCTTGTACAATTGACTCAAGAAGGGAGTGCTCTCCAGAGAAAAATTTAAGGGAGTGAAGGAAACAGAATTGGCTTGAGAAAGAGTGGAGCAAAAAAAGGAGGGTTCACGTAAAGTCTAGTTGGAACTGGCTTCCACAGGGAGCTCTGGAACTTTTCATCAGAGGATAGTTCCACCTTGAGGCACAGTGCCAGCCTCTCAGACTCCTCTATCAGTCAGTCATTGGCTGTGGATTGCCTCTAGATGGAGCATAGCTTCCCAGGGTCTCTGGGGGAGAGGAGAAACAGATTTACGCTGGCCCATTTCCAAGGTGTAAATACTCTCCTCATTGCTTCTTTCAGGTTACCAGTGTGAAGTTACTGAATGTGAAGTTGGGGAAAAAGGTGAGCTTTAGATTGTACAATGAGCTCTTGTGAGCCAGTGTGAGCTGAATCTAGCAAATCACCTTTCCCAGGCATCTCCTGGAGAGGGGCTCCTTGTGTGTCAATGGCATTCTGTGGAGAAAGGGGCAGTTGTAAGGTGATCACAGCTGGGGGATAGGTGCACTGGCCCACAGAAGATCTGAGAAACACCTCGAGGCCGAAGCACCGTAGGGAACATGGAAGGCCTCACAGAGCAGGAACAGGAAGGTCAGTGGGCCGGCTCCTATTGCTGCCTCTGCTGCCTCTTCAGTGATCACTCACCTCCATTACATCTCTCACTGAAAATGCAGTCTTGAAAGAAGGTATAAATTGGTCCTGCCTAAAACTCATGCCCCTTCTGGTTCTACCAGAAAAATATGAGGAAAGATGTAGTCCACTGTCCTTCAGTAGTAGAAGGGAAACTTTAACTTCCACCAAGACAGTACAAGATGGGGGGGGGGGGGCGGGGATGGTGATTCCCAGAGAGAAGGCTGGGGAAGACTTACTGGTAGGGAATGGAGGCTGCATAACATCAAGAGCAAGATCTACTATACATGAAGGGAAAGTTGGCATAATTGTAACAAAAGGAACTAAAATATATCATTTTTTACTTAATGCTAATACTTACTTGCTGGCAACTCTTTAAGCTACTCCATATAGGGCGGCAGAAAGTGTTGATTGCCTGCTTCCCTACTAAGCTTTCTTCCTAAATTTCCTTCTTGATGGCAGAATCCTACTATCTAAAAAAAAATCCCAAAAAACAAACCAAAAAAAACCCCCTAAAAATTGCCACCTAGTGACTTTCCCAGCATCCTTTGCACACAAGACAGAGGCATATGACCCAATTTTGACCATTGAGTCCTGACAAGAGATCTTTAGGGAGATGAACCTTTTGGGAAAGGTTTGTCCCTTGTAAAACAGTTGGGGAAAGGGAAACTCTCAACACCTACAACACCTGTTCTTCCTGCTTTGAATGAAATCACGTGAGAACGTGGTGCTTGGAGCTGTGGTAGCCATCATGTAACAAGTGAAAAGCCAAGAAAATCCCAGAAAAAGTGGCAGGTAACCCCGACGTGGTACTGTTAGGTGAAGAACCTTGAAGCCGCCCAATGTTGGTATTATTACGTGAGACCTTATACATTCCTATTGTACTTTTATTTGAGGGTTCAGTTATGATGTTTTATGTTATTTCACAGTATTCTGTGAGGGGATATATGTATCCTCACAAGATATGTATATCTTAATCTATATTATATATTTTATATGTGTAGTTTTTATATACACACACACATATATATACATGTGTATACATGTACATATATACACATATTTTAAGATTTATTTGAGAGAGACCACATGCATGAGTGGAGGGGAGAGGCAGAGGGAGCAAATCTTCAAGCCCACTCCCTGCTGAGCATGGAGCCTGATATGGGGCTCGATCTCATGACCCATGAGGTTATGACATGAGCTGAAACCAAGAATCTGCAGCTCTCCCAGGCTACCCCATAAGGGATATACTCTTATTTTCATTTCACATATAGGAAAACGGGCAAAAGTCATAACTTGACCTGAGGCAGGACTAAATTTCAGACTTTTCTGACTCCAGGGTCTGCAATCTTTCTTCGTACCAGACTACTTTCTTAAATATTAATGCTTCCTACTGGTTCTGTTCATTATGATACAGACCTCTGTCTGTTCTTTTTTCCTGCTTCGTCCTTATGGGCATCCCTGCTGGTCGTAGATTGAAACCTGAGTTATCCAGAAATGAGTCTCATAGAACTGTCAGGGTGAAGGTGAGGATCATACCTCTATAGGAAGAAAAACATCTATGAAAATAGAGAAAAAACCCATGAATATCAAATCCCATTAGAGCAGCTCCAAACAAGAATGTGAGCAGCCACTTCCAACTGAAGCCCAAGTCAGCGGTGATCACGTGGGAGAAAGTGTACTTCAGAGAGGAGAGTTGCTGGTTTTGGTGCAGGGAGACCTTCACGGCACAGCGCTTCTTAGAATTCATGGTTAACATGAGGGAAGTACTGATGGTACATGATGGGAAAGTGCTCACAAAAAAACTCAATACTCCAGAATGTCAAACTACTCATCCTCACTGATGCCAGCGTTCTCAAATTTTCCTGTACCTGAAGGTTAATACTGTAACGGCTACCGTTTCTTCTTTGAGTTTTGCTTTTGGTTATGTCTTCATTGCAGACTTAAGATTTTCCCTGTCCCTCTTCTATGGTAGTCCTGCTTATTTAGTGATTGCCTCTGGGTTATTGCTTTATTTAGTTATTGCCTTTGGGTAACACATACCCAAATGCGATTTTTAAAAATAAACCTTTTATTTTTTACTTATTTTTTTATTTTCTAAAAGATTTTTATTTATTTGACACAGAGAGAGAGATCGCAAGCAGGCAGAGAGGCAGGCAGAGAGAGAGAGAGATGGGGGGAAGCAGGTTCCCCGCTGAGCAGAGATTCCCCACGCAGGGCTTGATCCCAGGGCCCGGAGCCCATGACCCGAGCTGAAGGCAGAGGCTTTAACCCACCGAGCCACCCAGGCGCCCCCAAAAATAAACCTTTTAGATAATGGGTTGGTGATAGGACAGTTGTTAACATAAAAATGAAAAGACATGAGAGAAAGCATTGTCAAGCATGTGGTCGAAACATCTTTGGCTAGAACTTGAGTCATGCTGAGAAAGTATCCAGAAGATGTCAGGGTTTTTTTGTGCTCACTCCCCTACCGGCTGATGGTTGGGTGCTCCCTCCTACCCCACATAGCCTTGAGTGATGACAGGGCTCTTTTCTCCTCACCTCCAGTTTTTCTGCCTTCAGGAAAGTTAATAAAAATCTAACATTTCCTTAATCCCTTTTTGTTAATTTTTACTTGAATCCGTGATGGGATTAAGCTGAGACAATGTTCTGAGACCTCACGATGTAACTGGCCATTTTCTTGGGTGACTGTGTTAGGGCCTACATGAATATTGATAGAAAAGATCAAAAACCATGCATGTCTATTTTTCTAGACATTATGCTGGGTGGACCATGGTGAGGGGACCTACAAAATGGAGTTGCTCTTTTTTGGTTATACGGTGTCAGTGTTGGGGTGGTCATCAATCCTCTATTCCCCATTTGCAGTTGAGTAAATTGTGGGGCAGAGGATAAGGTAACCTTGGACACAACGGCACAATATGGTCTGAGTGCTCACCTCTGTTGTCCTCTCATGAGCCCTCTTCTACAATAGTCTACAGGTGAGCACCTATTTGGGACCATGTTTTTAACAGGTCTTGGAAAGATACGAAAAATGTGCAGTGCTCTCCATGAAATGTTTTCATTGGGATTTCTCTTTATGGAGTATCACCTTTCATGAGATGATAGGCTTAGGAGAAGCAGAGAAGTGAGTATGTAAAATGTCCTTACTTAGTAAAATAAGAAGTGGAAAAGTATGTTAATTAAAACCTAGAATTGAAAAATACTCTTGTGAAACGTGCTAACCTGTAAACTCCTGCCTTCTTACTTGGCGTTATTAGTTAACGTGAAATATAAAGAACATGAATTTATCATCGCTTTCCCAGTTGGTCGTATGTCTTAATACAAACCCACCCTCTAATGATATATATGATTAATAGGGTCTTTCTCTGATTATAATAAATATTACCTTAAGGCTGCCCAAAGTATAAGACAATGTAAGCAAACTTTCTTGAGTCAGGTGCTGCACTTATATAAATTACGTAAACATCATACCTGATTCTTGGCTTTCCCGTTGTAACGGTAGGTGTTTTGCCATGTAACACACTGAACCTCAAAATTTAGTGATTTGAAACAAGCCTTTATTTAGTTCACTGGTCTGTGAGTTTTCTGGGTAGTTATGCAGATTGAGGCTGGAGTTCTAGATCTAGATCTAGATTGACTGTGTTCCGCCGGTTGGCTTCCCTGTGGGGGTCAGGCGGAGATCAGCATGGATTTGGCTGGTCCAGGGTTTGGGATGCCAGGATGCGTGGGCCCTTTCTCCACAGTCTTTCCTATTCCAGAAGTCTAGTCTCAGCATGTTTTCATAGTAACAACTGGGTTCTAGAAGAGAGTAGAAGCTACAAAACTTTTTAGAGTTGCCTTGGGTATTGCTTTTCTGCCTCACTCACCTGGCAGAAGCAAGTTACAAGTCCAAGCCCTGATTCAAGGTGTGGAGAAACAGACTCCATCTTCCTGGCAGGAGGAGGTGCAAGGTCCTGTTTCAATGGGTTGGAGATTTGGTGGTCTTTTTGTAGTCTGCTGTGTGCTGATTCGTCGTGTTCCATCAGTCAGGAATCCTTACTTGTTCTATCACTAAAATATGATTATTTTTTAGAGCGCTTGTGAGCAGGGGGGGGTGGGGCACAGGGAGAGAGAGAATCTTAAGTGGGCTCCACCCTGGGCATGGAGCCTGACACACAGCCTGACACAGATCCCGTGACCCTGAGATAATGACCTGAGCCAAAATCAAAAGTCAGATGCTTATCCAACTGAACCACCCAGGCGTCCCACACTAAAATATTTTTAAAATTCATCTCCCTGCCCGCCCCCCCACCTCTCGCCCCAACTGTATCAAGCCACCATCTTACCTGGCTGACCATAGTAACTCCCTGACTGACCTCCCTACTTCCACTTTGGACTATCTCTGTTTTCTACACATCAGGCATGGTGACCTTTTAAAAATATGGATCAGGGGCACCTGGGTGGCTCAGTCATTCAGCATCTGCCTTCGGCTCAAGTCATGATCCCAGGGTTCTGGGATCCAGCCCCACAAAGGGCTCACTGCTCAGCGGGAAGCCTGCTTCTCCCTCTCCCTCTCCCCTGCTTATGTTCCCTTTCTCACTGTAGCTCTCTCTGTCAAATAAATAAATAAAATCTTTAAAAAAAAATAAAAATACGAATCAATTCCTATCTCTTGTCACTCTTCCTCTTAGAACAAATCTGTACTCCTTTCCATGGCCCCAAATATCCCATAGTGATCTGACTTCTGTCCAGTTGCAGCCTTATCTGCCTCCTATGAAGTCCTGGAGCATATCATGCCCATTCCATCTCAGGGACTTTGTAATTGCTGGACCCTCTCCCTGCTATGTTCCTTCTCCAGCTTTTCATAGAACTTCTTTCTGAATACAACCACATTCTTAACTACCTGGGTCAAATAGGACTCTTCTGATTATTTTCCATCGTATTGCTTTGTGCACTTCTATAAGAATGCTGTTCAGTGTGTTAATTTAACATATTTATTGCTTATCTCTTCCACCAAAATGTGTGTTTCATAAAGTCAAAGACAGTATCTGATTACACACATCATTGTGTAGTAGCGACTTATTAAATGTTCATTGATTCCCTCCAGAGCAAACCCTACATGAAAGTTTTACTAAATAATGAAATTAAGGGATACTTGTAACCTTCCTTTTAAAATGTGTTTTATTTTCCAGATTTTCATGGCAATAGACTCAGTCACACATTATAAATATTGATCATGACAAATGATCTTTTGTTATGGAAATGGAATTGGAGTGGTCCAAAGAGTTACAATAGATGATGCTGCCTATATAGTGATGACATTTATAGAAGAAATGTATTAGTACCTTGCATAATACGACACAAGTAGACATTTTCTGAGAGGACTCTTTGTCAGATAAAGGCTTCGGTAGTCAGAGCCTGGTTTTCCAAGTGGAGAAGAGAGCTCTCTGAAATTGAATTTTATTCGTGCTTCAGAGAGAAATGAAATCTCTCCATCATGAAAAATGAGTGTCAGGTGCTTTTGATTTCCTTTTATCAGCTGCTAATCGGAAGAGATGAAGAGAGAGATGGAAGCTAATGAAGAAGCCAGCCATCTGATAGGCAGTTGTGTTGCGGGAGGGTTTGTGGCTGTTAATAAGATGATGGCCTTGGGAAATACACTGTGAGAGGGAGCGATGGGGCGGAAGTGGCATATTGCACAGCTTCTCCCCAGGTGGATCCCATCTCGAAGTGTTTATGCTGAAATGCTTTGAGTCGCAAAAACTACCTTTTGAACAAGACACATCTGGTGTTTGGAAGATGCTAGAGGACATCTTTTTATTTTTATAGGTCCTCTATACGTTAGTCATGCTTCACGTCTAGCATTAGGAATTAGTCATAGCCTCTCAGCATGAATAGTTTGGAAACACATCGCAGTGTACGTTTGCCATTTGGAAAGGCTGCCAGATATCCACAATCCCTTTTCTAGCTGGAAGAAGTCCTCCCTTTTGGATTCTGTTGATGCCAGGGAAGCCAGACACTTGGTTTCCCAGCCTCCTTTGCAGCGAGGGTGCAGGGACGCCTGGCTTTGGGTTTGGGTGATCTGATAAACATGGCCTAGACTGTGATGAGTGCAGCATGGGAAAGAATCCATTTTTTTGGTAGAGGTAGTGATAGTTGGGGGCACAGGGCCGGGAGGAACAATGACCAATGCAGATGCTGGTGGCATTGCAAATTATGGGACAACACGTACCTGTCCTCACCGGGCAGATGGGGGTGGAATTCTAGCTGTGGTCCTTGTTGCGCTCCTTTGCCTCTCCTTGGTTCTTTCTTCAGGCTTTTCAGCCATTCTGCGTGTTTCTTATTATTCTTTCAATACATTCTTTTACTCTTTGGTAAAATCGGGTCCTTTTTTGTTGCTTACACATAAGAGCTGTGACTATCTTCAGTTAATATTAATAATGCTTGCAGGCACCTGGGTGGCTCAGTCAGTTAAACGTCTGCCTTCGGCTCAGGTCATGATCTCAGGGTCCTGGGATCGAGCCCCACATCAAGCTCTCCGCTCGGCAGGGAGCCTGCTTCCCCCTCTCTCTCTGCCTGCCTCTCTGCCTACTTGGGATCTCTCTCTCTCTCTCTCTCTCTCTCTCTCTGTGTCAAATAAATAAAATCTTTAAAAAAATATTAATAGTGCTTGTGAGGCAATGAGTAGTTGTATTTCACTAAATATATTGTCCCATATGACGAACAGAGTTGTAAGTTAGTTTTGCCCCATACGACCCAAATTATGAGAATTTTATTTAGGAAGATATAAAGGTTTTATTCCATTGGTTTCCAGGTTCTTTTATTAATTAAATCATAACCATAATTTTAAAATGAGAGCACTTTAAGTCAATGTTATGCTTCGCTCTGTTGAAGAAGGTGTCACTTCTTAAAATAGTTTCATTAAATAGAATTAGTCTATTTAACAATTTTCTGTGGAGTCTGATCGTTCTTATTCTGTGTTTCAGGAGGTTTTGGTGGGGGCAAACATTTAGTGCTGCCACCAAGAGAGTAATTCGCTTTGGTAGAAAGTTCGAGCAGAAACTGATGAAAATTAACATGTTAAATACTTAAAGATCTATGTGGCTCAACAACTATTTGTTTAAAATATTTCATTGGACACTTGCTAAAAGTCAGGCATTATGAAGCACCAGAGAGTAAGAACTGAATAATGTTTGGGTAGTTCCTCTTCACAAAACAGCTCTCAAGAATTTATAGTCTAAGGCAGCAGAACTCAAAGTGTGGTCCACAGACCTGTGCGGTCTAAGCACTGCACTGTTACTGGTCAAACAGTGAAATGTGAAATTTGTGCTAGAGCATAAATCATTCAGTACATTGTTCAGTCCAGCTGATATTTTTCTTGTATAGACTTTCTGAAAGGAAATAGTGACTTGATTTATATCCTTGTGCAGATTCCTTATCTTGTCATTGGTCATAACAAAAAGTTTGTGTATCAGCCACTTTGAGGAGCAGTAATTGAGTGGATAATAAATGTTACAAAAAGCAAGGATAACTAGTGATTACATCAACCTATGGAACAGCAAAATATCTCACATTAATGTTCATTTCAAAACAAACATTTAAATTAATACTTATTTTAGGACCCAGTTATCCTCTTTCCATAAGTGAACCTTGGACAGGTGTTAAATGCAAAACACTGCTCTGGATTTTGTTGGGTTTACAAAAACATCTGAGATAGTCATGGTCATCAGGATTTTCCAACCTTACGAGTGGGAAAAGATAGGAAAACAATTGCATATGTTTCAAATACCAGATACGGTGAATGCTCAGGGTTGTTTTTTTTTTTTTTAAGATTTTTACTTATTTATTTGACAGATCACAAATAGACAGCCAGGCAGGCAGAAAGAGAGGGGGAAGCAGGCTCCCTGCTGAGCAGAGAGCCCGATGTGGGGCTCGATCCCAGGACCCTGAGATCATGACCTGAGTGGAAGGCAGAGGCTTTAACCCACTGAGCCACCCAGGTGCCCCTGCTCAGGGTTGTTTTTAATAAGAATTATAACCATTAGAAAGCTCTGTCTATAGTACCTTAAATGAATATTGGATAAGTTGACGGTTAACATTTTTTTTTTTAAAGATTTTATTTGTTAGGAAAGAGAGTGAGAGAGAGCATGAGAGGGGAGAGGGTCAGAGGGAGAAGCGTACTCTCCATGGAGCTGGGAGCCCGATGTGGGACTCCATCCCAGGACTCCGGGATCATGACCTGAGCTGAAGGTAGTCGCTTAACCAACTGAGCCACCCAGGTGCCCGACAGTTAACATTTTTGTTGCATGTGTGTGCACGTGCACTTGCAAAATGATAGCTCGCAACAGGTTTTAAAAAACTCTTTGCCCCAGGGCACCTGGTGGCTCAGTGGGTTAAGTGTCTGACTCTTGATTTTGGCTCAGGTCACGAGCTCGGGATCCTGAGATTGAGCCCTGCGTTGGGCTCCGTGCTGAGCATGGAGCTGGCTTAAGATTTTCTCCCTCTCTCCCTCCCCTTCCCTGCCCTACTTGCGTGCCCTCTCTCTCTCTCCCTCAAAAAACAAAACAAAAACCAAAACAATTTGCCCCTGAAAGAGTTTTTATAGATAAAATGATAAAAAATAAGAGTTATTTTCTAATATTTACCCATCATCCTTTCAAATAAAGCACCAGATCTAAAACCTGAAAATGTTTTTGATCATCATTAAACTAGGGCCATCCAAAATTCACTTGTGATATTATATTGGAGGTCAGAAGAGAGGTTATATACACCTGAAGTTAATGTAACTTCATGTGTCAACTATACTTCAATTAAAAAAAAAAAAGAAGGGGTCATATTTGGAGAATCTTGCCAGGGAGAGGGCACAAGAACAACTTTGAGCTGCTGAAAATGTTCTAGGCCTGTGCGCACAACATGGCAGCCGCTAAATGTAAATTAATTAAATACATTTACGAATTAAGTTCCTCAGGTGCACTAGCCACATTTGATGTGTTCAGTGACATGGTGGGCAATAGCTAATGAATGGGACAGTGCATAATTATATTTCTTTATGGAACCTTTCCATCGTTGTAGAAAGTCCTATTGGGCAGCACTATGTTAGACCTTAGTCTGGGTCGTTGCTTGAGTGGATGAATATTGAGTGTCAGTGTTCATCAGGGCTTATGCTTAAGACTCACTATAGTAAGTTATACATCAATGTGAAAAGTATGTGAAGAAAAAAATAAAGATTTGGCTCTGTTGGCTTTTTTGGTTCAGCTCAAGGGATGTCTCCACCATTTCTGGATACTGAGAAGTCTGGGCAGGACTTAGTGGAATGATAGAGAAGATGTGTTTCCAAGACCTGTTCCACCAGGTGCCCTCCATGGAGCCAGGTGGCCTTCTATGGAGCAGATGTCAAAGGTGTATGGGGCAGGGCAAATGCTGCCTCAGATCCATTAGCCTAAAGGAGAGAGCCTGGGACACCTTAAGAATGGTAACAGACTTGGGGCACCTGGGTGGCTCAATCAGTTAGGCATCTGCCTTTGGCTCAGGTCATAATGTCAGGGCCCTGGGACCAAGCCCCATGTCAGGCTCCCTGCTCTCAGGGAGCCTAGTTCTCCATCGTTTCTCTGCTCATGCTCTCTCTCGCTGTCTCTCAAATAAGTAAATAAAATTTTTTTTAAAAAAATGGTAACAATCTTTGGAAGACCATTACCAGAGGAGCCCTTATTCTCTACATGGGAGATGGGAAAGTTGTCGAAACACTTTTCATTAATGTTGGGCTTGCTCTTAGTCATTTTAAAACCTCGCTTATTGGATGCATTCTTTTTTTTTATATTAACATATAATGTATTATTTACCCCAGGGTACGTGTCTGTGAATCATCAGGCTTACACATTTCACAGCATTTGCCATAGCACATAGCCTCCCCAATGTCCATAACCCTACCCCCCCCCCCACCTCCCAGCGACCCTTAGTTTGTTTCGTAAGTTTAGGAGTCTCTTCTGGTTTGTCTCCTTCCCCATCCTATCTTGTTTCATTTTTCTTCCCCACCCCTCTACTACCCCATGCTCTGCCTCTCAAATTCTTCATATCAGAGCAATCATAGAATAATTGTCTTTCTCTGACTGACTTACTTCGCTTAGCATAATACCCTCTAGTTCCATCCATGTCATTGCAAATGGCAAGATTTCGTTTCTCTTGACGGCTGCATAGTATTCCATTGTGTGTATATGTGCATATACACACACACACACACACACACACACACATATACATATACCACATCTTCTTTGTTCATTTATCTG
>CM052811.1:90474936-90487726 GCA_028533885.1 Nasua narica | reverse complement strand
AAAAAAAAAAAACATTATGCTAAGTGAAAAAAAAGGCTAGTCACAAAGGACCACAAGTAGATGATCCTATTTATATACAATGTGTAAAACAGGTAAATCCATAGAGGTAGACGGGAGACTGGTGGTAGCTTAGGGTTTAGAGTTTGGTGGAGTGCAGAGAAGAAGAGGAGGACTGCCAATGATTACTAGGGTGATTTTTAGGGTGATGACAATGTTCTAAAACTGATTATGGGGGTGCCTACACAAATCCGAATATCACTGAATTATAGACTTCGATTGCATGGAATATTAATTATATCTCAATAAAGCTGTTCATTAGAAAGAAGCCAAGAGTGATTATTTCTAAGGGAGAGAATTTGGGGATACAATTTGGGGACTAGTATACAGCATGATTTCAATCATATTAGTATTATTTTATTTTTTATGCTGCTGGTGGGTACATGGGGTACATCATATTATTCTTTCTATCTTGTATATCAATAAATCAGTTGTGATAATTGTATTTAAAAGATGCTCTCAGAAGGGAGATCTGAATGCTGACCAGTTTGGGAAACCTCATCACCATCACTTCCAAGTTCTCAACCAACATTGTAAACCCTTAGTGTGCACCAGATACACCTACAATGTTTCCATAAAAACGCAGATATCTGGGCCTCACACCTGATCAATCAAATCAGAGACTCGGGGAAGGTAAGTGGACCATGAAAAATGGCCAGGTCATTTGCTGAACCATTCAGTTAGAGGAAAAACTCTTACTACTTTTCCGTTGAGGCCATCCAAAATAGTCTTTGGCAGCCTCATAATGATGATGACTCACATTCTGGGTTTTGGGGACAACCCTGCGTTTAAAAAAAACAGAAAAGAGGTGTTAATTTTAGTCATTCTGACTGGTGTGAGGTGGTATCTCATTGTGGTTTATGATTTGTATTTCCCTGATGCCAAGTGATGTTGAGCATTTTTTCATACATCTGTTGGCCATTTTATGTCTTCTTTGAAGAAATGTCTGTTCATGTCTGGGCAAGAATACAGAGAAAGGGGAACCCTCTTACACTGTGGATGGGAATGCAAGCCGGTACAGCCACTCCAGAAAACAGTATGGAGGTTCCTCAAGAAGTTAAAAATAGAGCTAACCTATGACCCAGCAATTGCACGACTAGGTATTTATCCAAAGAATACAAACATAGTGATTAGAAGGGGTATCTGCACCCCAATGTTTAAGAATACAAACATAGTGATTAGAAGGGGTATCTGCACCCCAATGTTTATAGCAGCAATGTCCACAATAGTCAAACTATGGAAAGAACCCAGATGTCCATCAACAGATGAATAGATAAAGATGTATTGTGTATATACAAGACATACAGACACACAGACACACACACACACACACAATGGAACATCACTCAGTCATCAAAAAGAATGAAATCCTCTCATTTGTAATGATGTGGATAGAACTAGAGGGTATTATATAAAGCAAAATCAGTCATCAGAGAAAGACAAATATGATTTCACTCATGTGTAGAATTTAAGAAACAAAACAAATGAACATAGGGGAAGTGTAGGAAAAATAAGATCAAAACAGAGAGGTAGGCAAACCCTAAGAGACTCTCGACTACAGGAAACAAACTGAGGGTTGCTAGAGGGGAGATGGGTAGGGGCTGGAGTAACTGGGTGATGGGCATTAAGGAGGGCACTTGTAATGAGCACTGGGTGATACAGGCAACTGATGAATCACTAACTTCTACCCCTGAAACTACTAATACAGTACATGTTAACTAAATTGAATTTAAATAAAAATTTAAGAAAAAAGGAGGAAATAAGAACAAGAGGCCACAAATACCTGCTTTTAGAAAGGAAAGTAAAAGCTGAGACAACTGAATGATCACACAGTAAAAACTTCCTTTTTCCTACCATCAGGGATTTAGTTGGATGTGTGATTGCATCCTATCTTTGCCTAGTCTATGTTGGGTTTAAATTTGGTTCTAGTTCATTCTATTTGGTGGGGAAAAATTAGACGTGAAAAGTCTTGACTTGAATAGTTTTGATTTTGCCTGTCAAAATCTACCTTCTACCATTTGCCTCTTCACAAGTAGGCTTACCCCTTCCTGGTGTTTTTCACTGAGAACCTCATTTCTCCAAGCTTTTAAATTATTGTCTTTGCAGTGGTATTTGTTTTTGTTTTGTTCTGTTTTGTTTTTTTGGTCCCTTCACTTTTGTAAGTACCATTTCTTTAAAACTCTGAGCTCAGGATACCATTTTTTTTTTTTTTTAAGATGCACGGTCTTTACTGATTTAATATTTCTCAAATGTTTTTAAATGTATTCACATCCCACATTCCTTATTCATACCATCTATGGAATTATTTATAATTTCGTTTAAATCAATTTTAAATTGACTCACTTTTAAAAATTTATCCTAGCCGACTGCAGATAAATTGACAAGTTTAATGTGCCTCTTTTGTTTAGTATGTATTACATCAACGCATAAATAACCATTTTGAAGTTTGTGAGCTATACGACATAACATGTACCACATATGTTACAGAAACTACCTTTTGGAGAACACTGCTTGAAAGGCTGTAGGGTCAGAATTTTATTCTGAAGAAACCTCTTCACCCTCTTAGGTTGCCAAACTTTGGAAAACCTCTGGCCCCCAGATCCTATTTATGTTTCCTGTGACTTCCCATTCTATAAGCATTTTCCTAACACTAAAGCTCTACCTTCCAACACTAAAATGACAGCCACTTCCTCCCAAGAATCACTGGCTTCATTTCACCATCTTCCCCCTGTTGGTCAGAGTTAAGTCCAAGGTCACAGATGTTCCTCATTGCTTCCTCTATCTTTTTGTCAGTGGTTCTCAATCTCCTCTGCACCTGGAGGGCTTTCAGAAATCCTGATGACCTCTAAGAATGTCTATTCTCACAACTTTTATTGAACATAGTACTGAAGTCCTAGCCACAGCTATCAGACCAAAAAAAAAATATATTAAAGGCATCCCAGTTGCTAAGGAAGAAGTAAAACTTTCCCTATTTGCAGATGACATGATACTAAATATTGAAAACCCAAAGATTCCACCAAAAAGTTTGTAGAACTGATAAACTCAGTAAGGTTGCAGAATGCAAGAGCAATATACCAAAACCTGTTGCATTTTTATACACTAATAATGAAGCAATAGAAAGAGAAATTAACAATCCCATTTAGAATTATACCAAAAATACAATCTACAAATAAATTTATCCAAGGAGGTATGAAAACTATAAAACATTGATGAAAGAAATGGAAGATAACAAATGGAAAGATATTAGAAAATTCCATGCTTATGGATTGGAAGAACAATACTGTTAAAAATGTCTATAATGGGCACCTGGGTGGCTCAGTTGGTTGGGCGGCTGCCTCCGGCTCGGGTCATGGTCCCGGGGGCCCGGGATCGAGTCCCGCGTCGGGCTCCCGGCTTCGCGGGGAGTCCGCTTCTCACTCTGGCCTACTCCCTTCTCATGCTCTCTCTCTCACTCTCTCTCTGTTTCTCTAATAAATAAATAAATAAAATCTTTAAAAAAAAATGTCTATAATGCCCAAAGCAATCTACAGATTTAACACAAAATACCTATCAAAATACCAAGAGCATTTTTCACAGAACTAGAATAAATAATTCTGAAATTTGTATAGAACCACAGAAGACCCTGACTAGCCACAGCAATCTTGAAAAAGAAGAACAAAACTGGAGTTATCACAATCCCACGTATCAAGCCATACTACAAAGCTGTAGCAATCGAAACAGTATGGTACTGGCACAAAAACAGACACATATATCAATAGAACAGCATAGAGAGCCCACAAATAAACCCTTGAATAAATGGTCAATGAATCTATGACAAAGGAGGCAAGAATATGCGATGGAAAAAAGTCTCTTCAACAAATGGTGTTGGGAAAACTCGACAGCTACGTCACTCAAGAATGGAACTGGACCACTTTCTTACACGATACACAAAAATAAACCCAAAATGGATTCAAGACCTCAATCTGAGACCTGAAACCAGAAAAATTCTGGAATAGCGCCCCGGCAGTGATTTCTCTGACATTAGCCATAGTGACATTTTTCTCGATAGGTCTCCTAAGGCAAGAGAAACAAAAGCAAAAATAAATTATTGGGACTACATCAAAATAAAAGCTTCTACACTGTAAAGGAAACAATCAACAAAACTAAAAGACAACCAAACGAAAGGGAGAATATATTTGCATATGACATATCTGATAAAGAGATACTATCTGGGGTCCTTGGGTGGTTCCGTCACTTAAACATCTGACTTCGGCTCAGGTGGTGATCTCAGGGTCTGAGGACTGAGCTCCATGTTGAGGGCTTCCTGCTCAGCAGGGAGTCTGCTACTCCCTTTCCCCACACTCATGTTCTCTCTCTTGCTCTCTCTCTCAAATAGATGAATAAAATCTTTTTTCAAAAAGTTGCTATCCAAAATACATAAAGAATTTCTACAACTCAACGCCAGAAACAACCCAATTAAAAAATGGACAGAAGACATGAACAGACATTTCTCCAAAGAAGACATACAGATGGCCAACAGGTACATGAAAAGATGTTCAACATCACTCATTATAAGGGAAATGCAAATCAAAACCACAATGAACTATCACCTCACAACTATCAGAATGGCTAAAACTAAAAACACAAGAAACAACAAATGTTGGCAAGGATGTGGAGAAAAAGGAACCCTCCTGCACTGTTGGTGGGAATGAAAACTGGGGCAACCATTGTACAAAATAATATGGAGCCTCCTCAAAAAATTAAGAATAGAATTACCATACAATCCAGTAATTCTACCACTGGGTATTTACTCAAAGAATACAAAAACATGAATTTGAAAAGATATATATACCCCTATGTTTATTGAAGCATGATTTACAATAGCCAAATTAGGGAAGCAGCCTAAGTGTCAACAATAGACAAATGGATAAAGATGTGATGTGTGTGTGTGTATACATATATATATACGCACATACATACATACAATGGAATATTACTAAGCCATAAAACAGAATGAAATCCTGCCATTTCCAACAGCATGGATCAATCTAGAGGATAGAATGCTAAGTAAATCAAAGAAAGACAAATAGCATATGATTTCACTCATTTGTGGAATTTAAGAAACAAAACGAACAAAGAAGAAAAAACAAAAGAAAGAAAACCAAGAGACAAACCAAAAAAACCAGACTCTTAACTATAGACACCTGATGGTTTACCAAGGGTATGGGGGTGGGTGGAGGATGGGTGAAATATGTGAACGGGATTAAGAGTACACGTATCATAATGAGCACTCAGTAATGTATGGAATTGTTCAGTCACTATATTGCACATCTGAAACATAACACTGTACGTTAACAATACTGGAATTAAAGTATTTTTTAAAAGTAAATAAAGGCTTGGGGCGCCTGGATGGCTGAGTCGTTAAGCCTCTGCCTTTAGCTCAGGTCATGATCCCAGGGTCCTGGGATCAAGGCCCGCATCGGTCTCCCTGCTCTGCGGAGAGCCTGCTTCTCCCTCTCCCATTCCCCTTGCTTGTGTTCCCTCTTTCGGTGTGTCTCTGTCAAATAAATTTAAAAAAAAAAATCTTAAAAAATAATAAAAAAATAAATAAAAGTAGATAAAGGCTTTAAAAAAATCCCGATGTCCTAGCCATACCACAGATCAATTAAACCAAAATCGCTTGGACTGGGGCCCAGACATCAGTAATGTTAAAGCTCCCCAAGTGACTCCAGCACATAGCCAAAATTGACAGCCACTTCTTTAGAAAGACACAAATACCAGCAAGGTAAACCAAGAATATATTGAAGGTAGGATTTAAGTTGACTTAACTGGGCAGATATTTGCTTTTCTGATATTTCTAGACACTACCATTTATAATTCCGACTCTGTGATCCCAAACTTGAAATAATCCTTTTGACCATTAGCTGTTTAGAGTATCTTGGCGAAATGTACTCTGCCTGCTATTCCCCAAATGAAGAATAAGTTTCTTAATATGGACCGACAAAAATGGGCAAAGTCAGGTTTCACCATTTCTTGAGACAGACACATGAAAACTTTACAGAGTTTCACTGTATACACACTGCATACACACACAGTTGAAGATATTCAGGAAATAAGTCTTCAAATAACTCTAGCAATAAGGAAAACACTAACCAAGTCAGCTCACAAAAGACATCTGGTAGCCACATCAGCAATGGAAGAAGTGTAACAATTTATATAGATAGCATGATTTGCTGCACATTTTCATACATTCTGTGCTGTCTAAGCACTGCTTGAATATTTTTAATGACTGTGGAATATTTAAATTGAGTAAAATGAGCACCAGATTGTTTACAAAGTGCTGGCCAACGATCTCCTCCTTACAAATTAATCTGCCCCCCACCAAACTGATCAACTGTGATTTCTTGAAATGTACTACCCTACCCAGTTTTCCTTTTGATGAGACTTACCAAAGACCACCCCGCAACCCCTAAATGCTACGAAAACACACACCCTCTTTCTCTCTGTCCCCCAAATAAATGTATTCTGGTAACTGAGGTGGGGGGGGAAAGAGGGAGAAAAATCTTTTTGTTTATTTTACTAATAAAGAACAAGCTAGGACATTAAATCTAAACCTAAAACACTAAAAAGCAGGCCGACCAATCCAATGCTGGCCCAGTGAAAACCACTTGTCATCTGCAAGCATCAGGTCTAACGACATAGACAGAGAGAGAAGGCAGCGGTGCCACTAAGACCAGGGGCTGACTGGGCAATGGCCAGGCAGCCACAGTCATCTCAACCACTCTCAATAAGCAGAAACTCCGACAGTCTTGTAGCTACATGTCTTTGCCTTGAAATTGAGTAGCCCAACCCCTGAGTACATGTAATTGTTTTACATTATCATCTTCAAGAAAAATACAAGCATATGCTCACACAGCCATGTTTCACATGAAACAATGCCAAGCTGCCTAACGGAAATGTCACCGTGCTTCCTTCGGTCATTCTTCCTCCCTTGCACACACCTGCCCTCCACAGAGTAAGGAGCCAGAATAGCTCGCTCCAAAGCTAGCTTACCAGTTTCCCTCTCCGTGACTTTGGACCAGGTGTCTTCATCTCCATCAGCCTCAGATTCCTTACTTTCATTCTAGTGCTACAGCTTATCCTTATCTCACCTTTTTTTATTTTTAAGATTTTGTTTACTTGTCAGAGAGAGAGCGTGCGCGTGCACACGCAAGCCCACAAGCAGGAGGAGCCGCAAGCAGAGGGAGAAGCAAGGAGCCCGATGTGGGATTCAATCCCAGAACCCTGGGACCATGACCTGAGCCGAAGGCAGACGCTTAGCAGACTGAGCCACCCAGAGGTCCCCTCACTTCTTTTTTTAATGAAGGACAAGGGCTTGGACCACAGCCCGGCACAGGTTTCTCTCTCAGAACATGGTAGCTATTCTCATCACGTCAGAAACTCCTTCAAGGAAACATATTACATTACAGACCTAGTATACATGCCCATATGTCTAACGCATAGGATTCGGATTGAGAGCCCTGGGCTCGGTCAAATCTGACTTGGAATCCAAGATGCCTGCTAGGGGACCAACCTTCCTGAAGTCCACTTTTTTTTTTTTTTCTGAAGTCCACTTTCTAAGGAACGATTTTGGAGCACCAACATGTGCCAACCACTGCTCCGGCTTCTGGTAGGAGTAGAAAACAAAAGACGCCATTGTAAGAATGAAATGGCAAGCCGCGGTCTGGGACAAAATATTTGTAAAATATATACCTAACAAAAGCCTTTTGTGTAGAATGCATTTTTAAAAGTTTTATGATCTCTTTAACAAGAAAAGCCCCATTTTTCAAAATGAACGCAAAACGTTAACATGTACTTCACTAAAGATAAGCACATGGCAAGAAATACACAAATAGATGCTCAACATTAGTCACTAGGGAAACATGAATTAAACCTTGAGCTACCGGGGCACCTGGGTGGCTCAGTGGGTTGAGCTTCTGGCTTCAGCTCGGGTCATGATCTCGGGGTCCTGGGATCGAGCCCCGCGTCGGGCTCTCTGCTTGGCGGGGAGCCTGCTTTCCTCCTCTCTCTCTGCCTGCCTCTCTGCCTACTTGTGATCTCTCCCTGTCAAGTAAATAAATTAAAAAAAAAACAAAAAACCTTGAGCTACCGTCACTCCTGCTAGATTAGCTAAAATGAAAACAAAACAAAACAAAAAACAGATCAAAGTGCTGGGAAGGCTATGGAGCCACTGGAACTCTTACACGGGCTGACAGTTCCTTATAAAATTAAGCAGACGCCTACTGTATGACTCATCCATTTCACTCCTAGATACGTACCCAAGGGAAGTGAAAACACATGAATGAAAGCTTACAGCGCAGCGTTCTTTATAAGAGACAGAAAGTGGAATTAACTCAAGTGTCCATCAACAGATGAACGAACAAATTGCAGTAAGCCTATACAATAAACTACTACTCAGGAACAAAGATCTACTGATCCAGGCAACGTGAATCTCAAAATAACTATGCTGAGAGAAACAAAAAAGATTTACGATCCCATTTATAGAAATTCTAGAAAATGCAAACGAATGTATCGTGACATCAAGGCAGTGTTGTCTGGGACAGGAGATGCCCGGAGAAGAGATTGTAAGGAACAAGCAACTTTGGGGGTGACAGGTTTGCTCAGTCTCTTGATTGTGGTAATGGCTCGATGGGTCTACACGTAAATCAAAACTCAGGTTGTCAAAGTTAAATATACAGATTATCGTAGGACAATTATCTCTCAATAAAGCTCAAAAATAAGCACAAATGAGACAAAATATAAGCCAGTTCTTTATTTTCCTAAGATTACTTTTTAATAGGGGTAGAGCTAGACAGCAACGTTTAAATAAGTACATACCACATGGTTCTAGTGGAGTTAAGTCAATTCCCATGATACTCACCAAAAATTGTATTCAAGAATGTTCATAGCAGCCCTCTTTGTAATATCCAACCTGAAAACCAGCCAGACGCCCATCGACAGTACACTAGAATAAACAGATGGTGGTCTAGTCATACAATGAAATACTACAGAGCAGTGAGAACGAGTGAACTACTACTCACAGATGAAATACTGAGCGAAGGAAGCCAGGCATAAATAAGGACTTCTGATCCCAATTTTACTCAGTGCTAATAAGTCAGGGTGGCAGTTATCCTTAGGGTATAGTGACTAGACAGGAATGGGGTGCGGGGGCACTTCTAGATGCTGGGGATATTCTGTCTTGAGCTGGGTCCTGGTAGACAGGGGAGTTCACTTTGCAAAAACTCAAGTTACTGTCTTAAGATTTGTGTACTTTTGGGACACCTGGGTGGTTCAGTCGGTAGAGCGTCTGCCTTTGGCTCAGGGTCCCGGGATCGAGTTCCACGTTGGGCTCCTTGCTCAGCGGGGAGTCTGCTTCTCTCTCTGCCTGCCGCTCCCCCAGCTTGTGCACTTGCTCTGACAAATAAAATCTTAAAAATGTGTGTACTTTTTGGGGCACCTGGATGACTCAGTTGTTAAGTGTCTGCCTTCAACTCAGGTCATGATCCCAGGGTCCTGGGATCAAGTCCCGCATCAGGCTCCCTGGTTGGCGGGAAGCCTGCCTCTCCCTCTTCCACCCCCTGCTGTGTTCCTTCTCTCGCTGTGTCTCTCTCTATGTCAAATAAATAAATATGTGTGTGTTTTGGGCGCCTGGGTGGCTCAGTTGGTTGAGCGGCTGCCTTCGGCTCGGGTCATGATCCCGGAGTCCCAGGATCGAGTCCCATGTCGGACTCCCGGCTCTGCGGGAGGTCTGCTTCTCCCTCTGACCTTCTCCCCTCTCATTCTCACTCTCTCTCTAATAAATAAATAAAAAATCTTTGAAAAAAAAAAGTGTCTGTTTTTTGTACATGTTAGGTTTAATAAAAAATCTTTTAAATACAGTTTAAATGAAGCCACATGATGGGATAGGGATTGATTGCCTGTTTGAGGCTGAACATCAAACACATCTCTGAGGAGACAGCAGTTAGGCTCAGACCTGAATGATGAGAATGAGCCAGATAGGTCAAGTTCTTGCACAAGCACATTCAAGGCATGAAGAATGACAAGTGAACATAAACAGGAGAGCCGGGCAGGGAGATGACGTGAGAGAAGTGGATAGGGGCCATATCATAAAAGAGCAGCAGAGCCTAAGTAAGGAGTTTAGATTTTACTCAGATCCCATGTGAAACCACTGAAAAGTTCTACACAGGAAAGATTATGAAATTATTTGTATCTTTGTGAGTTGTCTTGCCTTTTTTTTCCTAAGATTTTATTTATTTGACAGCAAGAGATCACAAGTAGGTAGAGAAGCAGGCAGAGAGAGAGGGGGAAGCAGGCTCCCCACCCAGCAGAGAACCCGATTCGAGGCTCGATCCCAGGACCCTGAGATCATGACCTGAGCTGAAGGCAGAGGCTTTAACCCACTGAGCCACCCAGGCGCCCCTTGTCTTGCCTTTTTAAGCCATAGCTTCACCATCAGTGAAATGGGAATAAGATAATAAACTATATAATGCATATAAAGGGCTTAGTCTAGTGCTTAGCCTTCAAAAACTGCTAATGGTTAATTATTAACATATTTCATTGAATTTAAGACAGCAGGAATTACAAGATGCACCACTGTCTTAGAAGTCACTAAAAAAAAAAAAAGACGTTGTTGCGGGTTAAAATATCCCACTATTACTTTACCAGTTAGGGTTTTTAGTTTAACCTTGCAAAAGCTTGGGATCCTAGGTCACTCTTTAGGCATACAGACAAAGTAAAAATGTAAGGCACGTTCTTCCATTCAAAACCTCACTGCTCCGAATCCCTTTTGGACTCGGAACACCTCCAACTCCTTGTTCTGAGCCCCCGTGCAAGGCCCTAGGAATGACATCAAGGGGACTGGCTGGAAATCGGCCAATACTTTCATTATCCATACTGCTGGCCATATAGATCTGGTTTAGCATCTGCACTGAAAACAGAAATAGGATTATCTGCCGCCATTCCTCGGGAAAGCAGGGAGCTGAAACAGACATCCATCTGGGAGTTTCTTGGGAAGGGAGGCACTGTGAGGGTCTCGGTGATGTTACTGGGTCATACCCCCACCCCTGGAGCTGCTCTCCAAAAATCACACCCCCCACTAGAGCGCATGCTCACTGCTCCACCCCCAATGCCAGATCCTCCCCAAGTCCGACAGGAAATGGTAATTACTTTCATATGCCAAATCATTGTTCAGGTAGAATTTTATCCCCGCTCCTATTGATTCTTTGTTTTCTGAATAATCTGTTCTCACTGTGGCCTCTGGTGAGTCACAGCCAAGTCCTTATTATGATTCAAGGTCTACTGTAGCAATTCTTTTGGTTTCCACTATGTGGAAATTTTCCCATTCTTCTGCCTACTAAAATGGTAATTAAATTTAATCCCACCAACCTACTCAGGGGAAAAAACAATCCAATCCCCTTCCATTTCACTTGCCAGATGCCAGCTCCTGCCTGACTCTCCAACCCCTCCAACCAATGAGTCCCTTCTCTGGGTTTCCCTTCCCTGAGGCCAGACACCTGGCTTCTCATAGGGCAAGGTGAAGAGGGCTCTCATGAAGCCGAAAACACACACACCATTTGGGGAACTTGAAAGTCATACTGCAGTAGAATTGTGGGTTTGGAGTCACTGGAATGTGAGGGTCAGTCTGCTTTAATAAAAGTTCTCAATTCCGGCAACTGGCCCTCTGGGGTTGCCGGTGGCTTGGTGGCTATGACAGCAGGCTCTGTATGACCCTGACTGCATTCAGGAGTGGCAGCGTAACCTTGGGTAAGTCACTTCCCTCAAGCCTCCGTTTTGCCATCTGAAATATGGGCATTACTATAGTACCAACCTCCGGGATTTACTGCAAGCATCGCGTCTGCCACAGGGAAGAGTGAAATAAAGGTTGGCCGCCATTTGCATTACTATTACTGGTTTTATGATTCTACTACAAGTATCACTACAGGGACACGCCCTAGAGGAATAACAATAGGACAACTCAATGCTCATCTAGTACCTGCTACTCACTGCTTGTAACTGAACAAATTCTCTCAACTTTTCTGGTATTTCTTAAGTGAAATCACAGTTTACTATGAATTTAAGAATATACACCTAAGGACATTCAACATAATAACAGTTTGTGATAGACGTGGAATCTCAGAATCAGTACAGCTTCAAACTCTAGGTAGAGTTTTAAATCAGTACAGTCAAAAAATCTTGTATCCCAATAGAAGACTTTCAAGCTCCACAGAGAAGAGCCGCGAGTATCACCAAATGGCAGTGTGCATTTATCGAGCACCTGTTGTGTGCCAAGCATGGTTTATTCATTCGGTCCACATATAGGTACTGATCCCCTTCGACGTTCCAGGTCCTGGAGATAGAGGGCTAAACAAAATAGACAAGGTCCTTGATCTTGTGGGGAAGAGGTTTTAATGGTTGAGGAGGAAAGTAATAAAAAAGTATGAAATAATAGTAATAAGATTTTATTCATGAGAGGGAGACAGAGAGCAAGGGAGCGTAAGCAGGGGAAGTGGCAGAGGAAGAGGGAAAAGCAGGCTCCCCGCTAAGCAGGGAGCCCGACATAGGGCTCCATCCCAGGACCTTGGGATCATGACCTGAGCAAGGCAGAAACTTCACTGACTGAGCCACCCAGGCGCCCTGAAAAAAACAGTAACAAATAATAAACAGATCCTTGAAGAAGGTCATTTCATATGGTGGGGCGGGGGGGGGGGGGGGGGGG
>CM052811.1:90447922-90467951 GCA_028533885.1 Nasua narica | reverse complement strand
TCGAGGGTTTCTTTCAACCCATGTAGACTGCTAATGTGGCAATGCGGGTACCCTCCACAGGAATCCAAGCTGAAGTCAACATAGTATTTGCTGTCACCGTGTATCTATACACTATCTTTAAAATCCCTTCCAGTTATCACCTTAGAATCTTCTCTCTCTGGGCATCGTGCCACAAATATCTGTGACCAGAAGCCTGAGGAGACCCCGGTTCCACCCTGGGGAACCTCTTACTCGAACCACTTACTTTGATTCATTTCCCTCCCCTAGCCTTCCTGGTTTTTCTCATTTGCTAGTGCATCTGTTACTATGGAAACACGTGGTACCAAAGACCAGAGCAGAAGTGAATAAAACCCCAGCTTTCCATATAAAATATCAACTAATAGTCAAGCATCATCGACCATGCATATTCATACCAGGTTTGAGACATCAGAGAAGTGTAAGTTGCATCTAGTAATCAAATAACTTTTCGGAATATTTTTTAAGAAGCTCATTTTATTTACTCTATTCCTGGAAAGCTGGTTCTTCACTTACGGTTTGCTTCACTACTTTCTTTTCAATGTAGGTAGAAGGTCTACTTTATACCCATATCCAATATTAGAATTTGTCTCTAACCAGAAACAGAGTACTCATCTTTCCTTCCACATGTTTTTCATTTATAGAAAGTAGGAGAAAAAAAAATTCTATGCTAGTATTAAGGAAATGGATTGAACCATTTCTAGGTCCCATTCCAGAATTTTAAACCATTGCATTACTCTTTTGCTTCTAGACTCATCGTTTAGCCTATGCAACATGCATTTATCCACAAACACTTTTTCCTCCCACAAACATTTATTAAAGACCGGACATTCGTATACATAAAGCTCGATGCTGGGGATACAGACGCCAAGAGACAAGTTACCTGCTTTAGAAGAGTTCTCGGGCTAGTACAAGAAGAGAACCAAGTAAGAAAACATCTACAAAACAGTGTGATGGGTGCCTGGGTGGCTCCATTGGTTAAGCAACTGCTTTGGCTCGAGTCATGATCCTGGAGTCCCAGGATTGAGTCCCGCGTCGGGCTCCCTGCTCTGCGGGGAGCCTGCTTCTCCCTCTGACCTCTCCCCTCTCATGCTCTCTCTCTCTCTCTCAAATAAATAAAATAAAAATAAATCTTTAAAAAAAAAAAGTGTGATGACTGTTTTGAGAGGGGCAACCCAAAGCCAGGTTTAAGAAGATTTTGGGAGGTTGGGGGGAATGGAGGGTAGGGTGGGGGAGTGGTAGCTGGGTAGGAAGTTTTCAATGGGATGGTGAAAATCAGATAATCTCATTTTTTTCGAGGTGGGAATGAAGACAGAAAAGATAAAGAGGCTGAGACAGGGTCTAACAGAGATGCTATGGGAAGTAGCAGTGAGACAGGGAAGGGCATATGCAAGAAAGTTGATGAGATGTAGAGATTCCTTAGATATGAGGGGGTAAACACACTACTATTTAACTCAAGTCACAATGGCTGCTACTCAAATACTACTGGAAATTTCCTTTTATTATTTGTTTCCATGTCTCTGAAACCTAGACATTAAGAAAACTACATGCAGGGGCGCCTGCATGACTCAGTGGATTAAAGCCTCTGCCTTCAGCTCAGGTCACAATCTCATGAGATCATGAGTCCTGGGATCGAGCCCCACATCGGGCTCTCTGTTCAGAAGGGAGCCTGCTTCCCCCTCTCTCTCTGCCTTCTTATGATCTCTCTGTCAAATAAATAAATAGATAGATAGATAAATACTCTACATTCAGTTTAAGACTTTTTTTTTCCCTTTAACCATCCCCCCCCCCCATCACTGTTTATATTTTTAGAGATTAACTCATACCCACGTAACAGCTGTCTCTACTTTGGCGGAAGAATCTTTTAAACAAATGAAGTTTTCTAGTCTTCACTGCTAGGAAGTTCTTTTCCCAGATCAGTAAATTGCAGTACAACTAAATTCGGCAGGTGGGCAACTCAGCTCACAGTTCAGAACAGCAGACTTTGAAAACCAGTGTGTTGTATAAATTATCTATTTGCATGCCTCAGGTGATCATCCTCAGAAGCCAAGGGGTCAAGTTCCATCCAGAAAACAGCTGAAGAGTTTCTTAAATAGTAATGTCAACCTTGAATTTGAAAAGTGAAGCTAACAATTGTTGATTCCATCATAGAATTTATATTTGGGACTGAAGGTGTGAGTGAGCTCATGCTCATCCTCTCCCCCTCCTTCTATAACTCGTTATTAAAAGAGTGATGGAACCAATGCTTGGATAAAGTCCTCTCGATTCAGTTGGACAGTGCGGAGATGGGGTTAGGAACCAACGCTTTATAGGAAAAAGAACGGTACTCTTCATTGCTAATTTACCTTCATCACCAATGACATAAGTGGCAATTCCCTGGAAAACTGGCAAAGGGACTCTCCAGACATCTGTTTTAAAATGTCCAAACGTGTGTCTTCTACAAGCAACCAGATATTGATTTTTGCCTTTGATCATTCGGTTAATCCTAATACTGAAAAAAATTAAAAAAATAAAAAAAAAATCCTAATACTGAACACAGGGAGGCCATCAATGCATTTACTTTCCTTTTCCATGGGGAAATTTGCATGAACAGAAATGCTGAATCAGAGGATTGGAGAGTCAGAGTGGGTTGATTAATCCAGTGATTTGTACATTATTGAAGGTTCAAGGACTCAGAACAACACTTTTCTTATCTACTGACATGGGATTTCGATGAGCCAGAGTTTGACTCCTCTTCACTACCCTGCCTAAGTGCAGGGAAGTTTGCCTTGAATGACCTATTTTATGGAGCTCTTCTGAAGATTAATTAAGATATACAGGTAAAATACTGGGATGAGGATTTAATGCACCTTGTTCAGCATGTTAGCTATAATCGCAGGAGTGCAACCCATTTTTCTTTCGCTATGTATTGTTGCACAAGTAGCTAATCGAGCACGTGTGTGCGTGCGTGTGTGTAAGTACGTACAACTGAGCATCACCTTTCTAAAAGACGTAACTGAGCAGGCCCAAGCCTAACATTTCCCTTCCACTTGCAAGTCTTTCCTCAGGGAAAAGTTTACAAATAATTATAAAAGCACAAATGGAGTCTTAATAATTATACATTTAAATATGATAAAGCAAGCTAAAACTTATTAACAAGTTCTATCTGCCCAGATTGACCAACATGCCTTCACAGCAACCTCAAAGCCAAGTTTAAATTCAGATTTCCTGAATCGCAGAACCCACCCAAGTAAGGAGTGCCAGCCTCCTGCCCGGCCCCCTCGCCCTTTCTAACCCAACCTCCAGCCCCTGTGTGCTGACGATAATACCCACCTGTCCGAGCTCCGGCCACACCTCCCACCAACGGTCTCTGCTCAGCCACCCTTGGGCCCGGGAGCCTTTTGAGCAGGGAAATCTAAGACTTGGGGAAGCACAGCAGGGCACAGAGGGGGCCAAGGGGCACATGGGCTCTCTGACTGGTACGGGGGGTGTGGCCGTGCAGGTACACAGAAGGCGGAATAGAGCAGCTTAGCTCTTTGCTGGGCACTGTCCAGGGTGGGGGCCTCCCCTAGTAATTTAGGATTTTCTCGGTTCTGTTTTTAGTGCAACTGAAGAACGCTTTTTTCCCTTCTATTTGCTAGTCTTTCCTCAGGGAAAAGTTTATAAATAATTATAAAAGCAACATGATGCCTGGGTAGCTCAGGGGTTGAGCCTCTGCCTTCGGTTCAGGTCATGATCCCAGGGTCCCGGGATCGAGGTCAGCATCGGGCTCCTTACTCAGCAGGGAGCCTGCTTCTTCCTCCGCCTGCTGTTCTCCCTGCTTGTGCTCGCTCTCTAGCTCTCTCTCTCTCTCTCTCTGACAAATAAATAAAATCTTTAAAAAAAAAAAAAAAGGCAACATGAACCTGACCATGAAATTACCTGGAGAGCCAGAGACATTTCCTGTTTATGACAAGAACCGTGGGATGAATACCAACTTACCTATAGGTGTTTGCTATTAAGTACCAAGCTGTTTGAACCAAGAGCACAGTATTCATGGTGGACCGAACTCAAACATCACTACAGGGCTTGCTAAATATAAAAGTCAGAATAAAAACTGGCTTCGACTTGGGTTGGTAACCCCGTGCATTTCCAAACTACACCTCTTGCTTCTGCGAAACTGTTTCGGATAATCCTTCCCACTGGTTCTTATCTCACTGGAAAATGGGACCTCCCCTCAAAAATCCTGCCCATAGGAACCCTCCTCCACTGCTGGTGGGAATGCGAGCTGGTGCGGCCTCTCTGGAAAACAGTCTGGAGGTTCCTCAGAAACTTGAAAATAGAGCTACCCTACGAGCCAGCAGTCGCACTACTGGGTATTTACCCTCAAGATATAAACATAGTGATCCGAAGGGGCACATGCACTCGAATGTTTTTAGCAGCCATGTCCACAATAGCCAAACTATAGAAAGAACCTAGATGTCCATCAGCAGATGAATGGCTAAAGAAGATGTGGTATATATATATATATATATATATATACAGTGGAATACTATGCAGCCATCAAGAGAAAGGAAATCTTTCTCTTGATGGAGGGGTGCCCAGGAAAGGCACCTGGGTGGTTCAGTGGGTTAAGCCTGTCTTCGGCTCAGGTCATGATGTCAGGGTCCTGGGATTGAGCCCCGCATCCAGCTCTCTGCTCAGCAGGGAGCCTGCTTCCCCCTCTCTCTCTGCCTGCCTCTCTGCCTACTTGTGATCTCTCTCTCTCTCTGTCAAATAAATAAGTAAATAAATCTTTAAAAAGAGAGAGAGAGAGAAATGAAATCTTGCCATTTGCAATGACATGGTATTATGCTAAGCAAAGTCAGTCAGTCAGAGAAAGACAATTATCACATGATCTCTCTGATATAAAGAATTTGAGAGGCAGGGCGGGGGGATCGTGGGGGGTTTGGGGGAGAGAAATGAAACAAGATGGGATGGGGAAGGAGACAAACCATGAGAGACTCCTAAACTCACGAAACAAACTAAGGGTGCCTGGGGGGTAGGAGGGGTAGGGATAGGCTGGCTGGGTTATAGATATTGGGGAGGGTCCGTGCTATGGTGAGTGCTGTGAACTGTGTAAGCCTGAGGATTCACAGACATGTAACCCTGGGGCAAATAATACATTATATGTTAAAAAAAAAAAATCCTTCCCATACACAAAGATCAAGTCTGAAAAGCCCATCTAGAAGACATGTCCCTGCTGACTCCAGTGGGTGAGGGACGACCACACACACACACAGTATCATGAACTGTGTAGTAGCTGTCCTTCTATATCTCAGACGTTCTCTGAAGAGGAGGAGGAAGGCAGGCTGCTATTCAACCCCGCTGGCCTACAAGTCCCGGGGTAATTTTAATTGTCTTTTTGTGTTTGGTTTGGTTTTGGTTGTTTATCACCCATCTTTCCTGTTTCTTTGTTAGTAGAGGAAGCAGTGGGCCTGCTAATCTAGGTGCCCTTCCCTCCCAGATGCGCCTGCGCTGAATTGGGGGGGAGCAGGAGGGGTGGAAGGGAGGGCAAGCCCAGGTATAACTACCCCCAGACTGTGGCCCAGCCCTGAGCAGCCTATTCTTGGCTGGAGCCTGTTTCTCTAAGCTCCTGATATTTAGAGCCTGGAGCTGACGAGGTTCTGGTTTGCTTCCAAGCCTGTTTTTTGTTTTTTTGTTTTTGCCACGCACCCCGCCCCCATTCCTGGCAATTCTCTTAGCTATCTGATAACCTTCTAGTAAATTCTTTTTGCTCAAGTTAGACAGTTTCTTTCATTTGCATGCAAACTAAGAGTCATGGCTGATACACTTGGCAGAGCTCCTGACACAGAGATAATCAATGAATGTGTGTTACATAAATGAATAATTATAACCTGAATGTGTATCACTACCATATTTGTAAAATAATGTTTTTTTTCCTGATTCATAAGACAATGCTATTGACTTTTTTTTTTAATTCGAAAAGGTATAAAAAAAGATAAAAGCAAAGCCATAATTCTACCATCCAGACATGACCTAACTTTGTTTTTGTTCCAGCTTTTACATACCTATAGGATATTTCCATCTCACAAAACACACATCATTGTGCACTGGCTTATTTCCACTTAAAATTGAAGTTGTTCCACATCACTACATAAGCTTTGAAATCAACACTTTTAATACTCCGTAATTGTCTATTATTTTGGGACCTTAAAATACCTTCAACAAGCCCCCTAATTTTTAGTCTTAAAGGGTAATCTTTTTATTGCTTTTGCCTGCATCTAATTCCTCAGCAGAGACTAAAATTAAAATTAAAAACCAGGGAAAAGATTGTGTCAAATAATTTGAACTTCGAAAACATTTGTCAAAAGCTTTTAAAACTGTCCTCCAGGAAGGTTATAACATGTAAGTCTCCCAAAAGCAGTAATGAAAATGTCACTACATCCCTCCTGGTACTATTTATTTTTATATATATAAATACATATATATGCATATATATTGCTTGTTTAATACATGAAGCATGGCATCTCATTTTTGTTTTAATTTGCACTTCTGTGGTTAATAGTCAGGATATTTATTAAATATGTGAATTAGCCTTTTTATTTCATCCTTTCAAATCATTTCTTCAGATAATTAGACAATTTTATTGGGGTGTTCTTTTCTCCTTACTGATATGCAAGAGTTCTTCAGCGCAATTATCCTATTAACTGCTCTGTCATGCTTCCTGTCAATATTTTTCTCCATGATTATTTTCTGCTCTCAACTGTATATTTTTGCATACAAAAGTTTAAAGTACATTCAGAGCTATCTTTTGCTCTGCCATTCTTTGCACTAATTGTGAAGTAGTTTCTTTTAGCTTTGATTCTCACCTGGCAGATAACTTTCCAATATATCTGTAATTTAGTGAATTGTGTAAACAGGTTCTTAGTTGAAGGTTTTCTACCTACTTGGCGTGGTACCTTCGCTTTGTCGAATACTTCTCAATGTTTCAGAATGCTTTATCCATCCCACTTCTGTTTCCCAAAACTACCGGAGTCTGTTTCTAAGCTACTCTATTCCAGTGAGCTCTTTACTGATTCTTCTACCAGAACTGCCCATCTACAATGTCGTTCGATGACCAGATTTTTATTTCTGTAAGGGCAACCCACTGCCAGATACATTATTTAGCAAAATCTTCTTGACTCTAGTCCTGTAGTAATTTCTTGTGGCTTGATGTTAGAATCATTTCGTCAAGTTTCCCCAAATCCCTAAGCAATAAAACTGTATGATTGGTTGTGGAAAAGTAACTATTTCATAATATCTTTCTACCCTAAGAATAGTACGTTTCATTTGTTCATTTCTTATTTTATGTGTTTGAGTAAAATTTTACAACTTTCTCAACAAATCTTTAGATGTTTCTTATTATTCCCAAATATTTTACATACATTTCCTATGTTTCTTAAATTTATTTTTTTGCAAAATTTTGCAAAAATTTTTATATTTTTATATACATATATTTATATATTTTGCAAAATTTGCAAAAATTATATATTTTGTTCCTATTTAGGAACAAATAGTTCTTAGAACTATTTAGAATAGTTCTCTATTTTATTTTATAGTCAGTGAAGACCGGCATTTTGGGGTAGCCATTGATTTTTAAACATGAATTTTATAATTAACCATCTTACCAAAATAGCTCTTATTAGTTTCTTCAGGTTTTAGTTGACTCGGTTGTGTATCTATCACTTCTACACAAAATCAAGACATGATGTCTGATTTTTTTGCTACTTAGGTTAAAAGTTATACTTAAACATATGTATTAAAAGTTTTTTTTTTTTAAAAAAAAGCACTTTTCATGAAATAAGATTACATGAAACTGAGGCCATCCAAGTTTACATCCAAAATGTAACCTTGTAGTCCTGCATTGAACCACACTCTTTTCCCCAGGGTACTCAGTCTTGCTTTTCTCAAAACTGCCCAGAAGTGCCCTGAATGAGACATCCAGTCACTTCTCACTTGGATTAAATAGGACAAATAAAAACAATTTAGCTCATTAAGAATTTTGATAACTATGGAAGACCAAGAAACACACCAACAACTTACTCTTGTACGAACAGCAGTTTATCTCTTATTTAACCCCAGAGACAATAGGCAGGATGATTTTTTAAGGTAGAACGGGGCCCACCTGGATATATTCAGAAAGCAACTGCCTGTTCTTCTGTATATGAGCAAATTCCTTTTCCCACAGATAAGCCCAAAGTTCCTATTTTAAAGGATCAGGATAATAGTATCTACTAATCATTAATTCATGAAGTATTTATCATGCATCTGATTTGGGTTCTGTGTTATGGGAAAGACAGGAAGACTATCTCTGGTAATGAGTAAGGATAAGGACTGAGGAGAAGCTGGCATCTAACAGAAGTTGAATAAATGTTATTACTACACATTATTACTTATTATTAATCTCTAGAAGGCTAGAAGTCTAGCTCTCCATTGTCCCCCTAAGGCTTAGCATGGCAAATACAAATGTCCCATAGGTATTTGTGAGATGTGTGTTGACTGATGTGGTTTTACAAAAATGTCAGTTGCTAGAAAATATTTTGACTCAATTCTTAACTGCTTGCTTAAAACCAATTCTTAGAAGATGCATTTGTTAAAGCCAAGAATACTCCTCTTTTGAAATCAGAATGAGTTTCTCAATTGCTCTTTTTATACTAGTAAAAAAAAAAAAAAGTTCCTAAAAAATCAGATCTTTAAGTTGGCAAAGAAAAATGCTATAAGAGTATTCATTCCTTCACTCATTCGCCAATACTGAGCTTCTTCTACATGCAAGACACAAAACAAATGGCCATTAGAGTTTACAGAAATTAAATAGCCCAAGAAATAAATAGGAAATTGCAAATTGAGGTAAGTTCCTCATGTCTAAGGAGGAAAATTAGAAGGGTGATAAGGAGAATGGGGCTGCTGGGGAAGAGAGACCATGGAGGTCCAAAGGATGAGTACAGTTTGCACTGGCAAAGTATAGGGGAAGTGCTTGGGATAGTCAACAGACATGAGGTCAGTGTTAACCACAGCAAGAGGGGATAAGGCTGGCTAAGTATACCCAAGATAAGGTTGGCTAAGTATATCCAAGGCTCAGACAGTCTCTGGAACCCATGCCAAGTATGTGAATGCATTTATGCAAGGAACTGACACAATCCTATCTGTTCTCGAAGAATGATTGGAGGGGCCAAGCAAGGAGCCAGGGTCTTTCTAGAAAGTTATGCTAGTGATCCAGGAAAGGGATGATGACTTTAGGTTTGACAGTGTAGTAGTAGGGATGGAAAGAAGAATCTATCAAGAGATACATGTAGAAGACAAAATTTACATAACTTTGTGATGATTTGGGATATAGAGGGCGCAGGGGATGAAGGTGTCAGAGATAATTCTCCAGTCTGGCTAAAGCAACACCATGGACAGTGGTGCTATTTATCAAGATAAGAAAGATTAAAAAGGTGTGAAGATTGGGGTGTTTTGGGGCACCTGGGTGGCTCAGTTGGTTGAGCAACTGCCTTCAGCTCAGGTCATGATCCTTGAGTTCCAGGATCGAGTCCCACATTGGGCTCCCAGCTCCGCGGGGAGTCTGCTTCTTCCTCTAACCTTCTCTCCTCTCATGCTCTCTCTCACTTTCTCTGTCTAATAAATAAATAAAATCTTTTAAAAAAAAAAGATTGGGGTGTTTTTGTCACTCTTGTCATTTTCTCCTTCAATTTGATTTTCTGTTGGTTTGCATTGCGTCGGTGGGGTAGCAAGAAGAGAGAAGCAACAGTAACGAACGCCACTGGGACAGGTTGTGTCAGGTAGGTCACCTCTAGGAGACTGAGATCCTGGAGCAGCTGGGTTTCCAGATAAGGCATATTTGTCTAGTACCTCTGAATGCTGCTCTTCCTTACCATGGTTGGGAGACGTCAAATATGTTAGCTCGATTAAATAATCCTTAAAAGCCTTTCCAAACTTCTAATACTCTACCTTCTGTTCCTATAATCAGGTCATTAAACACAGATCACAGGCATGTTGACATATAGTATCCTCCCAAAATTCATGCCTAACCAGAACATATAAATGTGACCTTCTTTGGAAACAGGATATTTGCAGACATCATCAAGAGGAGGTCATATTGAATTGCAATGGACCCTAAATTCAATATGAATGGTGTCCTTCTAAGGGGGAACTCCCCCATGTGAAGATGGAGGCAGGAATTAGGAGCTATGTCGCCACAAGCCAAGGTACACCTGGGGCCACCACAGGCTGGAAAAGGGCAGGAGGATCTTCCCCAAGAGGCTTCAGTGGGAGCATGGCCTTGTCTACACCCTGATTATGGAGCTCCAGCCTCCAGAATGGTGAGAGAATACATTTTGTTTTGAGCTCCCCAGTTTTTTTGGCAATTTGTTATGGCAGCCCTAGGAAACAAACGGCTGGAGAGTTAGGTCACTTGTTTGGGGCCGACTAGCATTAACACAGGGCACCCAGTGTAGGTTAAATAAATCCATTTCCCTTCCTCTTCTGAGGGCCACCACCATTTTCCTGGTGACTGATGAGTCTTCCACACACCTACCCATTTAGGTAAGTCTCTCTGTCCCCAGGACTGTTTTACAGGAAGGAAGCCAAGGCTCCGTCCACAAAGTTAAATAGCTTGCCCAAGATCACAAAGCTAAGAACGGAGGAGTCAGAGCCCAAAGTCAGCTGTCTCATCTCCAAGATGATACCACGCCCCGGAACACCTGCCTCTCACACCTGCGGCGTTGAAGCAAACTCTGACAAAGGAGAGGATATGCCAAACTGTGTTTCAGTGCCTGCGATTAAAACTCACATTTAGTAAGAAAATTCCAAGCTGCAGGCACCTAGTATAACCAATCTTCACCCCTTCCCAGAGGAACACAAAAATCTTATTCTAAGACCAATCCTATCAATAAACTTGCCATCAACTCTTGCTTCCATCAGCGTTTCTGCTTTGCACACATATATTCCAAGTCAAGGTATTACCTTCAGATTGGACATTTATGGCTTTAATTTACTTAAACGCATTTTCCTCAAGCGCTCCCCATTTCATTTTGATGATATTGACTCATTCTTGCCACCTAAGGAGACCATAAGAATAAATACTCTAGGTATGGAGGAAAGGGTCTCAAAACTTCATAGTCGCAGATGTCCGTCTTTTAAATGATAGAGTAAAAAATAAAAGCATGTTCTAAATTTACCTTCTCTCCTTAACTCAGGGAGTTTTGCTGAATATAACAAATATAGAAATATAAGGGGGCAGAGCTGTTATTCTGGGGTGCCAATTTCATAGAATTCTAGTGTAGGAGGGGCTTTTCAAGAGTGTCTTATCCATCTGGACTCAGGTAAGAGACATTGTATCTACATACCGCCAAATCCCAGAAGAGAAAAGGGACATGCTGAGAGATTTTCTGAGTTACCTAAGACCCAAAGGCTATTTCTTGGTAGAACCCTGTACAAAGCCAGGTTTCCCAATTTCCCCAAAGGCGTATTTAGCCTCCGAAGCGGTCACCAGCTATTAATGATAACACTTTCCCCTGGCTTACTGCCAACTTCTCTATTAATTTGACCTGAAAAAACAAAACAAAACAAAACCAAAAAACCACCACAGGCAGCCCCAATGCTTCAAATCCCCTTAACTGACACCTAATGTTGAATTAACTTGAGTCCCATGTTTAAACCTCCAGCTACACACACATGGGTTCGAGAAGGGCGAACACGCTTCTCCAAACCGGGCACAGATGATCTCTAGACTTTTCAAGTTTACCCTCCAGGAGGCCGACACCACACGCGATTTTGACAAGAGTTTGGAACCAAGATTCTCTTCCACGCTCAGCCCACACCCGTGCCCACGAGCAGAAGTTCTCTCTCTCCATTACAACCCACCACGCGCGCGCACACACAGACACACACACATACACACACCAAGGCAAGTAACAAAGGAAAACACAGCCCCATAAAGGCTCAGCTATTACATCTTCCAATCCACACCTGCCAAGAGACAAAAACCATACGGAAATCCTGCCCTGGCAATATGTGCAACACGCCTGGGGAGAAACACCCTGGCACCCCCCTGGGCTGTATACACAAAGAACCGGTGCGGGGCTTGCTAGCAGTCCGGGGGACCAGCGCACTCCCACAACTGGTAGCCGGGGGTCTCCCCCGCGCCCTCTCGCCCGGCAGAAAGGAACTATCCTTTATTTGACCCGCAGAGAGCCCAGGCTGGAAGGCAGCGCATGGGGGGTGGGGGCGGTCCCCGGATCCCTGCCCTGCAGCCCGCAGGTCCCCAGGCTCTGGCATCTCCTAGGCGATGCACAATCGCGCGCTGTCAGATGTCCGCTTCGCATCCTCTGCCCGCGAGCGAGATGCCCGGGGTCCCAGCCGGACGCATCCCCGCAAGCGCCCCTCCCCGCGCCGCTACCCACCCAGGCAGCCCAGCCTGGCGCGCCTGTCTACCTGGTGGCCGGCTGTCAGCGCAGCGGCGGCGCCTCCTCCGCTTCTCCTCCGCGGCTGCTACATCGCTCGGAGCGCCATGTTCCCGGTCTCCGCGGGCGCACGCCGGGCAACTACTACGGGCTGGGTAGGGGCAAGGGGGGCGGGAGCCAGCGGGAGAGGGTGGGAGGCAGAGCCGCGGCTTTCTACTCTCCACCCAAGCCTCCCCAGCTACTGAGCATGCCCAGCTGCCCGGCTTCGCCCCTAGGAGGACTTTCCACGAGCGCACGCAGCTGTTCCGGGTTTTCGCGGCAGCCGACGGGAGGCAGGCAGTAGCAGCTGCGGCGGGGCGGGAGGGGGTGTGGGGGGGAGGTTGTCGGGGGGAGTGTCTCCACTCTGCGGAGCCCGGAGCCGGGAGAAAGCAGCCCCTTACACAGGCTGTCACCCAGTTGCCCTACCCCGGCGGCGCCGGGGCAGCTCCTGCACGCCCCCTCCGCACACACTCGGGGTTCGCAGAAATTTTGTGCAGGACCAATGCGGGGCTGAGCTTTGCTAAAGAGGAGAGCAAAGAGGGGGGAGGAGGCGGGGCGGAGAGGCAGATCCTTCCGCTAACCTCCTTGCTACCACCTGGACCTGTGCTTCTCAAACTTCAATGTGCCTTAGGATTAAAATGCAAATTCAGAGTCACTGGGTCTGTCCAGGTGCCTCAGATTCTACGAGCTAAACAAGCCCCCAGGTGAAGCTGTTGCTGATGGTCCTCTGACCGCACTGAGTAGCAAGAATCTAGACAACACCCCTCTATGACCTCTGTGTGGCCATCCTTCAGTAAGCCAGCCCAGAAATGGTTTGTGCCATCCACAGAGGTCCCTCCTGCCTACAGAGGGTGCGTGGCTAGTAAGTGAAGGTTCCCCTCCACCCCCGCCCCACCGCACACACACACCCCACCTCACCCGGCCCCGTGTTGCTCTGCGGGTCCCCCGAAGAAATCCCACTAGGGCTATCTCTGAGCACCCAGCACAAACTAGCTACTTTCTGACTTGGAATTTGAGGCTTAGGGGAACAGTGGGTTCCTGGACTTCCCTGTGCTCATTTTGCCAGTTGGCTAGCAAACTAGTTGCTACTTGAGCTGCTCCCCTCACGTCTGAACCAGTCTCCCTTGGCTGTCCCCCTGCCTTACTTGAGCTAGGACAAAAACTCAGACTGGGCATCCAAGTGCAGAATTTATTATACAAGCCATGTTAAGGCTGGGCTTGCCCAATTAAGACTGACAGACTGTGACAAAAGGAGGACGTTTATATACCAAGAGATGACAGGGCTTTCCGATGAGTGATGTTTGGGCTGAAGCTTACAGTGATATCTTGTGGTTCATATTAAAACCCCTAGTTGTCCACTCCCTTCCCAACTTCTGAAGGCTCCACCCAATGTCAAGAATATTCACTGTAAGGGCGCCTGGGTGGCTCAGTGGGTTAAAGCCTCTGCCTTGGGCTCAGGTCATGATTTCAGGGTCCTGGGATCGAGCCCCGCATCGGGCTCTCTGCTCAGCAGGGAGCCTGCTTCCCCCTCTCTCTCTGCCTGCCTCTCTGCCAACTTGTGATCTCTCTCTCTTTCTGTCAAATAAATAAATAAAATCTTTAAAAAAAAAAAAAAAGAATATTCACTGTCCAGGCCACAGTGAGAGAGAGAGATTCGCAAAACCAGTCATGAGTTTCCAACCTTGGAAATGAAGTTCTACCCTTGTCTGTCCTTAGCTGCCCCAACAATGTTTTCATGAGCTACTGATATGGTATCTGATTCCATAACTGCATAGCAAATTAAAAAGAAGGGTTTGTAGCCATCTGTACCCTATTATACTCGATAACTCTAAACAGTTTTATAGTTAATGGTACAGTGTTTATCATTTCTCTCTTCTTTCCATTCATTCAGTACCCTCACTACTGTGGTATCAAAGCAGGAACCATAGGATAAATGGGTAATTACTTTTCTCCCTCAATACTCCTATGTACAAAGGAGAAATATGGCCTGGTATATCATGCCTTGTTTTTCTGTTTAAAGGAATAGGAGTCTCTAAGTCTACCTCTTTATTCTCTAAGCCACACACCTAGGCCTGTTTACCCACCACCCACACTCCCACGATTATTTACATACATATTTTCTACTTTTGACCTTCTTGTATGTGTGCTTGCACAGATGCAAAAACTAGAAAATATTTTCATAGAGGTGCTATTTGTGATTGCTACCAATTAGAATTTTGCTTGGAAATACTGAACTTTAATCACAGGAAAGGAGTCTCACCCGCTAAACAAAGCTCGCATTTGCGTGGTTGTCTAGCCGATGACATACTATGATTATTGATAGTTGGCTTTAAATTCACTTAGGAGTTATGCAAGGTAAACTTAATAAATTAATAATAATACTATTTCTGGACATACTGCATTGCATTAAGGCCTAGGGAGTTTCTTTTTATGTAATATCGTTTCTTGAGAGTTTAGCAGGCAGGGTGTTGATTAAGGACCGAGAGGTATGGCTGGGAAGTACAGGAAGCAGGAGCGGACGGAGGTAGAAGTCAAGTTGTGATGCAGGCTGATGAGTCTCGGCCAGCCCTCCAGGGAGCTCTGGAGCTAGGTCTACCCTTCAGAGTTGTCGAGAGTTGGTTTGAGTTGTCCAGTCCTTAATATACGAACATTAATCATTTGGCTGTGTCAGAATGGGCTTGAACTTGAAAATGAAGCATTTCTCTGAAGCTAAGGCAGTCCCTGAAGGAGAAAACAGCTGAAGGCCATGCCAGCAGTAGACCCTTCCGCCGGACTAACAGGTCCCTCACCTAAGAGGTATTTGGGTAGAACATTACTTCGTCCACCGCAGTAAGATTTACCAGATACATTTCTTTTGAATACACAAAGTAGGCCTGCACCGATTTGTCAGAGGGATTCAAAACCTTTGTTTTTATATAAGTAATAGACATTTTCCAGGGCTCAGAGATTTAAAATTTGGAGAATAACTGATAATCAGCAATTGGGAGTTGTTGGAGGCAGTCATTGAGGGGATGTGACTTTTGATTGACCCGCAGTCTGGACCTGGACAATCAGAGACTCCTTACCCGCTATCATTGGAATATACATTCGGCCCACCATTCATTCCCACTGTAGAGAGCCAGTTTCAAAGACACAGCCTTAGAAAGTAAGGTATTGTTGGGTCCACCTGCTGAATCGTGACTTAACCCAATTAAGGCCTATGTAAACTTCTAAGATTCCGGCAGGTAGGTGTGGAGATCTGCTCATCTTGCGCCCTAAGACAAGCCTCACGTGTAAATTCGCCCTGCCCAGGCGCCTGGGTGGCTCAGTCATTAAGCATCTGCCTTCAGCTCAGGTTATGATCCCAGACTCCTGGGATCAAGCCCCGCATGAAGCCCTGCATCGGGCTCCCTGCTCAACGGGAAGCCTGCTTCTCCCCCTGCTTGTGTTCCCTCTCTCGTTGTGTCTCTCTCTGTCAAATAAATAAAATCTTGAAAGAAAGAAAGAAAGAAAGAAAGAAAGAAAGAAAGAAAGAAAGAAAGAAAGAAAGAAAGAAAGAAAGAAAGAAAGAGAAAGAAAGAAAGAAAGAGAAAGAAAGAAAGAAAGAAAGAAAGAAAGAAAGAAAGAAATCGCTGTCTACCAATCTGGAGGGGCCTCTTTCTTCATTCTGCCCTTGCCCTCTGTCTGTGGGGACCAGTTTCAGATTTTACCCAGGAAGCTCCTGAGTTTACAAACCAACGAGAATACATTTCTTTCCCTCTCTTTTTTTAGAGATTTATTTATTTATTTTGCAGGGAGGGTGGTGGAGAGTGCATGTGAGTAGGGGGGGAGTGGAGGGAGAGGGAGAGAATCTCAGTAGACTCCCCCCTGAGCATGGAGCCTAACTCAGGGCTCAATCCCAAGACCCGTGAGATCTTGAACATTCCTGAACAAAAAATCAGGAATCTGTTGCTTAATTAAAAAGCCACCCACGCACCCCAGGAATACATTTTCTGTTTAGTTATCTGGCTCCATACATTTTTTATATGTGAAATGATTAATTATGACCTCTTTGGCTGACATGTATTCACTCCCTAACATTTAAGACATGATTTTATCCACCGTCAAAATCTGTATTTGTGTTCTGTAGTTTTGAGGGTGGAGATGGTAGTTAAATAATAAGTAGAAATATGTATTTTTCACTACAATAAAGCTACCTACTAGTGAATATTTCGTGAGAAACTAATCCCAACCAGCCTATTAACACAAAAAAGGTGTGAAAAGATGTACAGGAGGGGTAGAGAACTTAAGTAGATTGTTTGAGAGGGATATTTAAGGCCATACCTTGGAGTCAAAGTTCAGACTAACTCCAGTTTACTTTCCCCCTCAGCGGTGCTATTCATCAGCAAATAGCTAGAATCCCTCAAAGAGTCATCACAGTTATAAAAGAACCAGCATGAACTCCAGAAAGAAACAAAGAAACGGGACACTTGCTCAGATAAAAGGGGAGAGGCACAACAGGGTATGGAAATAAATGTTTCAGGGGACATAAACAAAAAGCATAAGAGAAAAATTCACCTGAAGGAGAATTACCCCCAGGAAACAGAATAAAAGATCAGATAAAAATTTCTCCAAAGTTCTAAAACGTTAAAGATTACATTATCTGACAGAAAAAAATTTTTTAAAGAAATACAAGGATTTAAAGAAGAAACAATATGACCAGAAATGAAAGGGACCCTAGCAGAGTTTTGACAAGGGTGGGCTTGGGGAGAAGGGAGAAGTCATTAAGTCAAAAGGCAAAAGAATAGGAAATAAGAATAAACACAACTAAAACCCAGTGATGTAACTTAGCTACCGAAAAAATGTATAAAACTAATTGTAGGAAAATTGCATGGAAGTCAAACAAAGGAGATCCAACACATGTATACATAAAGGCTTACACCAGTTTGCAAGAGCTCTTAACTCCATTTTTCCTAAAAACATTAATACCTTGAAATCAACCATTGTGGGAGTTATTACAGCATATAAAACAAGAAACAGTACATATCAGAAGTTTTTGTTTATTTGTTTTCATTTACCAGCATACCAACCACTTTTTACAACCTGTGTTGTAAAACAAAAACAAAAACCAGAAAACAAAAAGCAGAATAAAATGGAATAGAAAAATTAATCAAAGATATGATAGAAGTTAATTTCCTGAAATAGAGTCTTAAATCTTCTGAACAAAAGGACATAGTTGAAATATACTCTGGTGAAGGTATAGAATTTCAAAGACAAATAATCTTTGGTGCATCCAGGCAGAAAAGGCAATTTACATACAAGAAAAAGAAAATCAGGCTGCATTTAGATTACTTCACAGCATCATACAATGCCTGGGGGAATGTTCTGAGGGAAAGAAAGAGTGACCCAAGGATGTCTATTTCGCCTAGCCAGGCTGTTCTTCAGCTTTTCAAGACAGCAGTTAATTGTTTTCAGACAATCAACAAATCAGGATATATAGCACACTTAAACCTTTAAAAACAAATTCCAATTGACCATGACATTGACTCAACCAAGAGATAAATTTAAAAAACAAATCTTAAGAATGGTGAAACCATGGTCAAATGTTATGATGACAATTATTTCTGTTTTTAAATAAATCTGAGACAAAAAACTATGTATTTGGGAGCTTTAAAGCAGAACAAATATTACAAACCTTGGCAATATAAATGTTTTTGTGTAATTTACTAAGTTCTACAGATAGAGAGATGGGAGTTCTGAGGAGGTTTAAGTACAATGGCTTCCTCATTTTCCTCAGCAAGAGGTCAATGGATATTATTAATGTTGAAGCTCATAGTTATATATGCTTCATATAAACCTGATGTATATATTTATATATTACAAAATTCCCCCTCCAATCTCATTGAGCTTTTTCAGTCTTTTTTTCTTATCTTTAAAGGAATAGATTAGACTTATTTCTCTTATGAAAATAACTTTTTCTTCTGTGAAATTAACATTTTTTCTGAAGTTTAGAAAATACTGCAGAGACATTTTCATTTCTTTTCCTTTTATTTTTAAATTTAATTTTAGTAAAATTAAATATGATTTAGTTTTAAAATAACATGAGTGATATCATCCATATATGAAAAAGCATACCTTATTTTCATTATAACCTTACACTTTTATTTCTGTCTCTATAGGAAGATTTGTAGAATATTATAAACCAAGAGATATTTCTGATGGGAAGATTTTGGTTGATTATTTACTCTCTTCTCTACATTTTTTGAAATGGCTTGAAATTTTTAATAATGAATGTATATATTTAAAAAATAAACCATTATTCTTTTCAAAAAATTTCAAAATATCATGCCTTTCTATGACATATTAAAACATTACAAATATAGTAATTGAATGAAAATAGATCATCAGAATCAGCCTGTATTAAAATGACTCATTCAGACAAAAACAAAGGGAAAACATAAATCACTGGTATTGGGAATGAAATAGGGGTACTAACTGTGGTGTCTAAATGGAGTGTCTTTCCCCATGGGTTGGGGGACCCAAATGTGGGGCAACAATCCTGTGGAGGCCAGTGATTTGAGCAGGGAAAGGATTCACCTGAGACAGAAGAAGATAGTTTATAGAATATACTGCAAGGGAGCGGTGGGTATTACAACAGAAGAGAGGTTGCCTGCAAGGCGGCAGTGGGTGAGGGCTGTTTTTAAAGGGGGAAGGTGAGAAGGTATGACAACATACAGAATTTTCCCTTTTTGGTAACTATGCCTGGTTGTAACTAGCCCATCGGTTAGTTAGGGCCTATGGATATTTTCAGGTGGGTCACCTGATGGGCCTTTCTAGATTCCATCACTCAAGCCTATTTGCCTAAAAGCAGCCTCTACAATAACTCCAGATTTTACAGCCATTAAAAGGATAATAAAGAAATACTTTGAACATCTTTATGCTCACAGACTCGACAAGAAAAATCACAAGAAATGGACAATGTCTGAAAACCACACACTACCAAAAACTCAACTAAGATGAAATACATAATCAGAATAGTCCTCAAAAAATTAGTATTTTATTAATATAATCATTATTAAAAATTGAATTCATAATTAAAAAGTTCTCCTGAAAGAAATCTCTGGACCTAGACGGTCTCATTGGAAAAACCTACCAAACATAGGAAGAAGAATTAACACCTCTTTCACACAATCTCATCTAGAAAATAGAAGAAGAAAAAGCCATTCCTAACTTATTTTATGAGGCAAGTATTACCCTCGTATGAAAACTAAACTAAAATTTATCCTAAATTCCATATGGAATCTCAGAGGACCCAAACAGACAAAGCTATCTTGGAAAAGAAGAACAAAGCTGGAGGACTTACAGTTCCTAATTTCAAAACTTACCACAAAGTTGAAGTAATCGAAACAGTGTGGTACTGGCATAAAGACAGATGTAAAGTCTAATGGAGTAGAATAAAGTGCCCAGAAATAAACCCTCATGTATATGGTCAAATGATTTTTGACATAGGTGCCAAGGCCATTTAATGGTGAAGAACAGACTTTATAAACTGTATTGGGGAAACTGAATGGATATCCACTTACAAAAGAATTAAGTTGGATGCTTAACTTACACCA
>CM052811.1:90431597-90447422 GCA_028533885.1 Nasua narica | reverse complement strand
GTTTAAGCACGGTTTCCATTCCTTCTTTGAACATATTTATATTGGCTATTTTGAAATCTTTGTTAAATTCAACATCTGGTTGCTCCCCAGTACTTTTAGTTTCTTGTTCTTTTTCCAGTGCATGGGTCATACGCTCTTGTTTCTTTGCCCGTCATGTGATATTTTGCTGGAAAATAGACAGTTTTGATGATATATTGTAGTCACTCTGGGTACTTCTCCCCACTTCCATTCCTCCCCTCCCCCTGCCCCCAGCTTCTAGAGCTTATTATTATTTGTTTGTGTATTTGTTTAGTGACTGGATGGGGTACTTTAGTAGAGGCTCTTTCTCCCACCGTGAAGCGTCTGACGATGGTCCCGTGGGGTCCGGGGCAGGGGTTGCTGCCTTGGATAAGCCAGTAGACACCATGAGAGCACAGTGATATTCTAGTGATATTCTCTTAGGCTGTCTCTTTCCCGGACCACACCCAGCGGTTAAGAGCCACTGATTAGTAGCCAAATGCTCCATTGTTTGCAACATTGTCCTAGGTTCTACAAACTGATACCATCAAATTTAGGCTCCTTTGAAAAGACAGTTATTAAAGTCAGTGTTTTAGATTTGTTCCGACCCCAGGAGGGATTTGAGTTCTCTCAGGCAAACTACCTCTCCCACAGTTGAATCTCTATTTCCAAATGAATCTACCCATCTCCTTCCAATTGCCTTTCAGCACAACCTCCAACTGTTTTTGAGAGCACCCTAAGGTTTGCATTGTCTCTACACCCTCCTGCAAATGAAGTCCTACCTTTGTGAAGAGATTAGGAGATCTCCGTTTTAAAGCCTGCTTTGTGCCCCAGGCAATATCCAGGACTCTGGAGCTAAGGGAGGGGCGGGGGAGGGGGGGCGGACAGGGATGCCTCTGCCTTAGGAACTGAATTGGAGGAAGAAGGAAGAGGCCACTGTCTCAGGCTGTCTCAGTCCATCTCAGTCCGTCTCAGTCCATCTCAGTCCATCTCAGCCTGCCTCTCCTTGCACGGAACCACGGTCCTGCAAGCCAAGGCAGGGGACCCCAGTGTTCTCAGAGGTGCTGTGCCCAGGTAGAGCCTGCAGCCTCCCTCCCACCAGTGGGGGCTGGCAGATGAGAGACCCCCACCTCTTGGGTAAACTCTCCCAGAATGCAGTCTTAGCAACAAGGAGCTGGGGGTAGGGTGAGAAACCCGGAAGTCCTGCCCCTGGAATGGTAACGGGGGTGTGGAGGGAACCCTGTGTTTGGCTGCACTAGTCTGGGGTGAAGCTTTGTCCTGCTGGACCAGAAGGCGAAGAGGGCATTGTCATTCTTAGTCCAAAGAGCACAGACTCTCACTGTTCTTAATGAAATTTGGTAGATTTTCTTAAACAGGTATTTTTTCATGTACTGTGTTCCCTTGTCATTTCTATAATTTCTGGAGACTTTAAATGTTAATATACTTTTTTAATTTAAAAAATTATTCGTTTAATTTATTATTATTATTCTGTGCAACCCCCCCTCACCTCCGGCTCGGCCCCCCCCCCAGCAGGTCCGCTGAGTTCTCTTCAGCTCCCCTGCTGTCATGATGGAAAATGAATGTCCTTTAATCTAATACTTTGTCTGTAAATTCAGCTTGGCCTGATATTAAGACTGTGATCTTTGGGTGGCTCAGTGGGTTAAAGCCTCTGTCTTCAGCTCAGCTCATGATCTCAGGGTCCTGGGACAGAGCCCTGCATCAGGTTCTCTGCTCAGTGGGGAGCCTGCTTCCCCCTCTCTCTGCCTACTTGTGATCTCTCTCTCTCTGTCAAATAAATAAAATCTTTAAAATAAAAAAATGACTGTGATCTCTGTTTCTCAAATTCATTTCATATTAACTTTCTTCCGCTTTTGCCCAATTTTTTTGTTATTCAGTTTTAGATCTGTCTTGTATATTCTGCAGATTGGTGAATTTTGTTTCTTGATCGTAATGTATGATCTTTTATTTTTTTAATTTCTGTTTTATTTTCAAAGCCTGGCACCATATCTAGTGCTTATTACGTATCTGTGGTAGAAACGTTGTTTTCTCTCCTGAGGCCTGTGTGGCGAGAGTCCTCCCGGGCCTCTTGGGAAAAGCCCCGGGATTTGCCAAAATCCTGTATCATTCCTGCCAGACCCTGCTTGGAAATCACCAAGATCAACTTCACTTAAAAAAAAAAAAAAAAAGCGTCTTTATTGAAGTATAAATGATATACCACAAATGGCCCACATCTAAAGGATATAATTTGGCAAGTTTTGATATATGTATATACCAGGAAACAGTCTCTACAGAGAAGCTGTGACCAGGGCCAAAAGCCTGATTGCACCCAGGCTGCAAGGGCCTCCATACAGACCGGGTTCAGCCACTCACAACTAACAAAATCCAAAGGCAGAGAGATGAGTGGAGGTGAAACAAGAAAGGAATTCATTTCAGTGAGGTCAGCCCTGGGAAGACAGTGGACTAATGTCTCAAAGATTGTCTCCAAAGTGCAGAAAGTACTTCTAAGTTCATACGAGGAAAATGTGGAGTACCTGTTGGTGGCCCCATGCAGGTGGGCAGAAAGAGCATTGTGTTGGGGTAGATCTTGCTGGCATCAGAGTAGTCCTTATTGCTTAAGGGGATAGTTTTGGTAACCATTCTGGGATGCTTTGCCTGCTTTTTTTGTGTGTGTCTTTTTTTGCCCGAGTTAAGAGACAAGCTGGAAAGAACTTAATCAGTTAAAAAGTACAGTCCAAGGTCAAAATGGAGGTAGTTGAAGTCTTCTTTCAAATATAATAAACCTATCCATCATCCCCAAAAGTTTCCTGGTGCCCCTTATGTTTCCTTGTGTTCCTTCCCCAAATAAAACATCCCCCCGTCCTCATGCAGTTTGGTTTCTAGTGCTTATTGGCCACTTATATCTAACCCAACAGAGACATAGCGTCCCCTTCAGTGTCTCATGAAATAATTGCTTTATCTTCTGAGTCCAATGACTTTTATAAAGGATTTGGGAATCTCCCAATGACCTTGTCTAGTACTGGTTAAAATAAATAATGGAATTATTCAAGTTAATTCTAGGACAACCAAATCACATGCATGTGTTTTTACTACTTGCAGAGCTGCAACCCTTGATCTCTTTTGACTTTTCCATATTTTGACATTTCTTTTCATATTCGTCTGTATGATTCGTTGAAAGAGAATTGTTTGATGGGAGTGGAGAGGGAAAAGGAGGAACCTTGCAAGATGCTGCCAGCTGCTCATTCTACTTCTCTGAAGCCTCCAAAATAAATAGGTTTTAAAAAACCTTCCAGAACATATTTCCTGGAAGCGTCATGGCTGGCTAAACTCGCCTGGTTGGGATAACAGATGTTAATTTGTTTACCAAGACTAAAGTAAGAATCTAAGTATATTTTTCATAGACTGCCCCATATGGATGACACAAACATTTAATTAGTCCAAACAGAGTTTGTGTTTTATTTTTATATGACTATTTTACCTAATACATTTTAGGTATGCTCCAATATTATGTTGTAGGATATTTTTTTTAAAAAGTAAAAGTAAATGTGTAAAGTATCTCCATTGAATCAAAACTTCTCTGCTGTACTTAACTAATTTCCAATCTTGGTGGGAATGGAGGAGAGAGCTGATATTTGAATTTATTAAGAGCACAGACTTCAGAACAACAATCTCAGGGCTTGAGTAACTACTGTGCCTATTACTAGCCGTGCGACCTGGACCATGTGGGCACTTAACATCTCTGGGGGATGATTTCACCTTTATTTTATTTTATTTTTAAAGGTTTATTTATTGATTTTGGGAGAGGGTGGGTCGAGGGGCAGAGAGAGAGAATCTCAAGCAGATTCCCCGCTGAGCATGGAGCCCCACACAGGGCTTAGTCCCACGACTCTGAGATCACGACCTGAGCTGAAAGTTCACTTTCGACAGCTGGACGCTTAAGCAAAACCGAGGCACATCCAGGATGATTTCATCTTTAAAATGGAGAAAATAATATCTACCTCACAGAGTAATAGTAAAAATTAAGTGTGGCAATATAGGTATAACACTTATAACAGTGCCTGGACGATAGTAAGTTCTAGTTATGATTATTCTGTAGTGAAAATAATGCTACTTGAAATGAATGTTTTCCTTGATGTCATGATTCCCAAAGCAAGCCGAGTGGGTCATAGATTTGAATTTGAAATTTGGCCTTGAAAATAAGGATGTTCAAATATGTTTTATAGTTTACGTTATTCTTGAATATTTTTTGATCATTTTTTTTAAAGATGTATTTATTGGCCAGAGAGAGAGAGCAGGTGGAGGGGCGGAGGGAGAGGGAGAAAACCTCAAGCAGACTCCCTGCTGAGCGCAAAGCCCTGCATAGGGCTCAGTCTCACGACCCTGAGATCGTGACCTAAGCTGAAATCAAGAGTTGGATGCTTAACTGGCCTAACTACCCAGGTACCTCCAATCCCAGTTTTGTTTTGTTTTGTTTTGTTTTGTTTTGTTTTGTTTTATCACTTTAACACAAAATAATAGCTCTAAAAACATTAGGCAGCAAAAGTTGAAAATAGCTCAAGACTATGTAGGGGAAACTCTGTCCAGGACTGTTGAGTGAGAAAAACACACATTCATTGTTTCACCTTATTCTTCAGAACACTTGTTACTCAAACTCAACTTCGTGGTCAAAGCTTTTGTTGCAGGTGGATCTGGCTATTTTACCTTGTATCTCTTATCCCAGTGGATACATGTACAGAGAATTCTGTAGTCATCTGTTAACTGAAATACAAAACTGCTTCCCCTACCATGTTTCTATGCTCTTTGATTCCCAGTACCCTTGAACCCAATATGGCCGTGTGGGAGCAGGTGAGAGGGGAAGGGCTACGAGAGAGGATGTGGGGACAGTCATGAGCAGGAGCATGAGCTTTCTACTTCCTGTGGTGATCATGCTCTGGAAATGGTCCCCAAGTTCCTGAGGAACAGTGCCTATAAAAGGTACTGGTGGTCAATACCACAAGTGCTCACTAATGTTCGTGTTCTCCCCTTTTTTTTTTGGCCTCAGCTATATTACATCTCCCCAGCTCTCTTTGGGCTAGCGACAGTCATGTGATGAGTTCTGGCCAATGGCATGTGAGTGGAGGCCATGAGTGCCACTTCCAGTCCCCAGCCATAAAGTAACTGGGACTCCTGATACTTATCTTATTTTTCCCATCTACTGACCGAAGGAGCAGACTTCCTGATGGGAGACACACGTGGAAAGAACCTAGATCCCCTCAGTAACTAATTAGATATCTGATCTATTTTAAATAATGCCATGACCATGTTGTGGCTATAAAGGATAAGCCCAGTGCTAGATAAAATTGTGAAGGCAATTTTTTTTCTTTGATTCTCTATTCCTCTTTCAACATCCTCCTCCCTTTGATGAAAATAATTAACATTTATGGAGTGCTTAACATATATCAGAGATTATACTAATTTCTATACTAATTATAGGTACGGTCTCATTGAATCTCCCATCAACCCTGCGCAGTGCAATCTGTTATGAATCTCATTTCACAGTTGAGGAAACAAAGCACAGAAAGGTGAAGCTACAGATCCCTAGGAGACAATGGAATCAAGATTAATTGCTGGGGGAGCCTGGGTTGCTCAGTATGTTAAGCATCTGCCTTCAGCTCATGATCCTGGAGTCCTGGGATCGAGCCCCATTTCTGGCTCCCTGCTCAGTAGGGCGCCTGCTTCTCCCTCTCCTCCTACTGCTTCCCCTGCTTGTGCTCTCTTGCTCTCGCTGTCAAATAAATAAAATCTTAAAAAAAAAAGATTCAACTCTGAACATTCATGCTTAATCACTAAACTGTATAATTTTCAGCGATATTCTAGCTGTCCAGTTTCCTCAGCTGTTCAGAACCCTCTACAGAAATTTTCCCAGGGACACCGGGGTGGCTCAGTCATTAAACATCTGCCTTTGGCTCAGGTCATGATCCCAGTATCCTGGAATCGAGCCCAGCATCAGGCTCCCTGTTCAGCAGGATTCCTGCTTCTCCCTCTGCCACTCCCCCTGCTAGTGTTCCCTCTCGCTGTGTTATGAATGGTGTGTTAATGGTGTGTTAATCTCTCTGTCAAATGAATAACTAAAATCTTTAAAAAAAAAAAAAGTTTTCCCAGGTGACTTACCAAGCATACATTTTCTCCTTTTTATGCCTTTTAAAACACCTTATTCTAGGTTCCATCTCTTCAGATATATGTTATGTCAAGGAAGTAATATATTGATTAAAATTTTATTATTATTAAATACTCACTATATTAAGGAGTCAGTATTAACTGTAATGGGCATAGGAAAATGTACAGGATTGGGTCCTTGATGTCAAAGGGATTTCGGTTCCTTTATTGGCTGGCCACCCTGCCCTGAACTGGAATCCAGAGTGTTAGAAAGTCCCAGGGGGGGATTTGGAGTATCTTTGGCCCATTATCACATCTGATATGTAATGTAAGTCATACCTAAGGTAGTAGAGACGTGTGTCCAGCTGGACTGCAGAGGTGGAGGGTTAGCAGCGAACAGAGTGTCAGGAACACGCATGATGAAGTACATGAGAATTAGAGAGCAGGAGGCGGGGGAACAAGAATATCGGGGCAGAGAGAGGGGGTCTGGCATAACTGCAGAAATGAATGCCTAAACGTGCTGTGCATTTTTACCGTCTCCTATCTGATGGATCTGGGTCACTTTCGGGGGCCCGAACAGGCTAAAGTGTGAAAAGATGTCACATAATCATATAACTTGTGCACGGGGAACCATAATAAATGGTGTGGGGGAGTTCAGATAATGCAGTGTGAGGGATAAATGTCTCTGACTCAAGGACCCCTGGAAAGATTGTATGAAGGAGGTCACTGCAACGTTGGGTTTTCCCGAATGCACAGGCTTGGGAATGCAGGTGTTGGAGAAAGGGCAAAGGAAGCACCATTTTGGCAGTGGAACCTGCATAAACAAAGACACAGAGGTAACCAAGTTCAAGATGAGCTAGAGAAACAGCAAGCTGTTAAAATTTCAGGACAGCATAAATTGCACAAGGGGTGGGTAGCCGGAGATAAAGGCAAGAGAAAAGCCACACCGAGGAAGAGCTCCTAGGTACTTGAGACCTTGAGACGAGGTGATCTGGAGTGATAGTGGAGACTATCCGAGCAGAATTCCCACCGGAGAGAATTTAGGGAAAGTAGGAAAAGGACCAAGGACAGAAGAAAGCTTTGGAAGAAACTCCAACATACCAGAAAAAAGACCTAGAGAGGCTCTGAAGCAGCAGAACGAAGAAGACTGCAAAGGAGATTTTCAACAAGTGGTGGGGTGGGAAGAAGATGAATTGCAAAGTTCTGACTGGCACGCTTTCACTAAGCCATCAGTCATCACCTCTCAGGGGGTGGAGCTGTGCCACCCCTGTGGGCTGGAGATCGAAGATTATAAGCCAGACTTCTTACACGCAGCTTCTTCTAAGGCAAGAGAGATTAACAAATAAGTGAGGGGGAGGATGTGGAGGTTGTAATTCTCCAGGGAAGCACTTAGATGCTTCAAGGAGGAATGTGAGAGAGAGCGAGCAGATGAGTTTTGAACCTAGGGGACACTTGAGCAGGTTTCCAATAGGGAGAATGAAGGAATGATGAGAAAAACATCTTAACACACAGGAGGAGGCTAGGAGAAAAACAATTGATGGAGGGAGAAGGGGCGATGGTAGGAGAACAGAATGGCGTGTTAATCTAGACATTCCTTTGATGGAGCATGAAAATGAGGGAAGCCAAAATCAGATGACTTTGAGCTTAATAAATTTGGACATCAGGTTCTTTTCAAAGAAGGAGGGCTGAGGATGGGGGCCCAAGAGAGTGGAAAGTTTTGGCATGAGATCTATGAGGGATGTCGACAAAGACTGTACTAGATTTTAATCCATCAATCATAAAGTGCTTATAAGAGCATCTAGTCTATGCCCCATGGTATATTAGGTATTATATTTTCACTTTCCAAAGTCCTGGTGGTTACTACCAACTTGGCAATATCAGCAGAAGTTATAAAATGTGTTCTCTATTCCATCATAGAAGTCACTAATAAAAATAAGGAGTAACTTTAGATTTAGGTCCTTAAGGCACTCCGATTACTTTCTCTTTTCAGTTTAAGACCAAAGCACTGACAGCTCCATTTGAGCATTTTTAAGTCAACATTATTTATAGCACTATTTCACTGTAACCTATATTTTCTTTGCCTGGCTCTGAGTCTGTCTTAGCTTTTCATCACAGCTTTCTAAGAATCATGCGTGGCTTTAAACTTAATAAATTACCATCTCATAAAAAAGATAAAGTTATGGGTGTGGAAGGTTACAGATAGTACCATTTTAACTTGAAGTTCAAAGAATTTGTGAATCAATGATTAACTCAAACATGTGGCAATGAAAGAAAACTGAGAAATGGGCCAGTAATTGACAAGGACAAAAGCATCAGGATAGAGGAAATGCATGTAAAGTAATGTGCTTTTGACACCTTAAAGGATGGAATTCAAGGGCAGCAGACACTTGTCCATGCTCCTCTGGTTTCCATTCAGCCTTCCCTCTGCCAATGCAAGCTGATGTCTTCTTGAGAAAGTCTGAGGCTTCCTCTGGATTCCAGAGCATTATTGACTAGAGCACAGGACGGGTCATGAGTGCCATGAATAAATGCCGTAGGAGGTCCTTCAACCAATAATGGATAGAACTTGGCACTTAAATATTCTAGATTCCTCATCCCCCAGATGGGACGAATCAGAGACATGGTCTGCCCATCTCTCAGAGGTCCCCAGCACGAGCCTCAGTTGCCCGGAGCACTAACCTGTTCCTCAACAAGTATCCCTTTCTTGCCCTTCCTTATTTCCTTCTTCCTTCTTCCTTTTCCACATTTGCTTCCCCTAAACAATGACTTGCATTCAAATCCTTGCTTCTGGTAGAATTGAGCCTACCACAGAGAGTGAAACCAAATTCCTCTGCAGAAGAAGGAAAAAATAGAATCCCTCAACATAGCCTCTGTCTTCCCTATAAACCTAGACCACATCCAGTAAAACCACCATCTATCTACCCAATTCCCCAAAATAGAAACCTAAAAATTATCTTTGGCAATTCCTCCTCCTCACATCTTATATTCAAATCATCAAGTTCTGTAGGTTCACCTCATAAATCTCTCTCAAGGGCGCCTGGGTGGCTCAGTTGGTTGAGCTCAGGTCATGATCCCGGAGTCCCGGGATCGAGTCCCATATCGGACTCTCTCAAATCCACTCCTCTCCTTCTCGGTTTCCATAGCCCAAGGCTATGAGGCTATACCTCATTTCCCACTTTGACTTTCATTCCAGTTTCATGACTGGTCTACATTCTCCAACCGGTGGTCTTCCTCCAATCCATTCTCCACTCACATCCCCAGGTGAACTTCTCAAAGCCAAGTCTGATTTTTCACATCCTGCACACTGCTTGTAACTTTTCCAATAGCTACAACAGAATGAATGTTTGGAACCCCCAAGTTCACATGTGAAATCCTAATGCCCATGGTGCTAATATTTGGAGGCGGGGCCTTTGAGAGGTGATTAGGTCATGAGGATGGAGACCTCATGAATGGGATTAGTGCCCTTATAAAAGAGACCCCAGAGAGCTCCTTCGCCCCTTCCACCATGTGAGGACACAATGAGAAGATAGCTGTCTGTTTTTACTAGAAAGTGGGCTCTCACTAGACACCAAGTCTGGCAGTCCCTTGATCTTGGACTTCCTAATTTCCAGAACTATGAGAAATAAATTTCTGTTGTTTTTAAGCCTCCCAGTTTATGGTTTTGTATGATAGCAGCCCAAGCTGACCAGGGCAATGGCTTTCCATCTCTCCTGCACTATACCCTACACTCTTGCGAGATTTTACATGATCTGGACTCTCCCTCATCTCTCACATCTCTGGCCTCACCTTAAACCACACTCCTCTCGCTGTCAACTTTCCACACGTTGAGCCTTTTCTCTTTTCAAAGGGTTTTATTTGAATTCCAGTTAGTTAACATACAGTGTTAAATTAGTTTCAGGTGTACAATATGGTGATTCGACAGTTCTCTACATTATCCAGTGCTCATCATGACAAGGGCATCCTTAATCCCCATCACCTATTTTCCCCCTCCCACCATCCAGCCTCTCTTTCGTTTGGTTCCTCCAAATACCTTGCTTCCTTGCACTATGAAATGTTTGCAATTATGGTTTTGTCTTCCTAGGAAAATGCTTCTCTGCAATCTTCTCCTCGCCTACCCCCTTACCTAGTTAATGCCTAACCTTCTTCAGATCTCAGATCCAGAGTCACTTTCTCTAAAATATTCCCAAACATGACTTACTATGTTCAAAATCTGTCTTAGAAGCTGTTCTAGAACTATGTAACTCAATGTTCATTTTCCCCTATTTTAGTTTTTAGATTTATACCACTGATTGTTTGATGAAAGTTGGTCTTGTCTGTACTATATCCTCTATAATGCCAAGAATTTGGGCCTTTTTTGATCACTTTTCTATTTCTAGTTCTTAGCACAGTAATGTGTACGTAATAACTGCTCAGTTTGCAGAATGAATGAAAAAGGAGATGAGTCAAGAATGTATGTGGGATAGCTTTGCATGTATCATTGTAGAAGTAGATATGCCTTTTGGGGGGAATAAAGAGCATATATTTTGAAGGAGCAGAGAAGGATACATAAGAAGGAATCTTGAATTAAGCTTCCATATAGGAAAGAATTGCCTTTTTGCCCTCAAAACCGGAAAATTACAGAACAGAAACATGTAGTGAGTCAAATCTGCGTGCATCTCTGACTTTCTCCAGCAAAATGATAACAGGTTAAAAATAAAGCAGATTATTTGGTGCTGAGCATGGTGAATAGAGCAAATTAGAAGCCAAGGGTGTATAGGATGTTGAGAGATGATCATTCTTGTATGGATCACTAAGGCATCCTCAAAGGAACTTATTTTCTCTTTCCACCTTCCAGAGAAGAGATCTCTCCTCAGCATAAAGTTGTCCTCAGTGTATGTGTTAAGAATTGCTCTATATTAACAGGAGAACATTTTGCTGAACTTGAAAGAATTTTTCTGGGAAGAACTAGAGAAATTGAAACCATCTCCAGAGGCTTCACAATATCGAATGACCTAATGAGGATTTTTCATCTCAATAGGGTGGATGAAAGACCAGGGAGAACCTATTATGGAGAAGAGAGAAGAGAGACCCTGGCAGTGGGTGGTCCAGAGGGATGAAGCCATGGAGGGAACCAGCCAAAAGGTATGAATGAGATATACCACCTAATGACCACTTCAATGGACCCTAGAGGGACTGATCAGTGGCTTGATGAGAAAAACCATTTTTCGCCAAGCTTTAGGGTCTGTGGTTTTTGTTTTGTGTGTGTAGGTATGTGTGTGTGTGTGTGTGAACACCTGATAGTGCATTTGTTTTTGAATGCCATTATTCCATGCCTCTCTGTCCTTGAAATCTGGGGACAAAACCAAGGAGCTACGTGAATCTTTACAATTTATCAAATAAATGAATAAAACCAAATACGGCCCTTGTACAGCATGGGAAGGGAGTTTCAAAAGAAAGGTTAAGGGTCTTGGTGAAGTGAATCAGGATCTGAAATGGACATAGCTTCTTGGGAGAAGGGGACTTATAGTAGATAAAGAGGTTCTTTCTGTAAGACTTGGAGGGCACTAATTTGGAGACCTCAGGAAAACCAGAGTAGGCTAAAACCTGTTTGGTAAGCCAAAATGTCAGGTGAAGACAGAATTCAAAGAAATAGGAACAAAGTGACTAATACTAAAACAATGAAGACACAGGGTGCCTGGGTGGCTCAGTGGGTTAAGGCCTCTGCCTTAGGCTCAGGTCATGATCTCAGGGTCCTGGGATCGAGCCCTGCTTCGGGCTTTCTGCTCAGCGTGGGGCCTGCTTTCCCTTCTCTCTCTGCCTGCCTCTCTGCCTGCTTGTGATCCCTCTCTCACTGTCAAATAAATAAATAAAATCTTAAAAAAAAAAAAAACAAACGATGAAGACAAAAGTAGATGATAACAAGAGATCTAGTGAAGGAAAAAATTTTAACTAGGTCCTGAAGACCAATGTAAATCTAGATCCAGGGTCCATGCTGATGAATATTTGGAAAAGAAGATAATCGCAAATAGGTGAAACCAATTAAATTTAACATATGATTTAATAACACATATTAATATACGTTATTAAACATATGAATATATGAGGACTAATGTACAACTGAGAAAGTTCATTTGCTTTATTTGCCATAATTCAGTTAAGCAAAATGATTATTGCTTCTCATGAACATACATTTATTTTCAAGTTGCCTACAAAGGAGCCTTTAGTGAATTGCTCCAGAACCTTTTCAGATACCAAAGTCATGCTGCCTAGTGTCTCCTTATTTTCCAAATTTAAAAAAGGAAAGCACTGAGAATATTTAAGAAACTTTCTCTCCGGGAGTGGAGAATGCACGACCATAACAAATCTGCAGCTAAACCATAAGAAAAAAAATGATCTTCCACGTCTCCAGTACTGTTACTCTTACAAAGAGCACGACTGGTGGGTTATGAGAGAGAGAGGATGGCTCGTTGTCACGTGGTATAACTCCATCTGCTGTCCTTTAGCGAAAGTCCAGATGGATTCCATTTCTGGTCTCTGGAAAGGCGAGGCCAATCAATATAAAAAAGCTGCCTTTGATTATCCATCACAAATCACCCAAAGAGAAGCACAATTTTTTGGTTTCTACCCATCATTCTTGTCAAGAGGCTCACGGTTTTATTTTTACCCATGAAATCTGCTTCTGAATTTACGAACGATAACAATGCCAACCGTCTGTTTTTCCTGGGGTTCCTTTCTTAACGGTGACCAGGAAGTCTGGCTTGAAAATGTCTCTCCTCTTTTTTGTCAATGTCTTTCACTCAGTTTTCTGAGAGACTATTTATGCTTTCAGGAAGGATGGGGCTTTAAAAGGCTTATCATATTAATACAGCTTAAAGAGTATCCCAGATTCAGGAGTCAAATAAATGACTTGAATTGGAATATCACTCTGATGAGAATGAGAAATGAGACCTATTTTTTTTCATTTTTTTAAAAGATTTTATTTATTTATTTGACAGAGAGAGAGAGATCACAAGTAGGCAGAGAGAGGGGGAAGCAGGCTCCCTGCTGAGCAGAGAGCCCGATGTAGGGCTTGATCCCAGGACCCTGAGATCATGACCTGAGCCGAAGGCAGAGGCTTTTAACCCAATGAGCCACCCAGGTGCCCTGAAATGAGACCTAGAAGCAGATTCATGTTTGAGAATTACTCCCCATGTACTCATTGTACTTAAGTCATCGACTTCTCACACAGGTTAAGTTGTATGACCATCTCCCATCAAAAAGAAAGGACTCCTTGTAGGATACACACACACACACACACACACACACACACACACACTCGTTGGAATGGGTCCATGCTGTTTGCATACTATATTTTGATCGAACAAATATATTTTCTAAGTTGATAAGATTTCAACCTAAGTATAAATTTCGGGAAGAGTCTAAGGAAGACACTGGTGTCCTCCTAAGTCTAAATAATCACTGGGTTAAGCTAAAACTTTCTGCTAAAAGTTACTTACATTTTAAATTTTTAAAAATCCACATTTCCTATTTTTGAATTTGTGAGGGGGAGAGTGAGAGTTGTCCTGAAAATCTCTTTCCCCACTTCTTCAGTAGTAAAGTTTCCATTTCAGTTGGGCATGTGGCCACTTGGAATAAAGATCCTTTTACCAGCCTCCCTTGCAACTATCTCTGGTCATATGGCCAAGTTCTTGGCAATGGCATATAAGCAGAGGTAGGATGTATAACTTCTGGGAAGTACACTGCATCTCTTCTATAAACCTTCCCCCTTTCTTTAGGTAGCACTGAAAGACTGGAGTGGCTGTAGTGCCAGCTGCCAGGGTAGATGGTAAGATACCCTTGGGAGCCTTGGGAGTAGAAGCCATGGCCAGCAGGGCAGGAAGATAGCAACAGCTCCGGTCTTGGGGCATCACTTTTACCCTGCATTGACTAACTTCCTGAATCAGATATCTTCTTCTTCTTTTTTTTTTTTAAAGATTTTATTTATTCATTTGACAGAGAGAGAGACCACAAATAGGCAGAGAGGCAGGCAGAGAGAGAGGGGGAAGCAGGCTCCCTGCTGAGCAGAGAGCGCGATGCGGGCTCGATCCCAAGAGCAGAAAGCCCGATGCAGGGCTCGATCCCAAGACCCTGAGATCATGACCTGAGCTGAAGGCAGAGGCTTTAATCCACTGAGCCACCCAGGCACCCCCCTGAATCAGACATCTTGAATGTGAGGGCAAAATAAATTTCTATTTTTGTATCACTATTTTGGGCTCTTATTCATAGCCTAGTATCTATATACATGTTTTAAAAATTGGATAGTGTCCTACTAATCAAAGCTTCTAGCAGATGTCATTTCTAACTAAGATCCAAGTACTGATATTTATATTGCAATGGGCATTTTTAAGAAAAAGCACTATGTCATCAAGATCTTCTTTCGTGAAGACAAGACCAAAAGACAATGAAATTTTGTGCACAGTTATTTTATCCTGTATGACTTATTTTCTTTTTCAAGTTCCTCTTTAGTATTCCATCTAGCGAAATCAAACTTACATAACTCAGCACCAACAAATCTGACTTCCAACTCCCAGCACCTGTGATTTCTTGCTGAGTGCTTCATCTGGCAACAGAAACTGCTCTTCCTGACGATGGACAGGTTGGATGTGTTGGAGGAATTAATACACAGACCCCAGCTCAGGACTAGCCCTGAACCAGTGACCGAAAGGAGACCATTTGTAAATATCCCAGCTGCTCTGCCCTATGAGGTGGATTAACTCAGAGGCATTTGTTTGACCCTGGTTCCTAGAGTTCCCCACCAGGATTTAGATCCAGTTTTCCAGAGTGGTAAACCGACTTGATAGCATAGCCTTTATTGGCTGCCTGCTTTTCTTTGCCTCACCTCTCCACTCTTCTCCTAGTGTTTTCTGGATTCACATCCTAAATACACAATTGCACATATATCCTTATTTCAGGGTCTGCTTTTCGGACATTGGAACCAAGGCAGAATATTTGCATATTGTGTGAGTGGCAGTAAAAGCATTTACAGCCAGAGGAATGATATAAATAGGGACATGACATGATTGCCAAGTACGCCTAGAGTATCCTTCCTCTTTCTCTCTTTTTCAGCCCTCAGTGCTAGAATGGAGCAAGGCTTTAATACACCCCTAAAAACTGGTTAGTGAAAAATGTGCTTGGAAAATACAATCCTAAAACACTGGGAAGAGTATATTCCCACATCCTTTAAATAATTCAGATGAATTGGCTCAGGGTGAAAGCAAGCTATATTAATTTCTTTAAGAAGAGTGTAAACAGGAATTATTCAGCTTATTATTTCCCCCCAATATCTACAAAGTACCCAAAGACATAGCGCTTAATTGATAAATATTTGTTGAGTAAAAATATGGTAGAGAGGGAATTGGAGTAAAGTTAGCCAACAGTTGATCAAACACACCTTTAGGGATAGAAAGGCAAACCACGGAGTTGAAGAAGATACATATTAGCAATACATAGCCAATAAAGGACTCCAATCCAGACTATGCAAAAAATTCTAAATCAAATATAAAAGCACAACCTCACATAAACAATGCTGAAAAATTTCTTCACGCGTTATATCTAATTGGTTAATAAACATGTGACAATGGGCTCAACTTGATTAGTTATCAGAATAATGCAAGTTAAAATCATTATGCAATACTATGTCTGTCTTCTAACTAGATTGGTTTAAAATGAAAAGAGAGA
>CM052811.1:90356017-90431097 GCA_028533885.1 Nasua narica | reverse complement strand
GACCTTTAAGGAGCTAGTCTTGTTAACGTTTCTCCAACATTAAGCAATTTTCCTTTCTCTATATGCAGGGCAAATCGTATCTGGCTGCTACTCCTGATGATATATATACATATAAGTATATATGTATATATATGCATTTGTTCTTTCCTAGGTGTGTGTGTGTGTATGTATACATATACACACACACACTTAGGAAAGCAGAAAAAATGCTTTCCTGTTAAGATTACTTTCCCTGCTTAGAGAATATATAACAGTTTCATCCTAAGGATGCTATTTAAAAAAACAAAACCGAAAAAGTCCCAATTCTTTAAAAGTTGAATATTCATTTATGGCACAAGTTGACAACTGTTAGTGTTTACCAGTTAGCTAGTACTGTGTAACAAACCAACCCCATATTTTGTGGCTAAAAACACTTTTTTTGGTTTTGTTTTGTTTTGTTCATGAGGTCTCAGGTAAACTAGGCAGTTCTGATCTGTTAGTTTCACTGTGGTCTCTATAGTCAACAGTTGGTTGGTTGACATCTCTGCTCCCCTAAGCCAGGCTCCCTCACATAGCATGGCTACAGGATATTTTAACTAAGACTACTGAGTTCTCTTCCATGTTACATTTTTCAACCAAATAGTCTGGCTTTTCATGGCAATGGTAGGGGTGCAAGAGAAAGTGTGGACATACACTTAGGTCCTTACAAACTAGCAGACTATCGCTTCCACAACATACCATTGACCAAGAAAATCACAAGACTAGCCTAGATTCCAGGACAGAAAAAGACTCCACTCATCGATGGGAGTTGCTACAAAGTCACATTACATACAGAATGCATATAGGAAAGGTGAAGAATCAGAGCATTTTTGAAATCAGTCTACTATGCTTATAAAATCCGAATGTTCAATTAATTAAAAGATCTAATTTTCCTATAATTCTAAATAACTAAAATTTTTACTTTATTCAACTCATGAACACAAAGCTAATTAAGCTTCACGCATCATTAAAAAATGTACTTTCCCTAAAGAAAAACTAAAACAACTTCACTGGAATCCTTTCAATTTAATAAACTACATATAACCTAAAGCTAAAACGGTACCACTGTGGTCATCTGTCAGTTATTTTGGCCTATACCATTGAATCCACTTTTTTTTCCTTCTTTTTTTTCTTCTTTTTTTCTCCACTTTTTAAAAAAGATGTATTTACTTTTGAGAGAGAGAGAGAGAAGGGGAGGGGAGGGGAAGGAGCAGAAGGAAAGGGAGAAAGAATCTTAAGCAGATTCCACACTGAAGTGGAGGCTGACATTGGGCTTGATCTCATGACTCTGAGATCATGACCTAAGCTGAAACCAAGAGGTGGATGCTTTAACAACTGCACCTCCCAGGCAGCTCTACCATTGACTCCATTTAAACAAAAAATATTTAAATGATTGTGTAAAAAAATTTAAATAGAAAAAAAAAGGAGGAAGCTAGTTCATAACTTAGGATTCCCCAACACGTCTTTTTTTTTTTTTTTTTTTGAAGGGGGTGATTTTATGAAGTTACACATGTACATAGTTTAAAGAGTAAAATAGTTTTCCAATGTTTGTTATCAAAACAAGTATTTCAAAACTTTTACAACTACTTTTTTGATTTGGACATCCATATTACATAAAATTGCATGCTTATATTTATTGTTCCCTCTTAATTTACAGTCTTGGGCATTATCTATTTTCTTCCTATTATGGAGAAGGATGACTTTGTATGACCTCTCCTGTATCTTCCCACTCCCTTATTCCCCACCAAATGCACCTTTTCCCTTTCCCCATCCTCTTAGGGTAGTTATATCCCAATTTGGATTAGAACAATATATATTTATTATACAAATGCTATCCACAGCTGATCTATGTGATATACTATAATTACTTTTCATTTCTTGCAAACTTTGTTTTGTTTATAATAATCATATTTTGTTTGTTTCCTTAATCCTCCATGTATTTTTTTAATAAATCAACCCAAATAACCCAAATGTTCTGCCAATCACTTCTATCTCCTCTTTAAATGTTCAGCTATATAGGGACACCTGGCTGGCTCAGCCAGTAGAGTATGATCTTTAGGTCGTGAGTTTAAGCCCCACCTTGGGTGTGGAAGCTACTTAAAAAAATAGAATGAATGAACGAATGAATATTCAGATATAACCTTATTCAATAATTTCATTATCTCAAATAAATTTCTCCCAAAACCTTCTGGCAAACTTTCTTGGGGAGAATTGACCTGTACCTGGTGAATCAACACCCTTCTGGTGATTCTCTTTATCTCCTCACTGTATTGTGTTCCCTGTTTCTTAAATCCTATATCTTTATTTTTATTGGTTTATTTATTAGTTTTGGCAGTACATATCCTCTAATAGTTTCCCAAAGAAAAATTTTGGAGACCATACATGTCTGAAAATATTCTGTCTTCACATTAAGTGACATGGTGTCAAGGTATAGAATTCTAGGCTGAAAATAAAATTTTGGGGGGAATTTTCGAAGGCATTTTTCTGCTGCCTACAGCTTTCAGGGTTAGCTATAGATTCTAGTGTTAATCATGAAAAGTTCAAGACCCTTCTCAACTTTTATTCTTTTGTTGTGACTTTTTTTTCTCCTGTAGTACCTTCCTTTTGTCCTGTGCATTTGACATATCTCCAGGGTCTTGACATAGGAATATTTTCATCCATTGTGCTTGGCACTTGCTGAGTTTATTTAACCGGGAATTTGTCCCTGCATTCTGGGGAATTTCTTGAATTATGTTTTTGTCCTCTCTGCTTCCCTAATATCTCTGTCTGAAATTCCTACTTCTTTTTGACTTTTAGACCTGGACTGGTACTCTAGCTTTCTTTTTATTTTTCTCTCTTACTTTACATCTCTATCTTTATATTCTTCCTTTAGGGGAGATATTCTCAACTTTATTTTCCAATATTCACCTGGAGTTTTTATATCTGTTCTCATATTTCAATTTCTAAGGGTTCTTTTTAGTATCTGAGCACTTATTTTAACAGTATCTTGTTCTTTTTCCCATCAATGTAATATCTTCCTCTGTGATTCTGAATATATTTCATGTAGATGATTTAAAATTTCTCCTCTTGGCATAATATCTTTCCTTCCAAATAGTTGCTTTCCTTGTTTCTTTTGGTCTTAATCTTTCATGTTAAGGGTCTCCTGAATGTCCAGCGATCCTTGGTTATCTGCTTATATTTGAGCATAGGCTTCTGAAAAGCTGATGGGATTCTCTGAACTAGTGGATGGGCTTTGTCAACTCTAGGCTTTACTGTAGAAGCATCTAAGGGACTTCTCTGTGGGAATCATTAATGTCAGAGTCTTTAGCTCTTTCTTCTTGGGTGGATAAGATTCCTTGAGGAAGATTTCTAATTTCCTACCTGGGAAACACAGGTTTTGCTGCCGGCACTCTGGAAACCAAACGGGAAAAGAAGGCTGGTGGTTTCAGAGTTAAGTATGCAAATATAGTACTATTCTTGAGCCTGGTAGAGCGACCAACCATCATGGTTTGTAACGTTTTCAATGTTAGTATCAGATTAGGAAGTTTATTACCTTGGATATTCTTTTTAAATTTTTTAAAAAGATTTTATTTAGTTAATTGAGAGTGAGAGAGAGAACTGGAGAGAGAGAGCAAGCATGAGTAGGGATCAGAGAGAGGGAGAAGCGGGCTCCCTGCTCAGCAGGGAACCTAATGCTGGACTTGACCCCAGGACCCCAGGATCATGACCTGAGCCAAAGGCAGTCACTTAACCAACTGAGACACCCAGGTGCCCCACCTTTAAAGGACTCTGCGCTAGCCTTTCTCTGGAGTGCCCTTCCCCAATGTTAGGGGGACCCAGCCCTCATTTCTAGACCAGGCTTTAGAATTTCTGCCCAAATGACCTCAACCTTGCCTCCAGGGACTGTGTGAAACTCTTCTCTTAATCTGTCCTCCTTATAGTGAGTAATTTCATGCACTAGTGTATGTTCTCCTTAAACCAAGTCATGGACAAGGAATGGGAGTTTGTGGGGGATTCGATAGAGCTTGAACAGAAAGGCTGGGTCTCCACAGGTGCTCACTGGAGGCCTGGACAGGGAGGCAAGGGATCAGGATGGGAAGAGAAGGGAAAGTAGACCAGGAGCCATGGCTCCCATGGGCACTCTCACTTTGGGCTCTGCAAATGCCAGGCCAAGGCCTGAATCTCACTGCTTTCACTGTGATAATTCCCCTACCTCCAACTGTGCCTAGAGCCCTCCAGTCCAGAGACCTCTCAATTACCCACTCCTATGACTCATCTTCTTGTATTTTCCCAGGAAGCCAAGAGACAACTGCCCAGCTACACAGAGTAGACAACAGGATCTTAGAATCAAACATCCTTAAGAGACTTTCAACCAATTGCTTATCTTGGCCCCATCTTCATTCCTATTTCCAGAAGTACCCAACACTGATCATCAATTGGATTGCTTCTCATCTGACTCCTGTTCAGATTTATAATGTAGTTTTCTTTAGTCTGCTAAGTCAGTTCCTCTCATTTGTCCATTTTTCTAGCTTCCAACATCCAAATAGTTGCTTCTCCTGTCCTTTGTAGGTCTTACTCTTTTTTAAAAAAATTGCTTTACTTTCATGTGAATAGGGCTTTGGAGAGAAAGAAAGCAAATATATATATTCAATCACCCGTTTTTGCTAGGAAGTCGAAACGTTAAAACATTTCCAGCAAAGCAGTAAACAGGAAGAAAAAGAATAAACTTGGGGTAAGGGTGTATGTGAGATATTAGGAGAGAAACAGCCAATTTCCATTTGTTCCACTAATGAGGCAATATCCTGAAATTACATGAGATAACATCAACCAGTTTGTTTGCCACTAAATGTTTTATATCAGGCAAACATGCAGCTGCTCTGGAATGGGCTGAGAAAGCAAAGAGAATTGGATTTCCTTCCAAGACATTATTTCCAAACTCGGCTCAGGATAAGCTATAGTGATGGTGCCGCTTTATATATAGATGGAGGATAAAGGCAACTACAAGTTCTCAAATGAGGGGACACATGTTTAAAAAAATTTTTTAGGAAATGAAATGTTTGGGGATGGCACCAAAAAACCAGATCATAGCCTCCCTTTAGCCTCTGTTTCTAGTCATGCGACATTTCAGAGTAGTGAAGGCTGTTGGCAACATGTGCAAATCTCGAACCCTCACGGGTGTGCAAGGACAAGACACTCTTCTGGGGAGAACCCATACATTCTCTACAGCCCATATTGGGGGGCATTAAGGCAGGCCCTGTCCAGGTGAGCAACAGGTGTTGTCATCAAGGCCAAGCCAAGCCCGTGTTACCTCAGGGAAAAGGCACTAATCTTGAATTTGTGCTTAATACGGAGTCATATAATGCATGATTTCATTGAAAACTTATAGTAACTACACGCTACCTGCAAGGAAATGGAAGACCAGAGAGGTTAAATAATTTACTCATGGCCCCATTGGCCAGCTAATGTGGGAACTGGGAATCCCATCCAATTTTTTCTAGTTTTTTAAACCATATAAAAATAATCACAAATCCGAGCAGAGGCGAGGACCTCTTGCTATGGTTTCCCAGGCAGCAAGGGGAAGAGCCTTTGGACATAGCTTTTGTCTGCTTGGACAAGGAGACCTAGGTGTCCTAGGCCTGCCCTTGGCAACATGATCTAGGCAGCAGCCGGTGTCTCTGGCAGATGCAGCCTTCTCTGCTGGGCAGTGCACTCAGCCGCCCTCACATGGAGGGCCCAGCTCCTGCTTCAGATTTCAGATGTCCTGTCTGTGGATCACGAGGGGATTGCTCTCCAATTTTAGGGGGAATAAATTCACACCAGTGAGTGTGCTGACGTCTCCTGGTCCGTGGCGTTTTGCACTTTTATTTTTCTAAGCGTGGCATGGTGTGTTTGTTTCATATTCAGGAACTCAGCCAATTGAGATCAGATGGCGACATAGGATAAGAATAGGAAATCTTTACCTTCTTGGGTTTAGCATTTATTTTTAATCATTTTAGGCAACTTTCAGTCCAATTCTGTACCCACACCCAAAAATCACTGGGTTAGGTTTTTTTTTTTTTTCTTTTTCGTGAAAGGTGCATAGATACTATCTTAACTGCTAGAAGACAGTAAAATACTTGAGATAATAATGCCCATGGACATACCAACTGTCATACCAATAGCCATTCACTCAGGTCTTGAGTGAGTGGAACAATTGAGACCTGGACCTCAGGTCTCCCGCAGCATGGCTCGGGGATTGCAGGATGAGGCGCTTATCCAGAGGAGAGGACAACTATGAGTTGTTTGCAGCCAACTCTTGCAGCAGAGGGTAATGCGTGCACTGCTGCAGAGAGCTGAGGGGGTCAGATCCTGAGAGATCCCCACTTCCCCGCCTTCAATGCCCAGTCAGCAGCCTGACTCAACTCCTGCTTTTTTCTTTTTTTTCTATCCACTCCCATTGCCAAAGAATTGATTTGATTCTTTTGTTATTTGATTTTTTTTAATTTTACAAATTAAAAGTTACTGAGTATGATTTTAAAAACAGGACAAATACTCCTATGGTCATCATCCAGAATTAGCGATTGCTAATATTTGGTTACATTTACTTGAGCAATAAATAAAATATTACACAGTCCCTTTCTATCAGAAATCCGCTAGGTCCCATTCCCTAACCCCCTCCCCAAAGGTAACAATAGTCAATGGTGGGTTTCTTTCCACTCCACAAACAAAAACTAGTGTCTGTCTTTAGCCCAGGTCATGACTCTGACTTCTCTCCTTCTTCCACCACTTTGTATCCTACTGCTGTCTCCAAAATCTAACAAAAAGCCAGAAAATAATGGATTCTGGGCCAGGAAGTCCATAAGAATCATTACGCCTTCCCCCAGGGCACACAGCAAGGGCAGAGAAGGAAGAAAATCGATTTGGTTGGAGAAGAAGGTAGGCAAATGGAGAAGAACCTGCAAAGCAACCTATAGAATGTTTTCTGTGCATTTGGTAAGTCACTTTAGTGTCCCTTTCCATGCTGACCTTGAGGACATAATTGTTGGCAAAATAATCTTTCCTCTCCCCACCACCCACCTTACTCATTGTACTTGTGCTTGTGAGACTCAGAGGGATGCCACTCACTCCGCCCTCATTTCAATAAATGAACTGAGTGGGGTGTCTGGGTGGCTCAGTCAGTTAAGCACCTGCCTTCAGTTCAGATCATGATCTTGGGGTCCTGGGATCTAGTCCCATGTCAGGCTCTCTGCTCAGGGGGGAGTCTGCTCCTTCCTCTCACTCTCTCTCTGTGCTCTCCCATCTCTCTCTCTCACTCACTCACTCACTCACAAATAAATAAATAAATAAATAAATAAATAAAATCTCTAAAAAAATAAATGAACTCAGTGACTTCATTCACAATGTCAAGTCCATATGATCCTTCTTCACATCTGACTTCCTGCCTATATCCAACATAGTCATACCTTTGAACTCAAGGGTTCTCCATGGCTCTTTCTTTAATGAAGAAAATCCTATTTTTGTCTTCTTTTCAAGTTTGACACCCGCAGTTCGGCTTCAGCCATCATCCTCAGATATTTCTCCTACTATTTCTCAAAAAGAACCCTGGATTGCAGTCAGTTTGAAATATGTTCTTGTATGTTCTCCATCTTTCTGCCTATACTTTTACCCACACCCACTTGTAAAACTTTTTACTTTTCAAGGGCCACATGAAATGTCACTTGGTCTGGTGGGCTTACTGTACTCAATTTCATTGGGCAGGAGTCTCCCCTTCCACCGCTGTCTTCTCTATGGCCTGTGCCTTGGCACTCTTGACCATAATCAAGGGTTGGGGGAAGGGTTAAGATGAACATACACCGAGTCTGCCCGGCAGCTCACAAGTATTATTTCATTTATTCCTGGTCAACAATCCGATGGAATTAGATATCCTGATAAAATCGGGTGGCTCAGAGGGGCACAGAGTTTATTATATGTGGATTACATATCCTCTCACACTAGTGTGTAATGATATTCCCTGTTGAGGAACTGAAACTCTAAGAAGTTAAGTAACTTTCTCAAGAACTCATAGCAAATAAGGCAGAGGCTAAATTCAAACTCAGCTCTGTGTCCTCAGGATTTCTGCTATGGTCCCTCACAACAGGTAAGAAAAGTAAAATTACTGGTTGCCCTCTCTGGCGCAAGAACAATGTTGGGGGTTTTTCTGTAACATCATTTAATCCTCACTAGAACCTTGGGAAGGAAGGAATATTAATGAGGAGGGGAAGCAGAGCACACAGAAGTCTGGAGTCTATCAAAGAGTTGCTGATGGTTTTAGGTTAAGACCCCTTTCTCTAGCCCTAAATTAACTTGATCTGTTGATTAAATCACTTGTTGAAGATGAAGTTTCAAAGATACAAAGAAAAATCCGTCTACTTTATTTATAGTTATTCTAAGTGATGGTCTTAATAGCCTTTGTAATGTCAGGTCCTGGGAGAGAGGAAAAGGTGGGTATATTCTGGCTGCTGAAAAAAAAAAAAAAGCTTCTCCCTTGTGGCCATCATCTTGCCAATTAATTCTCCTTGAGTCTTTACCATTTAATCTCTTGTCATAAATTATGAAGTTCAAAAAGTGCTTCATATGATTTTTATCCTGACTTCTACATTAAAATTCAATGGCCTACTCAGATTCTGTGGGAAAACAAATATCCAGATTTTCTAGCCCCTTCACTAATCTCATTTACACACACACACACACACACACACCCTGGCTCACATCCATGTTTGGACTGACCTGCATCTTTATTCCCACTAATCTTTTCATTGTGATACCTCAGTCTTGCCTTCTATTCACATTTCATCTCTATGATGGTCAAGAAAATATTCTGAGGTCTATCTTCCTTTTCTAGATAGACAACAAGGTTACATAATCTTAAAATAATATCTAACTTCAACACTATTTCCCTTTACTTACAAATAATCTATTGCAAACTCCTATTTGATTATATTATAACATCTCCTACTATTTTTTTTATCTCCTACTATTTTAATCAAAGTTCTATAAGGAAAAAGCACTTTTCCCTCCCAGATAATTCAACAAAAAGACTATTTACAGAGGTGTGGGCAGCATTTAAAGAACCAACAAAGAAGGATGAAGCATGCAGATACTGGCAACAATGAGAAGTTGCTATCATCCATAGGTTTGAAAGGATGTGGGACATTGATGAGGTTACTGATGGAAACATGGAATATGGGTAGCCCCTATAATTATTGATGGACTTAGCCATTTCCAGAACTGAATAACTAAAGGCAACAGAGAATAGGAAAGATATGGTCTGGGCTCTTTTCTCCCTGCGATCTCAGGCAGAGCTTCCCATTTGTCAAATTCAGAAAAGCACCATATGACAAGAGAGCAGCTAATGTAATCCAGAATGATCAGCCTCCTGAGACACAGAGCACAGGGGAGGAGGCTGAGAATGGATGAGGAGTAAGAAAATAACCAACACACTTATCTTCCTAGTTCCATAGATCTCTACCATCAATAATGGCTCCATTTTGGCAAAATTCTATTTCCCAATGTCTTCATTCATTCATTCAACATGAATTAGATTCATTGACTGCATTATTCAATTATGGAAAATATAAATAAATTTAAAAATAAGAATAAACTTTTCTCTTAAATAATATATGATTTAGACATGAGAGAAGACATATCTGGTTAAATATACGTTGGAAACATTTTCTTGACTCTCTTACATTCTGTGGTGAGCCTGTATCATGAAATTTGTTTTCATAAAAATATATCAGTATTATCTTTTAATCTGTATCTAAACTTTATTGCAGATCACATTTTAGTTAGTGTTGAAAACCTGCATTTCTGGCATGTTTTAGGGAGTTCAAGTATGTTGGTCTTGGAAAGCTTCCAATAGCAGGCAACAGAGCAGAAACTCGAGGGCAAATTTTTCAGGAACCGGAAATTCCTTCCTAGCTTATATTCTTAAAACCTTATCATTATGTCGAGTTGGTATATCCCAGAAAGAAACTCTCCTAAACTAGCTTAGTTCTCCACAGAAAAGCTGTCTTTAATCTATAGTTTAATACTTTAGGTTTAATTGAAGGTCAGAATGAGAAATAGTCATGTGAAACATATTTTTGCGTATGCTACAAAACTACATTTATAGATGACATCTATAATATTCTGTGATATTCCTCATGTAAGAAGCCATATAAACACCTCCTAAAAGGTTCTCTGAAAAAGAGGTCTCTGGTTTTGCTTTCCTATTTACCATGATTCCTAAAGCAACTTCAATAAATCAGGTTTCTAGGATGTTGCTACCCTAAAATGGTTCCTCCATTCTTTTCAATATTTATTTATAATGACCTACTTTATATCTCTGAAAAATATGTCACCTCAAATTCTTTTTAGAAAAAGTTGAATATAAATGAGAAATTAGAGTTAGTTATAATCAATATAAATCACAGGGATGTAAAGTATAGCATAGGGAATATAGTCAATAATATTAGGGTTTTTCTTCTGTTTCATTGAGATATAATTGATATGACCACTGTATAAGTTTAATGGGTACAGTTTAATGACATGTCATCCATATATTACAAAATGATTACCACAATAAGTTTAGTTAACATCACCTCATTTGGTTTTTCTTGTGATAACAACTTTTAGGGTTTAGTCTCTAAGCAATTTTCTTTTTTAAGATTTTATTTATTTGTCGGAGAGAGAGTGAGAGAACACAAGCAGGGGGAGCAGCAGGAAGAGGGAGAAGTAGGCTCCTCGATGTGTGAGGAGTCTGATGTGAGACTCGATCCTAGAACCCTGGGATTATGACCTGAGCTGAAGGCAGACACTTCACTGACTGAGTCACCCAAGCATCACAGTCTCTAAGCAATTTTCAAATGTACCATACAGCAATATTAACTATAGTCAATATGTTGTACATTACATATCCAAAACTTATTTATCCTATAATTAGAAATCAAAAGGTGCAAACTTCTAGTTATAAGGCAAGTCCTTTGAAGGGTTTTAATGAAAACATAAAATGGCTTCATATTCAACAGTCCTAGAGTTGAAAGCTAGGTCTACCACTACCCAGCAGTAAAGTTTGAGCAAGTTTCTTAAGCTGTCTGACCCACAGTTTACTTATCTTGCAAGGGCTTATATATCATTACTGATTGGTAGTCAGCAACATGAGAGAATATAGTCAATAATATTATAATAACTGTATGGTGACAGATGGTAACTAGATTTCTCATAGCGAGCATTTTGTAATGTATGTAAAAGGTGAATTACTAGGTTGTATACCTAAGATTAATAAGATATTTGCCTGTCAACTATACTTTAATAAAAATGTATTATTTATGATGAGGTAATTAATTAAGCTAAATAGCAATGGAATAATTAAGTAACCACAAAAATATGTGTGCATACATATGTATTCATATGCATATATACACAAAGATATGTGTTTGTGTTTGTGTATGCACATATATGTATGTATATATTTGCATATATGGTACAACATATCACAAAGGGAAATGTATGCAGTGAATCATAAATACAATTCATAAAATGAATTATAGGAGAAAAATCACAATATGCTGAAGAGGGCAGTGAGGGCTTCATCCATTAGTTTATAAATTCCACAAATATTTATTATGCTGCTTCTATGTGCTAGGCACTGGGCTAGATGATTCAAAGTTGCATTAGGCAATAGCTCTGTTCTCAAGGAGTTTTCACTCCAGTGGGACAGAATATGGTGGTCAGACAAGTACATTTATTATACGAATGTGTTATAAGAGAAACACTGGATGCTAATGAGAGTCTGAAGCTGGCACTTGAAGCACGGGAAACATCTGGAAAGGCAGAAAGGCCATTCTGTAGATCAGTCACCACCAAAACGGGGGTGGAGATCAGGAGAATGAGGGGGTAGATTTGAAGGCAGCATGCATACTGGTATGTCTAGAAGAGACTGTTTACAGAAAGTCCTGAATAGGTATCTTACTCCCGTAAGAAGTCTATTCCTAGTGTTAATTTTATGTTTTTCTGAACTATTTTCTGTCACTTCCTTGGCAACTTTCATGTAATCATTAAAAGATAATTCTTAGTGCAAGATGGTGGTAGAGTGATTGCAAAATGACCACCCCCAAATCCACACCCCTTGCAGTGTGAGCTTACAACCCCTCCCTGGGGGAGGTGGAAACTCTTTCTTCCACCCTTGAATCTGGGCCTGACCATCTAACTTCTTTGGGCCAATATAGTTTAGGGGAAGTTACAGTCCGCCAGGTCTCTGAGCCTCAAGAACACTCATGTACTTTTTCTCTCTTTTGGAACCCTGCTTTGCCACAAGAACAAGTCCAGGCTCTGCCCTGGAGGATGAGAGGCCATGAGAAGCAGTGATAAATCATGCCAGCTAAGATCCCCAATGTGTCAAAGGGTACAGCAACAATCAATAAACTACCTCGCAGACCAGCAGCTGATCAAGACGAATGAGGGAGCCCACTGAGACCAGCTCAAATTGGCAAAACCACCCAATGGACTTGAAGATTTGTGAGAATTGATAAATGGCTCATGTTTTATGTCACTAGGTACTGAGGTATTTTGTTACGCAGCAATAAATTTGTTAAAATTTAAATTAAAAAAATAAATTTGTTATGCACCAAAGAATTTAGTGGAAAAAGGAAATCAAGGTATTACAGAAACAGAAGGGAAAATGGGAATAAATTGCCTTCATAAATTCAAAGAGACCTCTCTTCTCAGTTCTGTTGTTAACTGGTGCCTCTGAGCAATTTATGTAAGTTCTTTGGACTTCAGTTTTCATATCTATGGTTTAGATAAGATTATTTCTGATTAAGAATGGAAGAGTAAAAGCATTTTTATTTCACTTCTGTCTTGAAACACACCAGAAAAAGAATAATAAACAGAGAGAGAAACATTCCATCTATAAAGAGAAAAGACTACCCCGCAAAACTGAGAACATGTCTATACAAAAGTTTGCACATTAAATTCATAGCCTCACTATGCATAACAGCCAAAAGTGGAAAGAACCCAAATGTCCATCAGAAAATGAATGGATGAAGAGCACGTGGTATATCCACATAATGAAGTATTATTTGGCAATAAAGATAAATTACTGATTCATGCTGCAGCATGAATGATCCATGAAAACAGGTGAAGTGAAAGAAGCTAGACATAAGCAGAAGCCATCCCACTTCTATGAAATGTCTAGAATAAGCAAATCCATAGAGATAGTCGAGTAGAGGTTTTCAGGGACTTGGGGGAGGAGATCTAATGGGGTGGCCACTAGCAGATATAAAGTTTTTTTGGGGGGCAATAAAATGTTTTGGAACTAGACAGTGGTGAAGGTTACACAATATCATAATATACAAAAAAAAAAAAAAAACCAACCCAGTGAGTTTTATACTTCAAAAGGGTGAATTTTATGATATGTGACTTATATACCTAGTTTTTTAAATGAAGAAAGAAAGAAAGAAAGAAAGAAAGAAAGAAAGAAAGAAAGAAAGAGGATTGCCTATCTGACTCAGTCAGAAGAGCATACAATTCTTGATCTCGGAGTTGTGAGTTCAGGCCCTATGTTGTTGGGTGTAGAAATTACTTAAAATAAGTAAATAAACAAACTTTAAGAAAATATAAAAATAAAGAAAAGAACAAAGGAGCTAAAACCTCAAATCATAGACTAAGAAATACAATGCCCCAAACTATCAAATCTGCACTAAAATGACAATACATTACCACAGTCGTGATACTCTATGCAAGAATTCTGCTTGCAGTGCTAAAGAAGGAGAATGCAAGTTTCCAATGAGAAATTAGATTTCAGGAATTTAGTCGTGGGATACACTCGTAAGGCCCAAGGACAAACATATTTCTTGAGAGGATGCTGGAAAGAACAGATCTTAGTAGAACTGCAACTGTCCCAGAGCACTTCCTCCTCCCCCCTACAGTATTACCATCATCTAGCCATCTCTAATCAAAATGAGAGATAGGGCCCAGCTTGAGATCTGTTTGCAGAGTTTGGCTAAGTTATTCCAGGCCATTGCTACCTCAGCATTCATTGGTAATGCTGTTGGTAAGATGGCCTGTAGCTACTTAATGGACACTAGCCGCTCATGCAGGCACATGCCTTAGATAGCAGCACTCAGAATTATTACAAACAAATGCAAGTTTCTGATGTGATTTCCCCAAGTCCTTGTGATCAACAGTCTGCTTTGCCTCCCAGGGCCAGTATGCCTTGTGTGTCCCTTAATAAAACCCTGTTCTTTGGGTTTGAATTAACCAATCCAGCCCTAGCCTGGAAACCTTACATCACTCCACCCACAGATCCTTATAAAGGATTTGCCCCAGGTCCTTCCTTGTTTTTTGTCTGCAACCTGCCTTGACCTCACCACCTGAGGCTCCTGGAAATACGTTGTGCTCTTCCCCCAGGGTCTCTGAGTAAGAAACTTCTCTATTTCAATTTCTCTTGTGGCCTCTGATTGAACAGCTTATCACCAGCACCCTGTGCTCTACTTAAGAAATATTAATTTAACAAAGTGTGACAGCTCTTCATAGATATTACCAAATAAAGAGGAAGGAATGAAAGAACATAAGTAAAAAAGTAGATGAACAAAATATCCCACAATATTCCCAGGGAGAGATATCTTTCCCCATATTTTAAAAAGAAATGGTTGGAGGGAGCAAGATGGTGGGGGAGTAGACCACCTAGTTTCATCTGGTCCCAGGAATTCAGCTAGATAGTTAACAAACCATTCTGAACACCTACAAACTCAATAGGAGATCGAATAAAAGCATAGCAGCAATTCTATGAATAGAAAATCAAGCACTTACTGAAAGGTAGGATGTGTGGAGAAGTGTATCCGAGGCCATATACAGGAAGAGAGACCACAGGGGGAGGGATCCTCCATCAGCTGGCTACTGGCAAGTGAGAGAGCAGCAGAGCACAAAATCAGAACTTCTAGAAGTCCATTCTGCGGAGTGACTTCGTTCCAGTGGCTAAGCGGGGAATCTGCTTAGAATCCTTGCTGGGTCAGTGTAGTCTCAGGACCCTCTGGGTCACAGAAAGACTGGGGGTGCCGGGGTGTGGCAGAGCTCCCAGATATTGAAGCGGGGAATCCAGCTGTAGAGACAGAGCCAAGAGTATGCTCTCAGTTTGGGGTTGCCATAAACCAGGATCCAAGGCACAGATGGGCCACTTCTCTTCCAGCAGGGACTCCACAAGTAGCAGATCTGAAGAGACTCCCTCCTTCCTCCACCGGGAGGAGCGGCACGGAAGTGCGCGGCAGGAATCAGCTGGGTTTGGAGACTCAAAACGGGGCCGTGCACCAGAAACAGAAATGCTTGGTCACAGGCCGGCTGAACTCAGAGCGCAGCTGGAGACCAGGAAGACGGGCGTGATTGACTGCTTTTCTCTGAGGGTGCACTGAGGAGTGGGACCCCGAGCTCTCAGCTCCTACCGGCTGGCTATTAGGAGGCCGCCATTTTCATTCCCGTCCTCCAAAGCTGTACGGAAAGCGTTCAGGGAACAAAAGCTCCTGAGAGCGAACTCAAGTAGATTACTTAGACAAGTAGATTACTTAGACGGGCGGGCGCTCTGGCAAGGGCAGTGCAATTCCGCCTCGGGCAAAGACATCTGAGAATGGAGGCAACAGGTCCCTGCCCCCAGAAGATCGGCAAGAACATCCAGCTGAAACCAAGTTTACTGATCAATGAGAAGAGCAAAATAGCAGTGCTAGGGGGAATACAGGGCATAGAATTCATGGTTTTTTTCCCCATGATTATTTAGTCTTTCAAAGTTAAATTTTTTAAATTTTTGTTATTTTTTCTTTTTCTATTTTTTTAATTTTCCTTTTTCCTATTTTAACGAACATCAATACCTTTTTAAAAAATCCTTTTTAATTTTCATTTTTATAGTCATATTCTATCCCTTCATTGTATTTAACCCTATTTTTTGTATACATATAAGTTTTTCTTTCTTTAAAATATTGGGATACAATTTCTCCTAACAGACCAAAATATACCATAAATCTAGTGTATGGCTTTGTTCTAGCATCCAGCCTGCCCACATGTGCTCTCTCTCTCTCTCTCTCTCTTTTTTTTTTAGTTTTTTTCTTTCTTTTTTTCAACCAACTTCTTATCAATTCTTTTTTTTAATATTTTTAAATTTTCATCTTACAGTCATATTCCATCCCTTTATTGTGTTTACCCTTATTTTTGTGTGTATATAAAGTTTTTTTCTTTAAAATTTTGGGAGGCATTTTCCTGTAACAGACCAAAATACACCCAAAATCAAGTGTGTGGCTCTGTTCTATTCACTAGCCTAATCATATATATTTTTTTCTTTCTTCTCCCTCTGGTTTTAGGTCTTTTCTGATTTGGTTAGTATACATTTTTCTGGGGTCATTGTTACCCTTTTATCATTTTGTTCTTTCACTCATCTATTCTTTTCTGGACAAAATGACAAGGCAGAAAAACTCACCCCCCAAAAAAGAACAAGAGGCAGTACCAATGGCTAGGAACCTAATCAATGTGGACATTAGTAAGATATCAGAACTAGAGTTCAGAATGATGATTATAAAGATGCTAGTTGGGCTTGAAAAAAGCATTGAAGATAATAGAGAATCCCTTTCTGGAGAAATAAAAGAACTAAAATCTAACCCAGTTGAAATAAAAAAACCTATTAATGAGGTGCAATAGAAAATGGAGGCTCTTACTGCTAGGATAAATGAATTAGTGATATAGAAGAACAAATGACAAAGAATAAAGAAGCTGAGAAAAAGAGAGATAAACTACTGGACCACAAGGGGAGAATTCAAGAGATAAATGATTCCATAAAACGAAACAATATTAGAATAATTGGGATCCCAGAAGAAGAAGAAAAAGAGAGGGGCAGAAGGTATATTGGAGAAAATTATAGCAGAGAACGTCCCTAATTTGGGAAAGGAAACAGGCATTAAAATCCAGGAGGCACAGAGAAGCCTCCACCCTTCAAAGTCCATAAAAATAGGTCAACACCCTGTCATCTAATAATAAAACTTACAAGTCTCAGAGACAAAGAGAAAATCCTGAAAGCAGCTCAGGACAAGAGTTTTGTAACCTATAATGGTAGAAATATTAGATTGGCAACAAACTTATCCACAGAGACCTGGCAGGCCACAAAGGACTGGCGTGATATATTCAGAGCACTAAACGAGAAAAATGTGCAGACAAGAATACTATATGCAGCTAGGCTGTCACTGAAAATAGAAGGATAAATAAAAAGCTTCCAGGAAAAACAAAAACAAAAGAATTTGTAAACATCAAACCAGCCCTACAGGAAATATTGAAAAGGGTCCTCTAAGCAAAGAGAGAGCCTAAAAGTAACAGACCAGAAAGGAAAGGAGACAGTATACAGTAACAGTCACCTTACAGACAATATGATGGCACTAAATTAATATCTTGCTTTTATTTATTTATTTATTTATTTGACAGAGAGAAAGAGATGACAAGTAGGCAGAGAGGCAGGCAGAGAGAGAAAGGGAGGCAGGCTCCTCACTGAGCAGAGAGCCCAATGCGGGGCTCAATCCCACAGAGATCACAACCTGAGGTGAAGGCAGATGCTTTAGCCCACTGAGCCAACCAGGTGCCCCTAAATTAATATCTTTCAATATTTACCCTGAATGTAAATGGGCTAAATGCCCCAATCAAAAGACACAGGATAAGAATGGATAAAAAAAACAAGACTACTGATATGCTGTCTGCAAGAAACTCATTTTAGACCCAAGGACACCTCTAGATTTAAAATGAGGAGGTGGAAAACAACTTACCATGCTAATGGACATCCAAAGAAAGCTGACATGGCAATCCTTGTATCAAACAAATTAGATTTTAAGCCAAAGACTATAATAAGAGATGAAGAAGGACATTATATCATACTTAAAGGGTCTATCCAACAAGAAGATCTAAAATTTTAAATATCTATGCCCTGAACATGAGAGCAGCCAATTATATAAACCAATTAATAACAAAATCAAAGAAACACATCAACATTCAATGGAAAAAGGACAATTTCTTAAACAAATGGTGTTGGTCAAACTGGACAGCCACATGCAGAAGAATAAAACTGGACTATTTCCTTACACCACACACAAAAATAGACTCCAAATGGATGAAAGACCTCAATGTGAGACAGGAATCCATCAAAATCCCTGAGGAGAATACAGGCATCAACCTCTTCGACCTCAGCCACAGCATCTTTTTCCTGGAAACACTGCCAAAGTCAAGGGAAGCAAGGGCAAAAATGAACTATTGGGATTTCATCATGATCAAAAGCTTTTGCACAGCAAAGGAAACAGTCAACAAAACCAAAAGGCAACCAACAGAATGGGAGAAGATATTTGCAAATGACATATCAGATAAAGGGCTAGTATCCAAAATCTATAAAGGACATCTCCAACTCAACACCCAAAGAACAAATAGTCCAATCAAGAAATGGGCAGAAGACATGAACAGATATTTCTGCAAAGAAGACATCCAAATGGCCAACAGACACATGAAAAAGTGCTCAACATCACTCAGCATCAGAGAAATACATATCAAAACCACAGTGGGATACCACCTCACACCAGTCAGAATGGCTAAAATTAACAAGTTAGGAAATGACAGGTGTTGGTGAGAATGAGGAGAAAGGGGAACCCTCCTACACTGTTGGTGGGAATGCAAGCTGGTTCAGCCACTCTGGAAAACAGTATGGAAGTTCCTCAAAAAGTTGAAAATAGAGCTACCCTATGACCCAGCAATTGCACTACTGGGTATTTACCCTAAAGATACAATTTAGTGATCCGCTCGTGCACCCCAATGTTTATAGCAGTAATGTTCAAAGTATCCAAACTATGGAAAAAGCCTAGATGTCCATCAACAGATGAATGGATAAAGAAGATGTGGTATTTATATACAATGGGATGTTATGCAGCCATCAAGAAAACCTGAAACCTTGCCATTGGCAATGACATGGATGGAACTAGAGGGTATTATACTAAGGGAAACAAGTCAGTCAGAGAAAGACAATTATCATATGGTCTAACTGATATGAGGAATTTGAGAAATAAGACAGGGGATCATAGAGGAAGGGAGGGAGAAATGAAACAAGATGAAACCAGAGAGGGAGACAAACCATAAGAGATTCTTAATCTCAGGAAACAAACAGAGGGTTGCTGGAGGGGACAGGGGTAAGAGGGATGGGGTGGCTGGGGGATGTACATTAGAGAGGGTATGTGCTATGGTGAGTGTTGTGAATTATGTAGAAGTGATGAATCACAGACCTGTACCCCTGAAACAAATAATACATTATATGTTAATAATAATAAAAAGAAATGACATGCACCATGACAACTCAAAAAAGAAAGAAAGAGAAGAGAAAGGAAAAACAGCCTGGAATCAAATAAAATATGCACAAGTTCAAGGATATTGCAAGACAGCAGAAGGAGATGAAAAATTAACTAGCTGAGTCTAAGGGGAAAAATGGAATGGAAGCATAAAAACATTATTAAAACAAAGGGTATATTAGTAGTAACAAATGTTGAAACATCACTACTAAAAATATGATTGGGATCATGATGGTCAGGTTTGAGAATACCATACAAAACAAAATGAAAAAGAACAAAGAAAACGTAGGGGAGTTGATAGATATGGAAGACATACAAAGGAAATGAAGTAATGGTTGACACTGTATTAGTTTCCTCTGGCTGCTGTAACAAATTATCCCAACCTTAGCAGCTTAACACAACTCAAACTTATTATCTTACAGTTCTGGAGGTCAGATGTCCAAAATGGGCTTCGCTGATCTAAAATTAAGGTGTCTGTAGGTCTGTATCCCTTCTGGAGGCTCTAGGGGAGAATCATTGCCTTGCCTTTTCCAGCCTTTAGAGGATGCCTGAATTACTTGGTTTATGGTCCCTTCTTTAATTTTCAAATCCGGCAGTGTAGCAGCTTCAAAGTTCTGACTCAGTTTCCATCCTCACACATTCTTCTCTGATTGTTTAAAGAACTCTTGTGATTAAATCAGACTTACTTGAATAATCTAGGATAATATCATCATCCCAAAATCCTTAATTGCATTTACTAAGGTCCTTTTCCATGTAAAATAACAGATTCCAGGGATTAAGGTGTGGGCATCTTTTGAGGTGGGAGTGGGGAGCATTACTCTGCCTACCATAGAAACCAACATACATCCTGGTGAAATTTCAGAAGCTTAAGGGTAAAAAAAAAATCACATGGGAATCACAGGCAGGAAAAGTGACATACAAAAGAAAAGTTAGTTTACCTCATACTTTTCTCTGGAAATAATAACAGAAGTCTAAAGTAATATTTATAAACTGCTGAGAGGAAAAATTGGACTTAAGGATTTTATGCCCTCCTAAATTGTCCTTCAAGACAAACAAACATTTCAAGTATACAAGCCCTCATGCCCATGAATTCTATTTGGGAAAAGGAAATTCCTGAGGATCAAGTCCAGTCATTTCAGAGTTGAATAAAAATAAAGAACCCAGGAACAGATAAATTAAATAAAAATGACTGATGGTGAATTTGAATGCATTTAAACATAAAACTAAGACCAAAAGAATGTACTGTGGAACACACTTTGAGTCCTACCCAGAAGCCCTTTACCCAGATGCCCCAGAAGAGCCAGAGTGTCCATTTCCCAGTTGCTGTGAATATTAGATACTAATGTACTAATGGTTATCAGCCACTCTTTCTCCAGAGAATTGCCCTTGATTCTTATAAGAGATTTTTTGCCAGGGAAGTTATGTCTAATCCTATGCAACCAGGAACAAACTTAGAGCCAATGATTGGCCAATACAGGGATACACAGTTGTGATGTGGCTTCTACTCCAGAGCTCAGCCATGGCATGGGGGTGAGACTAGCCCTTACTTAAGGTCACATCCTTGCTATCCTGCTGCATCCCCTTCATTACAGGATTTTCCTGGAGAGAATGGATCCCTTTCTCAGGCTCTGCTTTGGGCTTGACATACATGCACTATGGTTTGATAGTCCTTGTACTCATTCCTTCTTCTCTTCCCTTGTTTTTCAAACATGTATCAATTTGTTATTGTGGGCAAGTCATTTGCTTTTATAGAGCCAAACATCAGGAAGCTGTGGTGAGACTGGGCACTCACTTTGTTACTTTAGAAGTCAATCTTCTAAAGAAGGATTTAGAGGATCTATACATCCAGCTGTAAAACAATCTTGACTTACATATATTTAGTCTGGTCAATCAATTTCACAATTCAGCAAAAATAGGAACAAAAGAGAATTCCCATGATTTCTGCAAGCAGGGTCTTTACCCTGATGAACAATCTCTTGATAAAGCTCTTCTAAGATTCTTTGCGAACGTGCACCTAGGACACTCTCTAGCTCCATTTAAACAGGAAGTTAATATGAACTCACATCTCTAGGTTTATTATGTCTGTTCTTACAAGCAGAAACAATACTTCAGGTTGTGGACATAAAGCTGAATTGGGTTAATTAGCTAGTGTTATTAAGCCATTAACTTTATGTGCCTCCCAAGATGGCTCATTGAGCTCACTGAGTCACTATACTGACTATAACAGAAAGACTAAAGAATCTGTTACTTACAGTACTTCTACAATTTATAATTTCAAAAGAGTTTAGGAGCTAAGAAATGGTTTATCTTTTCAATAGCCGTGAGCTATTGAACTAACTGCACAGCTGCTGTATAACAAAGCTACTCAGTAGAAAACAAGAGGTAGGTGATAATAGCGAAACCCTACAGTGCAATCTCCATTCCCGTCTGGGGAGTAGTTAGAATCTTCGGTGCAGCCAACGAGCCGATAGAACAGGCCAATAGGTGGTGCTATTGCTATGTGGAATGCCCTGAAAAAGACAAAAGGAAGAACACGCTGTGGGAAAATATTTGCCAGAAAAAACACAAGACAAGAACAGACCCCGAGCTTCTGAATTCTTCAAGAGGTACATTGTTGTTTCCTCATAATTCCTGTCTGAGCTGGAACCATCACCTTATCATTAACTCATTGAGTTGAATTGTTCGATTTTTGTGTCCCAGGCCAATGCCATCACCGCTATGTCCATTTCATACTTCATGTTGTAAGGAAGGATGTCTATTTCAATAGATCTCTGATATTTCTCACCTGACTTGAAAAGACATCTTAACCCACGTGCAGAAGTAAATATACATTGTGACAGAGGTCTTTAAAAATAGAGGACAGTGGAAAGCTCCAGGGGTGTGTGTGTCGGCCCGGGAGGAGGGCGGGGGCATCTGAGTTCTACAACTTTCGGTAGGAAATTCGAATTACACAGTAATTTGGGGGAGGGGGGAGGAATTCAGATGAAATAATTCTTTAACTTCCTAAACTAAAATGACAGACAAGTTTCAATAAGTTTCATAAAATTTGAAATAGTTCTCACAAGGAGCATTAGCCATGGGGAGAGAAAGAGGACAATGTATGTAGTTAATAAATAGTGAAGAATCTTTCAAGCAGTGTTTTATGCATGGAGAATGGATTTTTTCTTTGTTCCTTTGTGATGGGATTCATCATCTTAGTGTTAGTTTTCTGAAATCAGTCTTCATGGTTTGAAAAGAGGCCCAGGTGCAGAAAGGAAATCACCTTGGGATAAAAATTTGACACAAATAATCAACCAAATTGTGGAAATTTTACCACATTTGGCATGCATTTTAAGACTAATTTGTGGAGACAAATTATTTTTGACTCCAATGGTCTCACTAGAAGACATTGTACTTATCAAATGAATCTAGTAAGCATTCTAAATTATTGCTACCCTTCAAAGAATCACAAAGAAAAATAAGTCATGTTGTAAAGCAAGGTAAAAAATAAGAAATAGCAAAAATAATGCTTCATAATTTTTATAAAGTTCTTTCTTAGGCAACTCATAGTTTTGCATCCTTTAGAGATAGGCAAAATAGCAAATGATGTCAGCTTACATTAATTGAATACTTACAGAACTATTTCTGCATTTTACCTCTATTAACTCATATAATCCTTGGAATGGCCATACGAGGTAGGTCATATTATTGTCTTCCTTTCCTAATAGAAGACATTGAAGTACAGAAAAGTTTAAGTAGCTCCCAAGGGTATACAACTAGTAATCAGCATCGCTGCAATTAAAACCCAGACAAGCTGACTTGTGCAATCATTCAATCATTATTTCTTTTTTTTTAAGATTCTATTTTATTTATTTTAACAGAGAGAGAACACAAGCAGGCAGAGAGGCAGGCAGAGGCAGAGAGAGGAGCAGGCTCCCTGCCGAGCAAGGAGCCCGATGTGGGACTTGATCCCAGGACGCTGAGATCGTGACCTGAGCTGAAGGCAGCCGCCCAACCAACTGAGCCACCCAGGCGTCCCTCAATCATTATTTTTAAAGACAAAAAGAGCATTGAAGTTTATATAATAATCTATTAAATGTGGTATTGAATTTAGACCTAAGGTCTTAATGATTTATGGCCTGATGGTCTTCCCTGAATTATATTCCATTTTGATTTGGACAACCCCAGACATGTCAAAAATTACAAAAAATTACAACCCCCTTTTGTAAAAAATTACAAAAATTACATCCCCCTTGAATATAAATGTGCCAGTCTAGCTGGTTTACCACAGATACTTCTTTGCACATGACCAGTAAATTGAGTTATTCTGCTCTCCCGGGAACCTCCCCAGATATTAGCTCCCACCTGAGAATTTTACTGTGGCTGGCTTAATGTTGCCATCAATGGAGAATTGCTAAGAGAGAAATCTCTAGACTTTAAGAGTCCAGACCTACCTCCATTCTGTCAAGAAAACAGGAGAGGATGAGATCAGCATTGGGTACAGGCATCTAGCATTCCTAAAAGCAACATGACCAATCTCCAACATTTTCCAAAGGACAAATAAAAAGGATAGGCCAGCTGTGCAGAAATTCAAGACAGCACTCTTATTGGCCAAAGGTTTACTGACCTTTTTTGATGTATTCATGTTTGGATGGTTCTTACAGTTTCTATAAAGATACTGAGTGTATCAGTCAGTTTAGACTGAGTTATGCTGCAGTAACAAAAGTACCTTCTACCCGCCGACCTTAGTATCTGACGACAACAGAATTTTCTTCTTGCTCATTTTATATGACAATCGTAGGTTGGCTTTGGCTTCCATCTGGAGCCACTCAGGCTGAATGAGCAACCCCCATCTGCCTGTCAACCACCAACCTGCCAGCCCCTGGCTCTGGGAAAAGAATGCTGGTGAAATCCCACAACAGCTCCTAGAGTTTTTGCTCACAACTCACATCTAGCATTTCTGACCGCATTTCATTGGCCAAAACAAGTCCCATAGCCATGATGAAGTCCATAGCCGGGAGAAAGAGTTACCTAATATTGGGAACAACAATACAATCCTCAGACGTATTGAATTATATTGTATAGGCTTAGGGAGGCACCTATCTGAATAAATTAACAGTAAAAATGCAAGCATGCTCCAGCAGCTTCAACTTAATGTCATAAGAGAAATATTAAAGAAGCCCCAGCATCGAAGTTGCTCTCAACCTTTCCCTGCAGTAGTCATGTCAAGCTGCGGCAGCTGACTGCAGAGGGCAAGGAGCAGAGCTCAGGGGGCTTCCGAGCCCAAAGTTCAATCACTCCTCCAGCACCGGTTACCGGGCATGGGCCAGGTCAGACAGCTTCTTATCTTGTCACATTGGCGAAAATCCAGCCCTCGCTTTTAACTCACGGCATTGCAATTCTTTTCAAGTACATTGCCAGGACTTTATAAAGATTGATGGAGTGCTGGGAAGTCATTGGGTTGAAAGTCCAGATGTACATAAATCACGTCACAGCATCATTTAATTCAGAATGCTTCTGCCCAAGTCATTACGGGATGGAAGTGAAGAGATTTATAGCGAGTCTTTGGGGATTTGTTGATCTGAAAGGCAAGAGATATTAAATGTATAATTTTGCTTCAGGAGTCACTGCAGTTGTTTTAAATCGACTGGGACCTTGACTGCTGCTGATTTAAAATGTATTTTAAATGATTGGAAGTATATTTGGGGGGCACTTTAGGATGAAGTGTTGAGTGTGATGTTTGGTGGTCCAAACTAAGATCTCATTTGCACAAATGAAGAAACCTATCCATCAATAAAAATTATGTCAGCAAACCTCTTTTTATTTTAAAGCACTGCTCTCTACCTTAGCTTATTCTAGATCTGCTGATTTTTACATAAGTCTTCTTTGGTATAAGAACCCAAGATCTTCGTGTTGGATGAGAGAATGTCCCATAACCCTCTGGTCTCGAGCCTAAGATCAATCTACATTTAAAATCATCCCAGTTTTCTCACCAAAGGATATGAAAGGGTACAATCCCAATTTATGTCCTCAGGGTCTCACACTAGCCAGGTCACTTGTCTTAAACTTGCAAAGTAGGTGACGTTTGCTATAGTTTGCTCGGAGCCCATTCTGTCTTGCTTCCTTTGTTCAAATCTCTTGATGTTCTCTAATGCCTCATTTCCCCTTTTTCCCATTTCCTATCAAAACCCCTTCTTTAGAGTAAATTATTTTTATTAAAAATTTTCCAGCAGATCTCCATACCTCACTGACAGAAAATTATATCCGTTAGCATAGACTGCAGCATGCAACTATCAATAAAAAACTCAACATTTTAGCCAAAGGAATGATGTTCTTTTTTTTTTAAAGATGTTATTTATTTGACAGAGAGAGACACAGTGAGAGAGGGTACACAAGCAGGAGGAGGGAGAGAGGGAGAAGCAGGCTTTCCGAGGAGCAGGGAGCCTGATGCGGGGCTCGATCCCAGTACCCTGGAATCATGACCTGAGCCAAAGGCAGATGCTCAACAACTGAGCCACCCAGGTGCCCCAAGGAATGATGTTCTAATCGGAAATTAAAGATAATTAAAAGTGAAAATGGGGTACATTTCTCTCTTTTGTAAAAATCAGTGGAGAAAATAGGACAATTTTCCAAAAGGACAACTGGCATATGTTGATGTTACATTTCTACCACCCCTTTGAAAAATTTACAGGAATTTTTGATAGAACAAATTTTTAAGGGAGGAGAGAAGTTTCCTCCCCAGTGTTACCTCTGAAAACACTCTCTACTAGGAAGGAAAGTCTAAACCTGTATTTTTTTCTAATTAATACTATAACTAATTTAATTTTATATAAATAGTGTGTCTTAGAAATTTTGAATATACACATTCATCAAACGTTTTATGTAAAGTTAGTCTTATTAAATATCCCTTTTAAAAATGGTTCTTTAATTGCAATTACAATAGAAAATTTTAATTTTTCCCCTGTCTGTTACTTCTCTAGCAGTTTTGTAAAATCAGGAGGTTAAATTTATGAGATTTTGGCCATATTTAAAGGTGTTGGGTTTTGAAGTTTGTTGTTGGTTCTTTCAGTTAAGGACAAGCTTCTTCAGTAAGGTAAGTAAGCACAACAGGGTCTCTCTCTTTGTTAAATTGGAGCACATGTATATTATTTAAGCTACATACAACTGTATTAACCATCACAAAAGGGCACCTGGGTGGGTCAGGGGTTAGGCCTCTGCCTTCAGCTTGGGCCCTGATCTGAGATCAGGGCCCAAGCTGGGATCGAGCTGGCATTAGGCTCTCTGCTCAGCGGGGAGCCTGCTTCCGCCTCTCCCTCTGCCTGCCTCTCTGCCTACTTGCCTATTTGTGATCTCTTTGTCAAATAGATAAATAAAATCTTTAAAAAAAAAAACCATCACAATTCATGGTTACAATATAATTGTATGATATAAACCTATATAATTCAAATAAAAATTATTTTACATTTATTGTTTAATCTCATCTGCGGAAAACCACCAATTCCTAACACTGAGTTTTAAGCTAAAAAAAAAAGCACTATTGATCACTATAAGACATTTTCTAACTTGAACCTCCCTTCCCAATTATAATTACCTACCATTCCTTTCCTATATGTGGAAAGGCATATTATTTTGTTTGTTTGGGTTCTTTTTTTATAAAGAGTTTATTTATTTGAGAGAGACAGAGCAGAGTGAGAGAGAGAGAGCATGAGCAGAGGGAGGGCAGAAGGAGAGGAAGAAGCAGACTCCCTGCTGAGCAGGGAGGTTGAGTCAGGGCCCAATCCCAGGACCTTGTGAACTGAGCCGAAGGCAGACAATCGGCTGAAGCACTCAGGTGCCCCAAAAGGTATACCGTTTTTGAGCTTTATTTAAATTATTCTCCTCGCTTTGTTTTTTTTTATTTTTGCCTCCAGTGCACCTACCTATTCATAAAAAGTATCATCTTTATTTACTTCACATTATCTTTTATTCATATTTTATCAAATGTTTACTTAACGGATAATACAGGGACTTGGTAATAAAAATTTGGACCATACAAAAGGGCACCAAATAAAAACATGAAGTCTTTCCCTCACCCCACACCTGTCCTACTCTTCAGAGAGAACGAACTTAACATTTTTTGGGTTTGGTGCTCCCTGGTGATTAGCTCTCAAATTCTAGACCAGTCTTATCCAATAGGAAAATAATGTGAGCCACAATTAACTACTTTAGTAGCTATATTTAAAAGAGTGAAAATAATTTTAATGCTGTATTTTATTTAATCCTAGCTAACCAAAATGTTGTCATTTCATATATATTCAACATAAAAACTATAAGTGAGCTATTTTAAATTCTGATTTTTTAAATGCTAAGTGTATTTCATAGAGCACATATCAGTTCAGACTAGCTACATTACAAATGTTCAATACTCCCATGTGGTGGGTGGCACCATATAGGATATCACAGGTCTAGCTAATATACTTATAGACCTAGAGTATTATTTAGCAATTTTAAATAGTATTTGCTGATTTCCTGCCATGAAAATGAAAACTCTAATACCTTCTCTACCCATTGTATCTTACAAGTCCTGTTAAATTTGTATTTTTGGTTCTCCCATTGGTCCTTTTTATTATTTATAAAACTATACCAAATCTTTATTTCTTACACCAATTGTAAACAGGTATCCCTTGAATTCTAACTGTGCAAGATGTGGAAATCCATATTCCCTCACTTCTCTTCATCTCCCTCACAATACCTCCATTATTTTTTAAAATGTCAAGGGTTCTAACCTATGCATTCTGTTCTATCATTATAATGAATTTTCTTGTCGTGTTTTAGATTTCCAGACATGTAAAACTAAGAGATAGCATTTGGAATGTTAAGAGTTTAGAAATATTTGTAAAGTCAAGCACTGTGATTAAACCCTTTGGAAATAGAATCTCACACTCTTAACCTATGTTACGTGGAGAAGAACATTCTGAGTAATTAAGGACTAATAGAGTCTCATTTCTAATAACCTATGTCTTACTCAAAAGTACACTTCCTGGGGTTCCTGGGTGGCTCAGTTGGTTAAGCATCCAACTCTTAACCGCAGCTCAGGTCATGATTTCAGAGTTGTGAGACTGAGCCCTGCACAGGCTCCATGGTCAGCTGGGAGTGCACTTGAGATTTCCTCTTCCTCTGCCTCTCCTCCATCTCCAGTGCACAAGTGCTCTCTTGCTCACTCTCTCTCTTCCTCTCTCTAAAATTAAATCAATCAATCAATCAATCAATCAATCTTTAAAAAAAAAAAAGCACATTTTGGGGCACCTGGGTGTCTCAGTCAGTTACACTTCTGACTACTGTTCAGGTCATGATCTCAGGATCCTGAGGTCAACCCTGTGTCAAGTTTCCTGCTCATTAGGGAGTCTACTTCCTCCTCTCCCTCTGCCCCTCCCTCTGCTCATGTGCGCTCTCTCTCTTTCTCAAATAAATAAATAGAATCTTTCTCTAAAAAGGCACATTTCAGTTTAGTTTGCTTCATTTGAGGACACGGCTTCATCATTCAACTTTATGAATTTTCTTGGATTCTCTTAGTACTTTTCATTTACCTTCTTAACTGAGGAATATTCTGGTTATTTTGTTTTTAGATCATCAAAATATTTAATCATGCTATTTAATACAGGAAGGTGACTGTCTTCTTAAAAGCTATCTCTGATAGCCTACCAACTTCCTTTTCTAATTTGAATTTATTACCTTGTAGGTGGCTGCTGAGCTGTGATTCTGGGATTTAATTCCATTGCCATATTGGTTAAATTCCGTTTTGTTTTGTTTTTTTTTTTAAGATTTTGTTTATTTATTTGACAGAGAGAAATCACAAGTAGGCAGAGAGGCAGTCAGAGAGAGAGGAGGAAGCAGGCTCCCTGCTGAGCAGAGAGCCCGATGTGGGGCTCAATCCCAGGACCCTGAGATCATGACCTGAGCCGAAGGCAGAGGCTTTGACCCACTGAGCCACCCAGGTGCTCCCAAATTCAGTTTTTTATATGCCAAGTATTATTCTTTTAACAAAGAAGTATTTTATTGGATTATATCCTGTAATAATTTTTTTTTTCAAACACATGCAGGAGAGGTAAAACTGGCATATTTTAATTTCCCAAGAAATATCAAATTTCTACTGTAGCCTCACATGTTGTAAATGTACAACATTAGTGTGTTCCTACACCCTGGCAATTACAATCCAAATGGGTCAGTTACACAGTTAGGGTGGTAAAATAAATCCCTGAACTTCTCTCCACTAGAGAAGCAAGTAGTGAAGCAATATCCCGCACTTTACCACACTTTACCTTTAGCCACTGTTTCATACCAGTTGGGAAATCAAAGTTTCATTTTACGGCCCTCCTGCCAGATACTTGTAGGAATTACAACATACTTTAGCATGTTTAGAAATGCCCTTTTTCCTGCCCACATCTTACAAAGACATAATTGCATAGTGGAAGCCTTTGGGAAGTTTTAAATATCTTCTGTGAACGAGGAGAAATGCAGAAATGTTGGCCAAGCTGATCATTTTCATGGTGGATCTCACACTTGCTTTGGCCACTTTCGGTCTCCTCTATGCTGTTTCCTTAATAGCAATCACAGCTATCTTCATCTTCGTCCTCTTCTATATGTTCAAAGGGATGGATAAACACTGTGCCTTCAGCAAGGGCAGAGTCCAGGTACTGGATTCCAGCGGTGCTACTGGGAAGGCATTTGCAAGCCGGGATGCTCCCCGTCCATTTTCCAGCTGCAAAAGAAGAGACACAAGGAGTGTGTTTTTGTTGGCTAGAGAGCGAGGAGCCCTCTGTTGTGGAGAAGGGGTGCGGGAGGACCTGCCAGAATGTTGCACCCACCCAACTGAGAGGTATTTTTTTAAAGACATCTTGTCCCCCAAATTAGATCAGCTTCTAATCCCATTAATTCTGGGTTCATCACTACTGAGCGATATCTTTAATTAAATAACAGAAACGTGTACAATATTACATCTTATTCCCTAAGGAATTTGGACCCACCAGCATCTTCTGTATGAGGCTATTTTTTTTGTATGAGATTATTTTTAAGGTGGGCAGGTGTCATGTTCATTTTAATTATCTCTTTTGTGAATGAGATCATGCAAGTAACATGTATGTTTGAGGTGAGAGGAAGAAAACCAGTGTTTCGTATCACTGCCCTCCATTTTTCCAAAAATGCAGTCAGCAGCCTCTGTAGGGACTAGAAACCATATTTGTTTTCAGTCGAAAGTCTCACTTAGCAACAAATCAGGGAATCCTACCTGTGTTATTCTCTCTCCCAAGCATTGGTTAGCCATAGGTCAAAAGTAGTTGAAACTTTTGTTTAAGTCTTCTCTAGCAGTTTGACTAAAAGGCTTGGTAGAAAAGGAAGTTTGAGAAAATCGGATTGCTCTTTCTATCTATGGGTTCTTTCCTTGACTCCAGGTAGCTGTCCTTAAGAGGACAGTGTATTTTCAGAATGGTCCTTGGAGCAAAAGCAGTATTTGAAACATGTGAGATGACAGAAAGGAGACTTACTCTATTTTTGGTCGGTGCCCTGGAACACTAGAGACTTTAAGGGGGGAAAAGTCATGGCTGTGTAATGATAATGCTCCAAACTCTGAAACAGGACTCATTTGGAATTACTGAGTTGTTTGTTCTATTTTATGACTTTGGTGCAGTGGAGACAGATGGATCAGTTTTGTCTTCTTTTTGTCAGGTAAATGGCCACCATAGGTGGTCTGTGTTTGGGTGTTTATGGTAGAAATCTATGTAGTCTATGGGATATAGATATATTTTCTCGGGAACAATATCTGCCTTGTTTGCAGAAGACTCTGGTAAATTGATTCCATTTTAGCTGTCATGATTACAGCTTCTTTTTTTTAAGATTTTATTTATTTATTAGACAGAGAGAGAGAGAGATCACAAGTAGGCAGAGAGGCAGGCAGAGAGAGAGAGGGAAGCAGGCTCCCTGCTGAGCAGAGAGCACGATAAGAAGCTCGATCTCAGGACCCTGAGATCATGACCTGAGCCAAAGGCAGAGGCTTAGACCCACTGAGCCACCCAGGGGCCCCATGATTACAGCTTCTTAAAACCAAGCCCATTCCTCATATTTCATCTTCACTGCCACGTGGACTTTTCGTGTCTAAACTTTTTAAAGTATTTCTCCGCAACAAATGGAACTCCTTACCAAAAAAGTAGCAAAATTTGAAGCAATAAGGAAAAGAGAATGAGCTTAGTCCCACGAACAACAAATACTTAAACCTTTAGTTGATCTTAAGCATCCTCGCCACATAGACACACACACACACACAAAAAACAGAAGGAAAATAATTATGTGAGACGTTGTATTAACTAGCTTGATTATGGTGATTACTCCACAATGTATACATATATCAAAACATCAGGTCATACACCTTAAATATATACTAAATATGTAATTGTATAGGTTATTATTGTATTATTTAATTATATAATTATAATATATTATATATAGAGAGAGTGTGTGAGGGAGTGCGCAAGCAAGGGGAGCAGCAGGTTGACATAGAGGGGGAAGCAGTCTCTCCACTGAGCAAGGAGCCCAAGGCAGGGCTTGATTCCAGGACCCTGGGATCACGACCCGAGCTGACGGCAGCCGCCCAACCAACCAAGCCACCCAGGTGCCTTTGTAGTAAGGGATTTAAAAATAATTCTTCAGGGGTCCCTGGGTGGCTCAGTGGGTTAAGCCTCTGCCTTCGGCTCAGGTCATGATCTCAGGATCCTGGGATTGAGCCCCGCATCAGGCTCTCTGCATGGCAGGGAGCCTGCTTCCTCCTGCCTCTCTGCCTACTTGTGATCTCTCTCTCTGTGTCAAGTAAACAAATAAAATCTTTAAAATAAAAATAAAAATAATTCCCCATTACACAGTTTCCAATTTTATGTACAGATGTAGCATGCGGGGTGTACAACCACACCGTAGTTTAAACCATTGCCTCTGTTTCCCACCTGCGTTCAATTTACAATCACAGAGGCATTATTTTGTGAAATGGTTTTTCAATTCTAAGTAAACCCAACTATCACGACATATCACAAAAGCAGTACACAGGGTGTGTATATATTTGTTTTTAAGTTGTAATTCACTCAGCAAATTATCTAGAAGGCACAGAAGGATGAGACCACAGCTTAGGTCAATTTTGATTCAAAGGAGCCAGAAGAACAGGTCCTAAATATGAGGCATTGCCTGAAGTCAAGAATCCTAGGGAAGAACTAAGGGCAGGGATGAGGGAGAGGAGCATGGAGAAGAGATGAAAGGCCATGACATGAGAGTCTTGGGTGTGCTTAAACTTAAGGGCTCTGGGGCGCCTGGATGGCTCAGTGGGTTAAGCATCTGCCTTCAGCTCAGGTCATGATCTCAGTCCTGCATTGGACTCCTTGATCAGCAGGGAGCCTGCTTCTCCCTCTCCCTGCTGTAACTCCTGCTTGTGCACACACACACACTCTCTCTCTGACAGATAAATAATCTTTAAAAAGGATAAACTGAAGGGTACCAAGTCGAGCAAAATACAAGTTTGTCTTGTAGAGCTTTGGGATACCTAAGAAACGTCGACACTCCACTCTGCTAGCATTCCTAGGTAATGAGCCACAGTTGTACCCCAACAAAGATTTCCTTTACAGTCTCTGCCATTTGTCCCAGAGTTCTCTTATCTTCCACGTGTTCCTATTGTAAAGGATTAGGTCAATGGTAATGATGTGATAAGAAAAGAAACCAAAGGTGCTCTGTATTTTGAAAATCTTGAGACTTGCCCTCAGTCTCCACCGCACCCCTACCTTACAGGTGTCTTCAGAGACCTGTTGGCCTTTTGGGGTTTGGGGTGCTCATGCCTTGCTGGGCTGATGCAACTCCCTTGAGGTCTTTTTGCATCCAATGCTGTGACTATCCATTAGCTTCTATGTGGGTTCCAGAAACTTAGCTTTAGTTTAGCGAAATTCTAAATGCTGTTAAGTGAGACTTCATTTCTTTTTTTTTAAAGATTTAATTTATTTATTTGACAGAGAGAGAGAGAGAGAGAGATCACAAGTAGGCAGAGAGGCAGACAGAGAGAGAGAGGAGGAAGCAGGCTCCCCGCTGAGCAGAGAGCCCGATTGGGGGCTCGATCCCAGGACCCTGAGATCATGACCTGAGCTGAAGGCGGAGGCTTTAACATGCTAAGCCACCCAGGTGCCCCGAGACTTCATTTCTAAGCCATATTATTTACCAGCGATTCAACTAGGGCTCCTTTTAGCTTTACCTTATAGAATGTAGCAGCTCAGTCTCAAATTCAAAAGGACCTTGAAAGTCTTTGAATACATTTCTCATCTGATTAAGAAATATATTCTGCGATACCCCTGAAAGATGGTTCTTCAACTTCTGCTTTAACATTTTTCATGAGAGGCACAAGACAGCCCATTGTTAAGAAGTTCTTTATAACATCCAGTAGTCTGAACCCCTGCAACTGCCAACTCTTTGTCCTATTTTTGCTCTCTTAAGCAGTCTGGAAAATAGTTGACTAAGTACAATGACTTCACTGGAACCATAAATCCTAAGAAGAAAAAGGAGCTTCCCTCCTGATTTTCTACTTGCTACTCACACCATTGAACAATGTTGCCCTTTGCAGTGCAAATAGGCTCCATTTAAAATCATAACTCGTAACATAAATCCAGGGTTTATTGTGTACTTTAATAGAGGATTCTTAATTTGTCTTTTCTGACTTCTCGTATGTATTTGTTAATCAAGAATTCTGAAATTCATTTCTTCAAAACTTCTGAAGTCTGGGAGAGCTGCCAATTTGCACTGAAGAGCAGCATTTTATTAGTGTGTTCATAACTATTAAAATGTAATTCTAATGCACTGACCCAATTTCGCAGCACTTCAGAAATTTAATTCAACCTCAGATGACTCTCCAGATGTCCAACAATTTTCCAGTGGATGTTGTTATTTAGAAGGTCAGATGAAATCGAACATTTTGGAAGATGGACAGACTTGTCAATATAATTTTTTTGTGTGAGTTCAGAAACAGCAACACTTCAAGAAGGCTAATCTTTACAGAATGAAGCCCCTTTTATCAAAGATAGCTGAAAGTGGAGAAAAATGAGACAGGGTCCAGCCATCCTGTTTCTGGTGGCTCTGAGACCAGCTAAAGCCTCTAGTGAATGGGCATTACCGTGGCCAGAATTCCTGTGGCTTTGTTACTAGGCTGGGGCAGTTAGAAGGTTAGCAGTCAAAGATTCTTCTAACTTTGTGAATGGCTGAGGGAGAGCAAGCTTTCAGAAGCTGCAAGACAAGGAGGGAACTCAAGTTTTGGAATGCATACCTGGAATGCATTATCTCTTTTTGTTTCTGCCTTTGGTGACATTCCTAATAATATATAAGCTTTTTTGAGTCTGGGAGTCCAATTAGGATCTTGACCACACTCCATCGGCGGTTTATGTCAAGTCACTGCCTTCTTAGGCTTCTGTTCTCTGATCTGAAAAGAAGACAATATGAACCCAATGACTTGGAAGGCTCCTTCAGGTCTATAATACTGTACATTTTATAGAATAACATGACTTAGAAATATGAAATGTAGTCAACCAAGATGGCAACCTGCACAGAGGATCTCTTAGCATTTCTCAAAATGTCCTGCTCATACCTGGGGGATGCATGAGATGTGGGAGCCCCCGAGGGACAAGGGGACAGTTTTCTGGAGCATTTATAGAACTGAGGGAAAATCTCTTGGGATGAGTTTTCTTAGAGACCCAAAATTTATCTTGGCATCCCTATTGCATCACCTGCTCATAATTAAAGGGTGACATCACATGCACACTTGCATCCACATGCACACCTGCATCGCACAGGCACCAATTATTCAGACAGGCTGTCCAAACTTCTACAGCTTTGCATTCATGTTATATCTGCAAACAAGACATCTCTTTTGTATTCTCTATTGACCACGTCATTACTTCTCCTTCAGGATCTCAATTAGATTATCCACAAAATAAATACATGGTATAAATAATGTTATTTGCCACTTCTGGGCTAATTTATTATTTTCAGGCTTTAGCCAGTAGATGCTTATTGCTACTCAGGGTACTAGACAGTTTGAGAAAACCAAGATCTGCAATAGGTAAACTTTGACTTCAAATGGGTTCCCATTATGTTCCAACTTGAAAGAATCTACGAACTTGACATGAATCAGAAAACTCATGCAAAGTTATCAACTACTTAAATAAGATCTAATACTTTTTCGAAAGTTAAAGTGTTAGCAAAAGCTCAGAGTACCCCGATTTTGATTTATTCATTTTTAATAGTCTATGTTTTGAATAGGCAAACTAATTCAGGTTATCCAATTGAGTTGCATTGTAAATCATCTTTGTGCCTTAGAAGGCAGGCTTTGCTAAAAGTAAATGGATTGTTTAGCATTGATTTCTTGACTATGGTGCCAAAAGCACAGACAAAAAGGTAAAAAAAAAAAAAAAGGACTGCATCAAATTTAAAAACTTTAGTGGATCAAAGAACACAAACAACAGATTGAAAAAGCAACCCATGAGATGAGAGAAGATATGTGCAAATTATGTATCTGATAAAAGGTTAATACCCAAGTAATATAAAGAGCTTTTACAACTCAACACCACCACCAACAAAACAACCTAATTATAAAGTGAACAAAGGATTTGAATAGACATTTCTCCAAGAAGATATATATATATATATATATATATATATATATATATATAGTCAATAAGCATATGAAAAGATGCTCGGTCTCACTAATTATTAGGGAAATGCAAATCGAAACCGCAGTGAAACACCACCTCACACTCATTAGAATGGCTACTGTTAAAAAACTAGAAAAGACCAAAATGTTAGGAAAGGGGTGAAGAACTCTGACCCCTTGTGCACCATTGATGGGAACATCAAATGGTGCAGCCACTATAGAAAACAGCATGGTAGTTCCCCAAAAAGTAAAAAAAGAATTACCATATGATCCAACAATTCAACCTCTGGGTGTTATACCTCCCCATGTTGAAAGCAGAGTCTTGGTCATAGCAGCATTACTCACAATGGCCAAAGGGTAGAATTGTCCACTGACAGAAGAATAGATAAACACAATATAGTATGTATATACAATGGAATACTATTCAGCCTTATTTAAAAAGAGGAAATTCTTACAGGCGCTACAACATGGATGGGCCTTAAGGATATCACGTGAAATAAGCCTGTTACAAAAAGACAAATACAGTATGATTCCACTTAGAGGAGGTACCTAGAATTGTCACATTCATAGAGACAGAAAGTAGAATAGGGATTGCCAGAGACTGGAGGGAGAGTGAAGGGAAAAGTATAGAGTTCCAGCTTCACAAGATTAAAAGAGTTCTGGAGATGGATGGCGGTTATGGTTGTGCGACAATGGGAATGTCCTTAATGACACTGAACTACACACCTGAAAATGGTTAGGACGGTAAATTTTATGTTATGTGTATTTTACCACAATTGAAAATAATAATGGAGGAAAAAGTAAATGAATTGTAATATTGGAAAAATTATATTGTTTCTGAATCAATATATAGAATAGTGTACAATTAAAGTGGGTTCTTTGTTTTTGTTTTGTTTTTTAGCCTGGCTCTAAAAACTAGGCTTTAGGACATGATGTTCTTTATGGGGCATTTTATATAGGTAAACTATTCAGATAATTTGGCTTTTTAAAAATTGCAAAAAACATACATGCCTTACCTCAACCCTCACTGCACAGTAAAATCAAGAGAGCTTTTAATAAATAATCATTGTTCAGTGTGGGGTAAAGCCCCAATATGGGAGGTTTGTGGGGTTTTGCTTTCTAAATATCCCCAAGTGGTTGTGATGTATGGCCAGAATTGACTGGCCAGGAAATAACTAATCTAAGCTCTCCCCCACTGAATTATCTTTATTAACCAGTGATCATTTGGTTTGTTCTTGGCACTAATAAACATGGCGTCTCCCTCATTGATTAGCTCCTCATGATAAAGAATTCAATACGGGTAGCCCCCACCATGGAAATCCTACAAATAAGTACTGTAGGTTCTTAGGTAAATTGAAAACTATTCATAATAAGTTTCAACAGCATTTATTAGATTTGCTTTCAGTCTAGAACAAGCTAAGTCAATAATTCACTCGATGCTCAGATGTAGTTAATTCTTAGGAAAGCCATTCAAATACTTTTTAGAAAATACATCTATTAACTCGATTAACTTAACAATTAACTGAAGGCCTCATTTGAAGGCTCCTATCAATACAGACCAAGTGGGGACCACAGAAAACAAGCAATTGGAGAATATTTACTATGTGATTGCTCTTGTTCAAGATACTCCAACTAGGTGACAACCATATCTTCAGAGGTTCTGGCTCATTATTTCCTTTGGGTATTAAGCCATCATGCTGCAAATGTCCAACCCTGAGTTCTTCACATAGTTGTAGCTGTTCCTCATATTGCCTCATGCATCTGAAAGTTTGGCGTCGGGGGCTCCTATGTGGCTCAGTAAGTGGTAAGTGACCAACTCTTGATTTCAGCTCAGGTTGTGACCTCAGGGGTGTGGGATAGAACCCCACGTTGGGCTCTGTACTGGGTATGGGATCTGCTTAGGATTCTCTCTCTCCCTCTCCCCTTGCCAACCTCCCCCCCCTAAAAAAAATAAAAGTGAAAAAAAAATAATTAAAAAAAAAGTTTTGGCATCAAATTGAAATCATGTAGGTTTGTTTGTTTGTTTGTTTTTTTCCTCTTCTAGGGGAAGGGCTATAGAAATAAACCCCATTTGAAATCTTTGTCCTATATATTGTTGCCAGAGTAATCTTGGTAAAACATAATGTGGTACTTGTTTTTAGGTTTGAAGACTTGTTGTAGCTCCTACTCACCTGAAGGAGAGTGATGTGAATACTGTAATCTGGTAGTCTTAGCCTTCTAACCATTTATTACCAATAATGCCACTGTGGGTTGGCTGATTTTCAACTGATGTAGGTTGTACATGCTGGGCTGGGCTCCAAGCTGCAGGTTGAGGCCATGTCTGGTCCACGGGTCCCTCATCCTCCTTGGACTGACAGCTACTTGAAGCCTGATCTTCTCAAGAAGGATAGAGGGAAACTTGTGGACACTAAGGTGTAGGTGGGTATTAGTACACTGTCACATTGAATCATATTCTTTGACTTAAGAAAGTCACATGATATCAGTGGATATCAAGAAGTACAGTGGATATCAACATGATATGAGTGGATAGCAACAAGAAGTACACTTGTTCGTCCATGGAGGTCATGAGAGGGATGAGTATTTGCTGAATATTAATTGAATATACCCACAAGCTATAAAGGGATAAAATTTCCATGATCAATAGCATTGTCAATATTACTCCTTGGTTCTTCTTCGCTATGAAATAAAATGCAGATTTAACATTGCCAAGGTGAAGTTAAATATAAAGGTTGAAATTCACATGCTTTACTCTTGAGATTTTCCATGATTTCAGTTAAAAAGAAATTGGGGCTCTTTGCTGGAAAGAAGCATATAGAAGCTGTGTCTGTCCTTTCTGGGGCAATTTCTCAAGACTGGAAATTATTCCATCGAGTGTCCTCTGAACTTCTTCCTCAGCATCCATCATCACTGCTGGTGGCTGAGCTCCCCGACAAGTGTACATAGATAGGACCAAATATCAGCGCTGTCTTGGAAAACAGGGGCTTTGGGGCTGCAACATCCTGGGTCTCTCACAGACTGGTTCTGAACTTGGGCAAATCATGTAAACTCACAAGTCCATAGTTTATTTAGTGAAATTTGCCCAAACTGACAAATAAGTTGCTGCGTTGATTAAATGAAATAAAATATGTAAACATAGTTCAAAATATTAACCAGAAAATACATATCTTTATTTTTGCTTGTCTAGACTGCAGTCTCTGTGGGTTTCCTTCTCTTCCACTGTATTTATTCAATTTGCCTTTACTTAGTAGTAAGGTGTTATTAGGAGTAGAGAAAATTTTTTCTCTTATGGATAAATAGCTAACTAGCATTCTTATATTAATTAATTGTTCTTAGAGACTACGGGCAGAAACAGATCATAATAAATATTGTGAATTATTTAAATTTGGTTTTAATAATAAGGAATACCATACTTGTTTCAAAATTCCCACTTTGGAATATCACTTAACAGATATTGACTGCAAATGAGATCACTTATTGAAGCAAATGATTTTTCTCTTTTTTATAAAAAATGGTAATTATTCCAGAGCACCTGAGTGGCTCAGTCTGTTAAGTATCTGATTTTCCCTGAGGTGATGATCCGGGGGTTCTGGGATGTAGCCCTGCACGGGGCTCCTTGTTCAACAGGGAGCCTGCTTCTCCCTCTCCCTCTGCCCCCCTTGCCTTTTGTACTCTCTCTATCTCTCTCATATAAATAAAATCTTAAAAAAAATTAAAAAATAAGTATCTAGGATACTAAAAAAAGAACAATGAATAAAATCATCTCTCAAATAATCTTTTAAAAAATAAATAAAATGTTATTTTAAATATAGTAATATTTGCAAGGTATTTCTAATTCCTACTGGATATCAAGGAAAGCTGCATTAGTTATCCAAGCAGACAAATAGATCACCTTGGGGTGGTAGGATTCATTCTTTCCAAAAACCAAAGGCTTCTCTTTCTCTCATTATATGTTTGGAATCCAAATATAATCATATATACTCATGTGCTAGATAAAATGAGGAATGAACCGGCATATTTAAAACAATGGCTCTCTTCAGTCAAATCTAATTGGAAAATCTAATTAATAATCCTAATAGAGAACAATTATTCCCTCTGGAAAGATAACCACTTTGCTGCACTAAAACTATTTTAGTTGACTAAAATTTGGAGTAGACCGAGCAAAGCCAAGTACCATTGCCATTACTGCAGTGCAAAATTGAACACGTGGACCAAAGTTTATAATGTGAACACATTTCAGTTTGCTTTAAAAATATTTAAGTGTTTTATTTCCAATGCATTTACCTTGACATTTAGGGAAAAAAAATTGTAATATTTCAGGGGCTGCTGATTCCTGCTCTGGACCTGTGAAGAACGTGGGAAGAGATAGGACTACACAAACAGTCCAATATAAAATTAGTGCTATGCCTATAGATATAAGCCGTCACGGTTTATTTTGCCTGAGGTTACCAGGAAAACCTTCACCAAAATGGAAGTATTGAAACTGAAAACGTTTTTAGTTTGAGCCTGGTTTGGAGCTTACCAAATAAAGAAGAGAGGAAATGAACGAGGAAATGTCTGGCTCAAGAGAAGCAGCAAGAGCAAAGGCAGGAAGAAATTAACACTCATTGTGGGAAATTGGAAATAAGATACAAATCGTGTATTGTTCTTCAGTGTCAAGTGACTGACAGGCCATATGGTATCTATGTTGCTTGTTTAAAATGCACTTTCAAATGGAGGAATCAAAACATTGTATGTCAACTAACTTGCTTCTTTTAGGAATGAGGAACCTGCTCTTACTAATTTCCCCTTGTAGGTGTGGAGGGAACTAAGAGGTTTGCATCAGCGACAGTCCTGTTGGTATAGTACGCAAGTCCCCAAATAGGAGCACCAAATCCAATCATGTCAACACTCAATTATGTTAAGTAGAGCACATTCAGAGATTTGCTACAAAATGTAAATAAATATTGGCAAACAAAAAAATACACATAGTGCATTTTACAACTATGAGAGATACTGAGAGATGGTCAACGGGATACCAAAAGATGAGGCTGCCAAGATAAGCCTAATGCAGGCTCATCTGGAGGCTCTGAGGGGGTCCCTGCTCAGCCATGGGCCCACTTTCATGCAGGGCTCTGTTAGGGGCTCTGTCTCTCTCTCTCTGTCTTGGCTTGTCTGCTGACCCCTAGCTAGCCACCTCTTTCTTCCGCCCCTTCCTTGCTTCCAGATGAACCTTGCCCCAAATCTGTTCTCTGGGTCCTTTTCCTCCAATCTCCATCACCCTCCCTTCCTAACCACCCCACCTGACTTCTTGATCTCCAACCCATGTGCCCCACCACAGAACCCAGAAGATTAAAAACAACAGTATATAGTCATGACTCAAAAGGAGGTGAAAAGAAAAGTGCAATTCTCTCCTTCCCCTACAGGTTTCTTTCTCCAAAGGGTAAATGTTGTTACTAATTTTTTATGTTTCCTTCCAGGAAAACTAATGGGTAAATACGTTATATTCTCTGACTGGGGTCAATCTTGTGAATTCTGCTTTTCAAGACTATCCTCAATGTCACCAAAAATTTTCAAGCTTAAAGCAGTTTGGAAAGTACTTCCTTTGGGTGGTTTTGAGTTCTGTGTTTTTTATTCTCCATTTTGAAAGGTTAATATTGTAATTTCTCTTTTGTTAATTAGGTTTGTTGGTATGTTACCTGTTGTATTACTTTTTTGTCCCTAGTTACTTGCTTTTCAATTTCTTTATCCACCTTTTTTTCTGTTTTCTAGTTGTTTCTTTTTATTTTTGTTATTTTCTTTCTTAATTTCATGTCTTTATTCTTTCTATCTTTAGACCTCCCATAGCTCATTCTTTCGCCTTTACTCTTTCTCGTTAGTTATGTAGATATGTAAGGCTATGTATTATGTAAGGCTATGTATTTTTCTCTACTTTTAAGTTTCAACGTTTATTGTTTTAATCATAATAACCTTGTAAATACTCTGCGATTACAATTTAGATTATTTCTTTGATCCCAGATATTTTATGGGAGAAAAATTTTAAGATTCTAGATAGTTTCAGTTTTTTTCTTTGATTTTGGTTATTATTTTTTTAGTTTTGCTTTGTTTCTATTTCTTTTTTTCTATTTCTATTTTTGTTTTTTATTTCTTATTTTTATAAATAAAATTTTTTATTATATTTTTTATTTTTCTATGTCTATTTCTATTTCTACTATTTCTACTTTGTTCTAATTCATGGAAATTATTTTGTAAATATGACTGATTGAAATAAAGTATATTCTTTGTTATTAGGATATAGCATTTAGCATACCTTGATGACTGTAGCCTTAATTATTTTGTTGAGAACTTTCAATTCTCAATTCTTACATATCTATAGTCTATTTTGTTTCTAGCATTTCTTACCATTTGTGGTTCATTTTTTTGTTATGATATTTATTGGTTAACATTTTTTGCAACTTATTACTTAGTAATTTTTACTGTGTATTAGACATTTTGTCTTTCTGTGTTTTGTCTCTTTCAAACTTCTCTTCCTTAAATTTGAACTTCTCCAATATTAAAACCACACCCTCAACTTATTGTTTTCTTCATCTGGAGTTGTTCATCCCTTAAAAGTTTGCCCTTTTTGTATTTCTTATATTATCTGTATTTTATACAACATGTATCTGTTGCCTGATCTGTCATAATTTTTTATTCATTTTAATGTATATGTTGGCATTTTGAGAGAAAAGTTATATTCAGATTTAATTCTGTCTTCTTGACATCTTTTCTGCTTTCACTACTGTGAGCTCAACTGAACCGGCCTTTAAATCTGCAAACTAATATCCACTTTACTAAACTTTTTTATTTTGGAGGGGGGCGATTTGGACCCTTCACTTTTTGAAATTATTTAGTTACTTCTTTGCCAGTGGCATGACCAGGCTTCTTGTAGCCTAAGATATCGGACAAAATGATACCACACAGGAGTTCCTGTAAAAACAGGGTTAAGCCAAAGAATTCTCCTGAAAACTACAAAACCAACGTGAGTTAGAGCAAGTCTAGCACTAAAATAGTTTCTGCTGAAAAAAAAAAACACCAAAAATAAAAACAAAAGCAAAAACATTTAGATCTTTTAAGAAACTACATTCTCAATGAGAGAGAGAGAGCAGCCCCAAAACAGTGCCTAAAGAATAATGAGTCGGTATTTACTGCTCAAAGGTTTATAAGCCATCAGGGTGGGTCTTCTAGTCTCACGGGACTCTTACACATCTGAGGTCAGGTGGGGGTGAGACAAGTCGGCTCTCTCCCATGTTTGGTGGTCGCTGGCTATCGACTGGTCTAGTATGGCCTCCACTTGGACAAATGGGCTCTGCTGTATGTGTGAGCTGATCCTCGAGCAGCCTGGCAGGGGCTTTTCCCCATGGTGCTGGAGTACTCCCAAGAAAGAGCGTGGAAGTTGGAGGTCCCTGACACCCAAACCAGGAAATGGCTCGCTCTCATTTCTGACACATTCCGTTAGCTGAACCACATCCAAAGGCCAGCCCAGATTCAAGAGGTGGGAAAACAGATCTATCCACCTTCTGATGGTGGTTGTAAAGTCACAGGGCAAAGAGGATGAAGGATCGAAGAATTGAAACACTGTAGCCAGCGTTATGTTACTCCCTAGAATTAAAATCCTTTTGCATTCATCTCCTTTACTTCATGCAGCTCAGGCTTTCTTAGAGGCTGATCATTCTTCATTAAAAGGAAGACTAAATAAATAAATAAATAAATAATAATAATAATAAAATACTTAAAAGGAAGATTTTTAATCATGTTTTAAAAATAGAAAGAAGCCTATTGTGTAGCAATTCATTTGGAGGCTCTTAAAATATATTATTTTATGTCCTGATGTCAGCATTTCCACTTTGAAGTTGTGAGATTTTTCTTAACTCTGGGAGTATCAGAAATATTTGCAGAGCAACTTCGAACTTTGCAAGCATCTGTATTTTTCAGACTAAAGGAATTGGAGAAAATTAATACTTATTCATATAGTGGTGTTTATAAACACTAGTATAACTTAAGCAAGATGGATTTTATGTAGCTACTGATGGGTTTTATTATAGTCTTGCCCATTTTCGGGAGTTGTTTTTTGTTCCTGAATGATTAACTTACATATCTCAGATTTGTAAGCATATAAACTATTCCCTGATTCCACAAAAGTTATATTATTTTTCTCATTCATACTATAAGCAGTATTCAGTTAAATAAACCTGGCTAGGAGGCGCATAACCTTTTGGAATAAAGAACCTTTCCAGATATATTTGTCTAAATTGGGCAGGCCTGTTTCAGATACATGAATCTTCTTCTAAAAGAAATCTGTGATTTGCTCCTTTTGAACTTGTCAAGAACCAACAATGACTTGAAATCATAGTGTTTCATAGAGATGTTATTTGGTAAAACTGCTAGAGATCAAAGCTGGAGATGAAAAGAAAATATCCAGAACATATGCATCAAACATTTTCTTGTTTAACAAACAATTCACGTGAAAAAACGAAACAGGGGCGCCTGGGTGACTCAGTGGGTTAAGCCTCTGCCTTCAGCTCGGGTCACCATCTCAGGGTCCCGGGATAGAGAGCCCCGCATCATCGGGCTCTCTGCTCAGCAGGAAGCCTGCCTCCTCCTTTCTCTCTGCCTGCCTCTTTGCCTACTTATGATCTCTCTCTGTCCAATAAATAAATAAAATCTTTAAAAAGAAAAGAAAAACAAAACAAAACAACAACAAAACAAAACCATTCACATGTAAAGTGAAATGGGGAATTCTGACAATTCTTAAGTACTTTAAGAAAGCTATTTGATTATGTTTTAGTAAGGCTTGAGTTATCCATTGGGATAATTATCATTTTTTATAAAGATTTTTTATTTATTTTAGAGAAGGAGAAGGAGAGAGCATAAGCAGGGGGCAGGGGCAGAAGGAGAAGCAAAAAAAAAAAAAAGTGAAAATGTCCTAGAACTCTTTCAATCTCTAAAATCTACTTTTTAATAAAAATTATTTGAATCATGATTCTGGTTCAGCATTCTCATTGCCTCTTTCCCCCCCATTCCCAATACTTTCTCAAAAATCAAAGCTCTTAGAAAAACAGGCCAGTGTATAGAACTCTCCAATGTGTCCCTCAAAGGAGTGCCATAAAACACTTCAAGATAGTATTTTTTTAGCTTAAAACTTATGCCCCTTGAATCATGGAAAATACACTATTATATCACTTCTCTCAATATTTTTTCCCTCTCACATGCCATTAAGATGAAATGAGAATATGGGATAGAATTCCATGCACTTCCTTGTTCCCAATTTGGAAGGTGACTTATATAAACATCCCCTTCCAAATTCACCCCTTATGTCTTTTCACAAGCCTAATTACAGAAGCAAATTTTATTCTCAAAGGGAGATTGAAACTCTGGAGGAGTTATAACTACAAAGATGTGGAGTATGTTTTTAAATAAATGAATCTCACTTGTTCTCCTTATACTCTTTAAAATTTGAAAATATTTGGGAGCACCTGGGTGGTGTAGTTGGTTAAGCATCTGACTTCAGTTCAGGTCATGATCTCAGGGTCCTCGGATCAAACTCCATGTCAGGGTCCCCACTCAGTGGGGACTTTGCTTGTCCTTTTGCCCCTTTCCCCAGTCACGTTGGCTGTCTCTCTCAAATAAATAAAGTTTTTCAAATTTTAAAATATTTGGGGAAAAGAAGACTTACCATACCATATTCTCACATTAAAAACAAAACTCTATGAAAGGAAAAAGTCAAAAGGTTGTTCTTGAATCCCCTGCCCTTGAGATAGCCATTGTGAAGAGCTTGATATTTATTCTTCCCAACTTTCTCTTATGCTTATTCTGAAATATGTTATGTACTTACAAAATGGTATCAGGCTACACAGATCAGATTAAACTTGGTTGTTCCATTTAAAAATGTGTATCTTCCCATCATTATGTGTATACCTACTTAGGGTTGCTGGATATTAGCAACCTTTTTAATATTGGCAAATATTTTGCCAGCTTGGTAAGTGGAGAATTATGTCATTTCACTTTGCATTTTGAAAAATCAACATCACTCATCATCCAGGGAAATACAGATCAAAACCACAATGAGATACTACCTCACACCTGTCAGAATGTCTACAATTAACAACACAAGAAACAGGTGTTGGCAAGGCTGTGGAGAAAGGGAAACCCTCTTGCACTGTTGGTGGGAATGCAAGCTAGTACAGCTACTTTGGAGAACAGTATGGAGGTTCCTCAAAAAGTTAAAAATAGAATTGCCCTAAGACCCAGCGATTGCACTACTAAGTATTTACCAAAGGATACAGATTTGAAGGGGCACCTGCACCCCTGATGTTTATAGCAGCATTATCAACAATAGCCAAACTATGGAAAGAGCTCAGATGTCCTTGAATGGATAAAGAAGATGCAGTGTATATATACACAATGGAGTATTACTTGGCCACCAAAAAGAATGAAATCTTGCTATTTGCAACAATGTGGAGAGAGCTAAAGTGTATTATGCTAAGCAAAATGAGTCAGTCAGAGAAAGACAAATACCATATGATTTTACTCATATGTGGAATTTAAGAAAAACAGATGAATATATGGGAGGGGAAAAGAGACAGAGAGATAAAGAGAAAGAAACTGTAAGAGACTCTTAACTATTGAGAACAAACTGAAGGTTGATGGGAGGAGGTGGGTGGGGATGGGACAGATGGGTGATGGGTATTAAGGAGGGCACTTGTTGGGGAGCCTGGGTGGCTCAGTGGGTTGAAGCCTCTTCCTTAAGCTCAGGTCATGATCTCAGGGTCCGGGGATGGAGCCCCACGTCAGGCTCTCTGCTCAGCGGGGAGCCTGCTTCTCCCTCTCTCTCTCTCTGCCTGCCTCTCTGCCTACTGGTGATCTCTCTCTCTCTCTGTCAAATAAATAAATAGAATCTTAAATAAAAAAAAAAAGGAGGGCACTTGTGATGAGCACTGGGGGTTGTATGTAAGTGATGAATCACTGAATTCTATTCCTAAAACCAATATTGCACTGTATATTAACTAACTAGAATTTAAATACAAATGCAAAGAAACAAAATAAAAATAATAAAAGTGAATATTAGGAAAAAAAAGTTACCCATGAGTTTGGTGTTGCTTATATTACCAAATATCTTACTCTAATAATGGAAAACATAATTAATTTAGAAATTAGATATTTCTCAGAAACTCTATAGCTGAGAATTGCTAAGAAGTATTTCTTGGGCAACTCTTGAATTTTTTTTCTATTTTTAATTTCTTTGGATTGCACACAGATTCTGAGATTTATAAGCCTATCTTCTCCATCTAGCTGTGCATAATTTTTTCTTTTGGCTACGAGGAAGACATTCAAAAGAAAAATATTTCTAAGTTATACATTTATTTTGATTTTTTTTTAAAAAAATCAAACAGTAGATAAACTGCAAAATAAAAAATCTTTCATCATCCGGCTTACCACTTCCCAGAGGCAGCCACTGTGAACAGCTTGGTGTTTATTCTTATGAGCATTTTCTATGCATAGGCCTATATCTATAGCTGATCTAATCTGTGTCTGTAATCTCCATATGTATCTGAATCTAATTATACATATCTTAGACACTAGCTTATCTCTTCTTCCTCTTTAATAGCTACATAATATTTCACTGTATTAACTTGCTACAATTTATTAAATTGTTTCTTAGTGTTGATAGATATTTAGGTAATTCCAGCTTTCATGTTTATATAAATGGTTCATGGCACATTCTTGTACGTATTTCTTTGCAAACATATGGGAATATATCTGTAGGGTAAATCTGCAAAGTGGAACTTTTTGGTCAGAATGTAGGCCCACTGAAAAGTTGGTAGATGTGTCCTCCAAAAAGTTCATGTCAATTCATATCCTTACCAGTTGTGCATCAGGCTGGTTTCTCTTCCCAAATCCTGGATTAATGATGTCATTCATTACTCAATCTGACCGGTAGGAAAAGAAAAAATTCTTTCTTAGTATATGTGCTGCCGAAGCGAGCACAGAAAAAATTCTTTCTTAAAAAAAAAAACAAAAACAAAAAACAGTTTAGGGTGCCTGGGTGGTTCAGTGGTTAAGGCCTCTGCCTTCGGCTCAGGTCATGATCTCGGGGTCCTGGGATCAAGCCCCGCGTCAGGCTCTCTGCTCAGTGGGGAACCTGCTTCCCCCCCTCTCTCTGCCTGCCTCTCTGCCTACTTGTGATCTCTCTCTCTGTCAAATAAATAAACAAAATCTTTAAAAAAATAAAAAATTAAAAAAAAACTTAAAAAGTTTAAAAACGCTAAATGTGGCTGAGCATCATTAAATATATTATTGGACATTTATCATTTGAAAAATGTTCTTTTACTCTCCAAGAGATATACCAAATACATGACCATTAGAGTGGTTTTAAGTTTCTAAAACCTAAAACATTTCCCTGGGAATCAATACATAAATGATTAGAGGCATGGAAAACGGGCCATAGTAATGAAAGATCCTTTAAACCTGTAAGCTGGTTTGTTTTAGAAGGAGCAAAAAATGGGGTCACCTGGGTGGCTCAGCCCATTAACCATCTGACTCTTGGTTTCAGCTCAGGTCATGATCTCGGGGTGGTACGATTGAACCCCACATCAGGCTCTGTACTAAGGAGGGAGTCTGCTTCTCTCTCTCTCTTTCTCTCCCTTTCCTTCTGCCCCTCCCCTGGCTCACACTTTCTCACTCTAAATTAAATGTATCTTTTTTTAAAAAAAGGAGCAAAAGCATTCTTACTGGAAATTAATATTTCAAGATACACTGATACATTCTAAAACCCAAGTACCATGGTCATCAGGAGTCTTAAGAGTGTCCCACGTGTCAGATATAGTTGCAATTAAGACCAAGGTAGCTCCTAAAACTTGCTCTAGAAAACAGTACAGGGCTTTTCAAATTTTAAAGTGCTCCTAAATCACTGGACATCTTGTCCAAATGCAGATTTTGAGTCAACAGTTGTGGGGTGGGGCCAGGATTGTGCATTTCTAAAAGCCCATGGATGATGCTGCTGCTACTGGTCTAAAGACCACATTCTGAGTCCAGAAGGCTCTAGACTTGAACAGTTTAGCTCCTCATCTTGTAGACACAAAAAAATTATAGTTACTATACCCCGATATCCTCTTTTTTAGCTTAAAGGAACACACAGAATTTGCTTGTTTTAAGCTAACAAACATCCTATTTGTGTGACATAAATAATATGCGAACAGATTTATGAATAATACAACATCTGTAGCCCTTAGAAAATAAAACAGTTAATTAGGGATCACATGAATTATGTAATCATTATTTTTAATGTTTTGTTCTTTCTAGGTCATTCAAACCGCCATCCACACATGAATAACAAAGAAATTCTCATAAACAAGCAGAAATACCCAAGAGGCATGAAGAATTTTAATGCTTCAAAAATGCACGTCTTAGGATAATACAGAGGCAGACAAGACAGATTTTCGAACTCGGAAAACTCAAGTACCGAAACTTGTAGCAATGCCTTTGGAGCTTGAAATACCTAGAGCCATCAAAATGTTCAAGAGTGAAATTGAAAAATGTTTCTTCAAAATGCCTAAGCCAACCAAATGTGAACATATTTGCCATCATGGCCAAACTGACCAGTGCTTTTGCTGATCCCAGCCTGGGCCAAGTGGGGCATCCTTCACTCCCCGACTGAAGACCAGTGTCCAGTCCGTGTTTCCTTCTACTTTGCCCAGGTGGGAATCCTCTCTCCACTATGACACGCAGTCAGTACTGTACTTGTCACACACGTACAAAACATTCTCTGCTTTACGTGCTTTGGTTATTTGTTGTCTTTCCGATTTCATCCTTAGATTATCCTTACACTTTAGCAACTGTCTCCTAGCTGCTCTGTATGGTCAACAGTGCCAATCCAAGTGCTGTGAGAAACACATTTCTGAATCAGTAAGTCCCCTCATGAAATCTAGAGCTACTGGGATAAATGCTGTATATTGCAAGGAAAGGTGAAGATGAATGAAGGAGGACCATCAGCTGAGGAATGGGCTTATCAGAGTCCTCAAAAATTCAATAGGAAGGAGCAAAAGTTAGAGTCCTAAACATATGTTCATGTCTTACTAATGGTTAATTCCTTAAGAGTAGTTAGTCAGCAGCAGAATTCTAGATTTTAGAATTCTAGTTCCTACCTTTGCTACCCTAGAAGTGAAGACGAAACTATGATAGTGTCAGGAAAACAGCTGGGCTGGAAATGTGTCTGAGGAGCCATTGAGAACGGAGAAACGGGGGATGCTGGCATCCTGGAATGTTGCCTGGATTCAGCACTGGATTCTCCAGGAAGCTGTGCGGTTCACAAGTTTACTTAGGGAAGTTGCATCCCAAGGAACTGGATTGGGAGAGAGTCATACAAGGAAAGTATGGGATCAGGCTCAACAGTATGGTGGGAAATTGGGGCTCCATCCTCCAGGGGAGGTTTTAGAAGGTGCAGGGACTACACCTCAAAGCTGTCCACCAGTTGGTCAAGTTATGGGGGCAGAGGAGCACTGTTCATGACCTTGCACTTCTAGGATGGCATCTGCTTCAGAATAGCTGGATGGTTTCCGGAAGGAAGACGTGGCAGAGGAGAAGCTGCAGAGCAGAAAGCAACAGACAGGTGCTGCCATTGACGCAGGGTGCAGGCTGGAGAGCCCTTCACCAAGCTGGTTGCTATAAAAGGGTGGGCAAAGAGGATGTGATCGAGGGCACAAGAGGGGGCTGCCACCAGCTCTCAGAAGCACATGAGTCTCCTGCAAATCTGTCTGCACTGGCAGTCATGAGCACAGGATCGCACCCATCCCTTCTGATCAGAAGTCAGAGAAAGGGGCACGAAGACCAAGAAGCAGCCAGAGAGAGGAACTCGTTGGGGAGTGGAAGAAGCCAGGGCATTGGGGAAGTTGCCTTTGCCCAGAACTAACACCTTTTCTATGCTCCAAACACAGACTAACACCTACGAGGGAGTTTTTCTTTCTCCCTATTGACGTTTTTGATACTTGGTTGCAATTTCTCTCAACCGGAACCGGCAACTCTGATACAGCCCCGCCATCTGCCAGCCATTTTTTTTTTTTTTTACCTGCTCCTTAATTACTTTATTGCTTCTGGTGCTCTGGGTTTCAGGGAACTCTGTCAGCTTTTTCTGCTCATACCCTTTCTTAGTTTGGGTTGCTCCAAAAGCTGATCCTGAAGAAAGAAAGTGGGGACAAGTAGTCTATTCCTGGGGTACGAGTGACCTCAGGAAGTGCTGTGAGTGCGGAGGAAGGTGATCAGTAAGGCTGTGTGCCTGAGCAGGTTTTTGCCATACAGTTTTTCTGGGAGTTTGCCGCACGGAGGGACAGGGAAGCTGGGGTGTCTATGCACGGGCCCCAATTCCTCATGAGCCCACTGTAGTTCCCACTGCCCTGCACATGGGCAGAGCGAGCTCTCTTAGTGCTAAGAAAGCCTCCAGGCAGAGAAATCGGGCAGAGGAGTGTGGACGGTTGGGGGGAGGAGATGGGGGTATACTACGGGGGCTAGGAATCTAGAAGATAGCAGAAGGGATCTAGACTGCAGCTTCGGTAGCATCTACTACACACTCAGATGATGTTGCAAAGGGCCAAATATCCAAACATGGAGAAAAACAACAGCAACAACCCCTGGTGCCATCTAGATGGAAAGAATAGTTCATTAGTACCAGATTCGAAGGAATGAAAATTACCTTTGAAACTGACATTATTTATCAAACTTTGCAGATAAGAACTTCACAATGGCATTGAATCTCCTTAAGAAAAATCCCCTTTGCTATTATTGAAGAACAAATTGGGAAAGAAACCAACATGTTTATTGCTTTGGCCTAAGAACAAAGGACCTCACCCCTGTTAAATACCAACTGCTTGGCTCTGACCCTATGTGAACACATGGAAACCTGGTGTGTGTGTGTGTGTGTGTGTGTGATTCTCTTACACTAGTCATTGCTGGAACACCACCAACATGGAGTCACTCAAAGATCAGAGGGAGTTTCACCTTTTTTTTCCTCTACCCTATGCTTTCTGTGGGAAAAGCTTGATAACAATGTATGCAATTTGCTGAGGATTCCGTGGATTTCACTGTGGATGGATGACTGTACCAAGCACAAAAGAGAGGCTATAAAGGAAATACTTTCAGTGGCCTCGTAGATTAAAAATTCATCCTGATTCTTCATTTTCTTTACACCCCTCTGCTACAGCTTTAGAGGGAGCTGAGACTGCAGCTCCTTCTGTCCTGGGCTTGGCCACATAGCAGACATGACATAAACCTGAATATTGGGCTTGTCTTCTTGGCCAGAGTGATTCTGCAGGAGAACATGCGCTCAGTAACTGCCACTCCTCCTTCAGCCTGGGAGCCTGCTGGCCCCCAATCCCAGCAGGGAGCTTCCGCTGAAGCTGACGCAAAGCTGCCCAGCCAAGCCTCTTCTAGATGAAACAAGAGCAGTCAACCTGAAGTCTCAAGCATGCGGACGGACGCTTATGGTTGTAAACCCCTGAATTTGGGGCTGAATTTATCAAGCAGCATTATTGCGGCATAATAAGAGTTCTCGATAAATACCAAAGGTTTTATTATACAACTCCCTCTCATTTTTATTTATATTTACAGAGTGTTTATTATACCAACGTATTCATTATCCACAGAGAAGAGAGACTGAGGGAGAAGAGTGGAGAATGAAGATGATGATTTTTTACTGGTACTCCATCTATTTCGATAGTCAATTTTTTATAACAACGCACTTGGTATATAGTTATATACACTATATATAACTATATGGTTATATATATATGTATAACTATATATAGCTATACACCAAGTTATACTATACACCATAAATATATGTAATATATATATTACACCAAGTTAGACTATAGCATGTATAGTATAACTTGGTGTAATTTATGAAAGAAAAATAAATCTGACAAACCTGTTTCCACAAATGAAGAAGAAACAAAATATTATTATATTACATTCGGTCAACATTTAACTACTAAATTATCATTTATATAATGAATTCAAGTCTTGCTACTCAAAGTGAGATCCTGGGACCTGCAGCAATGGCACTACCTGGGAACTAGTTAGAAATCCAGAATCTGGGTACCTGGGTGGCTCAGTCAGTTGAGTGTCTGCCTTCCGCTCAGGTCGTGATCACGGGGTCCTGGGATCGAGCCCCGCATCGTACCAGGCTCCTGGGCATCTGGCTTTTCCCTCTCCTTCTGGTGCTCCCCCTGCTTCTGCTCTCTTTGTCAAATAAATAAAACCTTTAAAAAAAGAAAAGAAATCCAGAATATTAGGCCTCATCTAGACCAGCAAAATCTGTAACAAGATCCCCCCTGTGATTCTTGCGTACAGGCAAATTTGAGAACCAGTGCTCTAAAAAATTAAACATTTTCTTTATTGCTTTAATCACTGAAAAAGAAATGGTTTGGTTTTTTTTAAAAGATTTTATTTATTTATTTGCAAGAGAGAGAGAGATCACAAGCAGGCAGAGAGGCAGGCAGAGAGAGAGGGGGAAGCAGGCTCCCTAGAGAGCAGAGAGCCCGATTCAGGGCTCGATCCCAGGACCCTGAGATCATGACCTGAGCCAAAGGCAGAGGCTTTAACCAACCCAGTGAGCCACCCCGGGCACCCCAAGAGATGGTTTAACAAGTAAAATATTTTATTTCTTTCTGAACACGTGAAAAGTATTTGGAAGTATTTTCAAATAGCAGAGATAATTTGTGAAGCCAATCCTATTACAATAGTGAAAAGAAGAAGGTTGAAATGTTAAGCACAAAACTTGATTTTTTTTCAGCAACTAGGGAAGGGAGGACAACAGAATGAAAACAAAACAAAAAATGGGTGTTTACATATTTCCAGAGGAATAGGGTGAATTTGGAAATCGTGCTTTTTCTTTCCACAACAAAAATCAATGCTTCTCCTTCCTGAGTGGAGAGTCAGCCAAACCCAGGCTGTCTGGATTCTGGTTCCCAGGTGAACCTGCACAGCCTCGCGTGGAGACAACGCGAGGCAGTCGCCTGGGTAATTCCGCAGTCCCCGACGCCCTGGAGGGGCCTCGACTTCCTGCTTTCACCTGAAGTCAAATCCATCTCCCTCACAACCTCTCACACCACTCCCACCCCATCTCTGCCTTTCCCAAAGGAAGTTCCCCCCACCTGGTGTGATTCCACCTCTAATTAGTCATGACTTATTTGCATGTGCGTTTCCTCATCAAACGTCATTAGCGTCATTAACGAGAGGAGGAGGTTCCTGTTGCCTGGGCCAGTGCAAGTAGGACATCCATTGTGCCTATTGATTGGACCCTACTTCTAGTTTTTCTGTTATGCTTGTACCTTTTTTTTTTAAATATTCATTTATTTTAGAGAGAGAGCATGCACAATGCACAATCGATGGGTAGAAGAGGAGAGGGAGAGAATCTAAATCAGACTCCCTGCTGACCCTGAGTTGAAGCTAGATCTCACAACCCAGACAGAGATCATGACCGGAGTGGAAATCAAGAGTTAGTTGCCTGACTGAGCCACCCAGGGGCCCCTGTTACGTTATTACTTTTAAGGTAAAAAAAAAAATGTAATTTTTCCCTCGGTCCTGCTCTTGTTTTGTGGTGCTCCCCAAAGTATCCAGGTGATCTGTCTAATTTCTCTTAGATCTATTAATTAACTTCTCTCATTTCCTCTAGATAATGCTGCTGGGCTTTTTTCCATGGACTTCTTGGCCATTTGTAGGTCTTCTTTGGAGGAGAAAATTCAAGTCCTTTGGCCATTTTTGAATTGGTTCACTTGTCTTTTGTTGTTGGATTGGAGGAGTTCTTTATATATTGTGGGTTCTATAATGTTATCAGACATACAATTTGCAAATATTTTCTCCCATTGCATGGGTTGCTGTTTCACTTTCTTGATAGTGTTCTTCAACGCATGAATTCTTATTTTATCAAGACAAATTTGTGATGCCTGGGTGACCTAGTTGGTTAAGCACCTGCTTTCGGCTGAAGCCATGATCCCAGGGTCCTGGGATCGAGTCCTGTGTCAGGTTCCCTGCTCAGCAGGGAGCCTGCTTCTTTCCCTGCCTGCCTCTCCCCCTGCTTGTGCTGGCTCTCTCTCTCTCTCTCTCTCTCTCTCTCTCTGGCAAATAAATAAATAAAATCCTTTAAAAAATTTAAAAACATATTTATTTTTTCTTTGGGTGCTTGTACTTTTTGGTGTACTTTGATGTCACATGTAAGAAACCATTGTCTAATCAAAGGTCATTGAGAATAATTCCTATATTTTTGCTAAAAGTATTATAGTTTGACTTCTGGTGACCCATATAAACTAATATGTCCACCTATCACTCTATGTAACTTCTAACATGGTTTACTTTTCTTCACAACACCTCTCATTTCCTGACTTATCATACGTGTTTTGTTACATGTATCTCTTCCCCCTACTGGTTTATGTACTCTGTGAGGATGGGGAAGTTATTTCTTTGGTTCACTGCTGCAACCTCAGGGCCTAGAACAGTGCCTGACACATAAGTACTTAATAATGATTTGTACAATGAGTGAATCAATGAATAAACATCCTTTTGCACAGACCATTATGTTTAAATTTTTCATCTATTCAAAACTTCCTGGAAAAAATGAATGATTAATGGATTGCTGCGATGCCAATGAAAGTTAAAGGATAATGCTGTGAGGACTGAGATCTCGATCATCTTATTATCCACTATCACCCTTATCCACTCTAATGGCTTTGTGTCATGGCTGGATCTTCTAGATGTGAACAAGGAATGCAGTTAATAGGCACTGGAACATGAATTCATAATGCTCCATTATATTACTCTGTTGGATTCTTCTTTCTGTGTCATCAGATGCATAAAGATAATTTTCAAAGGAATTGAAGAGAAAAAGAAGTGTTAACCGTGAACGGATAATAAACACAATAGGAGTTTATTATTTATTCTTTTTTCCTAAATGGTCTTCCTAAAATGTCTGAAAGACACTTTAAATCATTAACATATTGAGACTAGCAACCACCAGTAACAGTTTCCTTTCCAAGGTATTTAAAAAAGTCTTCCTTCACTGTTTTGAACATGAGTTATTTTAAACTTCTAAGAACTTAGCACAGAAAAGGAAACAAAATTCTCAATGCAACCATCATTTCACTGCTTGGTTGTATGAGAGGAAAATATCACGGATCTTACTGGCAAAGCCAGAAAAGGAAGGCAGTGGGCAATAGGACTGAAAGTAGGCAAAACTAATCAGACTGTCTCTAGAGTATGTCTTATCTTAAGTGTAGTTAACAAACTTTCAGTACATGGTTATACCTAGATGACCCCATGTCCTCATATACATCTGAGCTTATGAATAGCATGAAATGAATTCAAAATAAAATCTTCTTATAGTACAAGACATGGCAGTCATTAAAATAAGATGAAGCAAGTGTCATGAAGTATGAAAACATGGTACTTGAGTTCTATTTATTCAAAAGTCTTCACTGAGCTGAGCATGTTCTTTTAACAAATTCAATTACTGATTTGAATATGTATTATATTTTAATTATTGCAGCCATGAAAAGAAGCACTGGTTAAGGATGCATTTAATAAAAATATCTAATCAGTTTGAGTTAGTCAATCATTTAAGTTTGTTTTTTTCATGAAGATCTAATTTCTAGAACATTTGTGCCTATATTTTTTGTAGGTACATCCTTATACTCTGGTCTATTTAGTACATAAATTATTTCAGAATTATACAGGTTTATCTCAACTGCTTTTCTAGAAAAGTGTTAAATGAAAAAGAAAGGTTTTGGTTTTTTCCATAAGTGTTATATATGTACAATGAAGAGTAACTTCCTGATTTCACTGCTGTGTTTTGTTTAATTAACATAACAATGCAGATTTACTCTGCCCATATATGGAATAGTAAGAGAAGTTTGAGAAGGAATAACTATCAATTAATACAGGCCCAGGGCGCCTGGGTGACTCAGTGGGTTAAATAAAGCCTCTGCCTTCAGCTCAGGTTATGATCTCAGGATCCTGGGATCCAGCCCTGCATCATCGAGAGCTCTCTGCTCAGCGGGGAGCCTGCTTCCCCCCACCCCCGCCTGCCTCTCTGCCTACTTGTGATCTCTCTCTCTGTCAAATAAATAAATAAAATCTTTAAAAAAATTAATATAGGCCCTATAGTAATTATATATTTCAGACCAGCTATAATTTCTGGATAGATACTGAGATCATATGTATATTACATAGAAGAGACAGACAGCAAAAGATTTATTTAGTGAATGTATCAAAGATTGATAAGCATCTCATTGGGTACCCAAAGGATGCTGTGTCAGGATGTTTTTGTCTGTAAGAAGAGAGAGAGCTGGTCCAAGTTAATTCAAGTTAATTAAAGATGACACAGTCTTGGAATTCGCTCTACTAGTCTTAGCTGGTTGGCTATTATCCTGAGGCTCATCCCCTCGTGTCCTGAGGGTTGCAGTTTCTCCTGAAAAGGAAGGCTACATACAAAGTATAAACCAACTTGTCCTAGTCAAGCCATCTACACAGGGCTAACCTGTCCTTAACCAATCACATCGTACATTGCCAAGCCCTCATTCTCACTTGGTGATGGGAAAATTAAATGCTTTCTTATTTAATAATCTAACTAATCTAGGGTTTTCTGTCTAATCCTGTTATAACAGTCACAACTAATTAAGGAAGGAAATCCATGTATTATCAGAATTAGCATGTTGTCCATCACTGGTGTGTTTTGGTGGAAGGAGGGAGGGAGGGAGAGGGGAGGAAAGGGAGAAAGAGAATCTGCTTGGATGGGTGATGGTGGCCTTCCGTGGACGCAGCCGGATGATGCTGTTTTCTATTGCTGGGGTCGTCAGCTGGTCCTGCCCAGGTGCCGAGAGGATAGGGGGTGTCTGATTTTTTTTTCTTTTAAGTAGGCTCCATGCCCAGGATGGAGCCCCTGTGGCACTTGAATTCAGGACTCTGATATCAAGAGTCAGGTACTTAACCAACTGAGCCACCCTGGTGCCCCAGGGGCATATGATTTTTTAAATGATTACTGACATGCTGGCTTCAACAGAGCCTGTGGACACGCTTTTCTAGATCATGCAACTTTATCTTGGCTGGATTTTCCTTTGGAACTCCTAAATCACGCTTGCACGCTCCCGGTACAGGGTGTGTCCCATTGTTCCATGGCGCCACCATCAGGAGTAGCCCACAGCTCCTGCTCCTTGGCTAATCATCTCAACGACACTCATTCGGGAAGGCGGAACTTTGTGGGGTCACATTTGCTGCCCTCCAAGAGCTTAGGAGAGTGAAGGGGTGGGTGGGTGACTGCTTACTCTGAGATCCCAGCCGGTCCTATAGGTTTGGACCTTTCACGAAATCCCTTGCCTTCAGTAATCTCCAGATGAGAAGTAGGTACCATCTCTAGAGTCCGGCATGCATGCTCACTTCAAAGGTTTTACATTCAGGCATCTATCTTCTCTGCCCCAATCCACATGGATGTGGGATGTGTTCAAGTGCCAAACGACTTCCCTAAACTCTGCCTCCTCCAGAATATTTCTCTCTTCCTTATTTCTTGTTTATACCTCCTGTGTCATGGTCGGGAACGGGATAGAGAAAAATCAGGCATTTTGTGTCAGTCCCCATTCATCTTAGCCACAAGTCATCTAGGCTGGGGGACAATCTTGAGAGAGAAAAAGGCCCGATGTCTCCAGCATATATCTTTTTTTTTTTTTTTTTTTTACAGATTTTTTATTTATTTGAGATAGAGACAGTGAGAGAGAGCTTGAGAGGGGAGAAGGTCAGAGGGAGAAGCAGACTCCCCACGGAGCCGGGAGCCCGATGTGGGACTCGATCCCAGGACTTGGGGATCATGACCTGAGCCAAAGGCAGTTGCTCAACCAACTGAGCCACGCAGGCGCCCTCCAGCATATATCTTAAGTAACTTTATGCACATATATTTTATTACTGACTTATCTCTTGCCACAGAGTGCCAGACTCCCTTAGTTGAGAGGTACTTGCCTTCCACATACTCTAAATTGGAATCTGCATTTTAACAAGATCCCCAGGTAACGCTTATGCATTTTAAAGTTTTAGAAACCCTGCCTTGCCAGTTCTGGGGCTTTGTGGGTTCAGAGAAACTAAAAACAATAATTGAACAATCGATAAAATAATACTTATTCTGAGCTGAACACTCAAGTTTGCATATTGAAAGAGGCTCCTGACTTCTATGCAGAATTGATAAGAAAAGATAACAGCTTAAACACATCCTGATTATATTCCAAAATTTAAATAACAAAGGAAAACATAAAAAAAACTTGAAAGAAAAAATAACAACTGATATACAAAGCAAAAAGGAAACACTACCTGGTGACAGGCATCATCCACTAGACAGGAGTAGAATAATTATCCGGTAGAGGAAAATGAGAACAGCTAGAAGGTAGGAGGATAACATTATGGAGGGCTGAGGGAAAAGGTCTTACCCCAGAAATTCAATACACAGCTAAGATGCCATTTACCCATCAAGGTAAAATAAAAATATTTGCAAAGATATGCAACGATTCAGAAAAAGCTAGAATTTATGTACCCAGCTTGTAGAAGATTCCGGAGGAATTTTCTGGAGAAAATTCACACTGTCACAGAATGTCAGCCAGGGCTGTAGGCATCTGAAGGTTTGACTGTAGCTGAAGGGTCTCCTTCCTAAAGGAATTTACTCACATGACTCTGCTAGAGGCTTCAGGTCCTCACCCAATGGGCCTCTCCATTGGGCTGCCTGAGTGTCCTTGGGACATGTCCTTGGGACTTCCCCATGAGTGAACATTGTGTGTGAGAGAGATAGATTCAGAAGCCACGGTGTCTTTTATGATCTCATCTCCAATGTCACACACTGTCATTTCCACTTTCTTCTGGTCACTAGAAGCAAGAGACGAAATCCATCACACATAAGAATGGGGGAGAGCAGAATTAGGCTCCACTTCTTTGAGGGGAAGGTCAAAGACCATGTGGACATTTTAACCAGCCACAATGGTATCATTCTCTACACTGAGGCACAAACAAGTTATTTAAATTGCCCAAATTTACATGGTTAGTAGACAGGGTTGCTGAGACACAAAGCCCAGGTATTCTGACTCGCGTGCCCAAGCTCATAACTATAATGTGAAACTGCCATTCAATGAAAAAGTTTAAATTTTCTGAAATGTGTCATATGCATTGATATGGAAGATGCATACTGCCAGTTATAGCACAATAAATGCCTGCAATGAGAAGTTCTAATTTATTTTGGCCAAATTCAACAGTTGGTATCAACTCTTGAGATTTGGGGAAACGTGACATCCCCAAGATCTAAGAGTAGATGAGTATTTGGGGAAATGACATCCCCAAGATCTAAGAGTAGATGAGTATTTGGGGAAATGACATCCCCAAGATCTAAGAGTAGACGAGTATTTGGGGAAATGACATCCCCAAGATCTAAGAGTAGACGAGTTTTTGGGGAAATGACAGCGGGGAAAGCATTGAGAGAACAGAGCTTCTGGAAGTAAGTACGGAAGAGTTATCTTATTTTTATAAAATAAAAAAATAGAATATTAGTGCCTGAAAATGCAAGGTGATTATTAATGGGATGGAAAAGTTCATCGGATTTCCCAAGTTAACGAGGAATTTGAGCAAACCAGAAAAATAAGGGGGGAAAAAGAGGTGATAATAGGAAAAATGAAATAATAAACAAAGAATTAAGAGGCTAAAATCAAGTATATCCCTTGTTACACTAAATGTCAATATATTGCATGCTCTCATCAAAAGATGGAGATAGATTGTACATATTAATAGAAAAAGCTAGCTATTTAGTATTTACAGAAACATACCTGTAAATTGATAATGCAAGTTTAAAAATAAGACATTGGATGGAAGGCAAACAAAAAGATTATTAGTCCAGGAGGAATGAAAGGTTATGGACACTCCCTATGAAAAGGAGAGACATTATATAACAGTAAAAAGCAAAAATAATGACCAGATATGTCATAAATCTATATGCACAAACAGTATGCCGGTGAAAATTATTAGACATGGAAGAAGAACTTGATAAAAGTATACTAACTGTGAGAGATTTAATATAATGTAAGAATTAGATTGATACAGTACAGTTAAAAATAAACAAGTACTTAGGAAATCTGAATAATACAAGAGTAGTCTACAAATATGAAGAGTGTTCAGGGACAAGAGAACTTTTGAAGTGTTTATTTCAGATTCACAAACATTTTTCTCCATGATCTTAGAAGGCCTTACTCTAGGCCAGAGAAAAACACAGATCCTGATGTGAATACATTTATCCATTTATCCAGACTTTTCTATGCCTGCCCAACATTCATTCCTTCAAGAGTTGTTCTGTAATTGCTACGATATAAATGAAGCCATGTAAGTCCTTGATGAAAGTGGTAGGCAGTGATCTACGTTGTCAATGAATTTATTTTCCATTTCAAAGCTTTTTGACATGTTTTTATTTCCCTTTTGGAAAGAAACAACTAAATAGGTTAGTAATCCATTATTTACTTGTACAATACGTAAAACTTTAAATCAATGTTCAGTGCAACACAGCCAACAGCCTCCCCATAATTCTGAGGCACCCTGGAAGATTTATTTTTAGAGGGAAAAAAACCACGAACACATGGGCAACAGAAAAGATGAATTTTGTAAGTATTTTTGAAAAGGTAACAACAGTAAACTTTACAAACTTTGCCTCAATCTTATGAAAAGACCCATAACAATTGAACAGATTTTATTTCCAGCCTCACCCACTGGACTGCCACACCACTTACTAACCCATATTTCAGTTATTTCCACATTTAAATTAATATAGCATTTTTAAAAAATATTATATTTTTTTATTTGAGAGAAGGGGAGAGAAAGAGAGAGAGAGCATGAGCAGGGGCAGTTGCAGAGGGGGAGAGAGAGAAGCAGACTCCCCACCAAACAGGGCGCTCAACGTGGGGCTCCATTCCGTGACCCCGGGATCATGACCCGAGCCAAAGGCAGACACCTAACCAACTGAGCCACCCGGGTGCCCCTAAATTAATATAGTATTGCTACGGAACAGGTGGTCCACGGTCAGCCTTTCAGGCCAGTAAATAAGAATTTAAGGGCTCTGGTAGTTAATGCAATTTATTATTGGATTTTAATCACAATTTTTAAAAAGATATGGGAAGTAATTCAAGAGAATCACTTCATTTGCCAGGCATTTTGCAGAATACCTGGGACTACATAAGAAGTACTAAATGTATAATCCCTTTGCATAGTTGTAACTTAGAGATAAAATTTTATTGACTACCAGGCAAAGGCGGAAGGACAAATTTGATCACTGGTAGGGAATTTTGCCCATGCATCAGTCTCTCTCATAGTCTGTATTGGTAAAAACTACATAAACTTTTCTGCCACTTTTCAATTAGCTTTATTTCAAGCAGTAGGACTATTAGCACCCTTTACTCCCGTTCTTCCTTTGTGTTGCCCAAGTTTGGATGATTTGATTGCCAAATGGCTAAAAGTAAAAATAGAAACAAAGTTCAAGTTAAGAACTTGAGTGTTTTGAAGACTTCTGGTGAAAGAGAGGAAAGGTCGTGTCTATTTACCAATCTGTGGGGTCTCTAACATTTTGCCCATGTTCTGCCTGCCGGCTCACTGACAGGAAGCTACTGTGTAAGTAAGTCAGCATACCTAGCCTCCTTAGGCTGCAAAAAGTTTGAAATCAAATAGGATTATCATGGAGAAGTTACTTTTCAGCTACTTGCTCCTAAAAACAAAGAGCATTTTTGTGAAACTCAGAGAGTATTCTTTCGGGGGCGGGGGGTGGGGGGAATGTCCCAGAAACCAAGTGAGGACAGTGAGTCAGACTGGTTATCTCCAAGATTTCATTCAACTATCAGATGTCTACCCTACAGTTACTCAATATTTGCAACAAGAGTTCTAATAAATTCAAGTGCAGTTCACATTGATGCTTTTAAAATAGCGAAGAGAGTTATGTGGTAAGTAGGTGAGGGTGAATGGTGTAGCTTGCCAGTAAAGCCACACTCAAGTATTTAAAAAAAAAAACAACTGAGCTCTTAGACTACCAGTCATTAATCATAGCATGCAAAGTAAAATCATGAAACACCAATTTATACTCACTAGATTGGCAAAAAGTTTAGTGTGACAAAACCAAGTCTTGGCTAAGACACACACTGCTGATGGAGTCTAAATCACTATATATACTTGGAAAACAAGTCAACATTATCTTGGTGTTATAAATAACCTATGATCCAGAAACTTCACTCCTAGGCATATACCCTAGAAAAAGTCTTGAACGCATGCATCTATCCAGAGACAGGTACAAAACATGATCGTAGCAGCATTCCTTATAATACCAACTACTGGAGACATCTCAAATGTCCATCAATAGTAGAGTTGATTCGGGCGCCTGGGTGGCTCAGTTGGTTGGGCGACTGCCTTCGGCTCAGGTCATGATCCTGGAGTCCTGGGATCGAGTCCCATGTCGGACTCCCGGCTCTTCGGGAAGTCTGCTTCTCCCTCTGACCTTCTCCCCTCTCATTCTCAGTCTCTCTCTCTAATAAATAAATAAAAAATCTTTAAAAAAAATAGAGTTGATTCAAAAAGGGCATAGAATAGTAATATAATGGAATAGTATATAGCTATTAAGCTAAAAGAGCTATAATTAAACATAAAAAAGGTATATTTCAAAAACCAGATGTTGGAAGGAAAGAATGTCAAAACACTACCACATCATTCTACTCCATTTTTATAAATGCTCAAAATGTGCCACACTAAATACACATTTTTTAGGGATGCATTCATATGAAGCAACACATTTTTAAAAGGCAAGGGGGATGCAAGATACAAATTTCAGAATAGCGGTTACCTACGGGGACAGGAAGGGGAGGATGCAGTTTGGGGAAGAAATATACAGGGAGTCTGGCAGGAGAAGCAAACTTCTTTAGCCATGGTGTGCTTTATCCATGGTTTCTTTATCCTTTCCACATGTTATGTAGTATATTCTTTTGTGTTCATGAAATAGTCCTTAATCATATTTTCAGAGTCTCTGGGTAGCGAATAGAAGAGATTGGGATGGGAGAACTATTGTTTTTAATCAGAAGCTACTACATGTAAAAAAATAAAAATAAAAAAAAAGAAGCTACTATGTTATTTTGAAAAGCATACATGTTTTGCACTCACATAAACAAAAGCTTTCAGAATTTGCCTGCAAAAAAGTGTTGGGGGTTGGGATGTTAGGGCTTACTGGTAGGCCCTGAAATAAAATGATCTCCTTGATAGATTTGCTGCCATTTGTGTATAAATATTTTTAAGCCTATATGCATCCTAGAGTATGCAAAGAAAAATTCTGGGAAGATTTACAAGAATCTACAGCAGTTTTTGCTGACAAGCAGATTTTTTCATTCTATTGTACAATGCATTTTTTTATTTAACTTTACTTTTAAAATCAATTTATTCTATATGGTAATCGATTGGTTGGTTGGTTTTACTATAAGAGCTTTATGTCTCGAATTAGCATTTTAAAATAAGGGCAGGGCGTGGGAGAAGAGGATGGGAGAAGGGAGGACTGCTAGGGACCCCGCGTTGAGCGCAGAGCCTCCGCCATCCGCGGTGCTGGGATTGCGGAGCCCTCCTCCAGCATCCCGGCCGGGCCGGCCACCTGGTAGGGACCGGGCCACCTGGCGCACAGCAGCTCCGCCCCGCCGCGCCGCGCCCCGAAACCGTTGCCCTGGCAGCGGGGTGGTGCGTGGCTGAAGCTCACAATCGGCAGTGTCCCGGCGGCTCCCACCCCGCCCTCTGCGCTCACCTGACAGCGAGCTCGCCCGCGTTGGACCGGGGGCCCATGGACACACACACCCACTCCCTGCTGCCCTGCGCGCCGCCTCGCCTGCTCTGCCCACGGAGACACTATTCACGGCTGGGCGCCCAAGCCGGGCTCCCGGAGCCCGAGGTCGCGGCTGGGGTCCCCCGCCAGGTGGCAGAGAAGGAGGTCCGCGGCCGCAGAGCGCCCCCGCAGGCCGAGGCGCGTCGGTGCCTGGTTATCCGCTGCTCCTGATCACTCCTAGGACTAAGAGGTGAGCTTGGCACCCTGCTCCCTGCCACCTGGCCTTTCCCTTGAAATTACTTCTTAACCGCCCCGCTCTCCGCATTTTTTTGAGACTTAAAACTGAAAGGGACAGGGGTGTCTGGGTGGCTCGGTGGGTTAAGCATCTGCCTTAGGCTCAGGCCCTGATCTCAGGGTCTTGGGATTGAGCCGTGCATGGGGCTCCCTGCTCAGAGAAAAGTTTGCTTGTGCCTCTCCTTCTGCCCCTCACCCCCGCTGGTACTCTCCCTCTGCCCTCTCTCCCTCAAATAAATAAGTAAAATCTTAAAAAAAAAAAGTCTGAAAAGGACTGTAAAAAAACCCCAAATGTACACCGTGGTTTATGGGGGAGTTGAAACCCAAGGAAATTTGATTTATTCATAGCAAGCTTGCATTGAGGCACTTTGCTAAATATTTTACTAGGATTGTCTCATTTCCTCTTCACACTGGTCATCTCTAATCACAGATAAAGAGATTGAGGCACAAACCAGGTAGATAATATGTCCAGGTTTATGTAACCAGTTTGTATAAATGATGCAGAGAAGGGGGAATCACAAACAACAACAGATTTCTCCGCCTGCAATCCTACACTCTTTCCACTGTTCCAAGTGTGTCTCCTGCCATTCCTCTTTCTGTCAAATCACCCTTGTGTCATAGACTCCTTGGAGAAGTTGATGAGTTCTGTGGATCTTCCCTGCAACGGGGGAAAAATGTACCTGGACACACACACACACACACACACACACACACACACACACACACACACTGCAGATTGCCATAGAATTTCAGAGGATTCCCAAACATGGACCTTGGGTCAAGAAATCCTGTCTTATTCCCCTGTCTTTTGAGACTATCCATATAAAGGATGAGATCGGGGTACACCAAGGCAGCTCCAGGGCCACACAGAGGTAAAGTATATATGGTGGGACATGTGTATATATGGTTAACCCCCCCCTGCAAAGACCAGAGATGCTACACAAATTTTTGAAGAACCCAGAACTAGAGTATATTATGCTAAGTGAAATAAGTCTGTCAGAGAAAGACAAATACTCTATGACTTCACTCACGTATGGAATTTAAGAAACAAAACAGGTGAATGTAAGGGAAGGGAAGGAAAAGTAAAATAAGATAAAAACAGAGAGGGAGGCAAACCATAAGAGACTTTTAACTATACGGGACAAACTGAGGGTTGCCGGGTGAGGGGGGGAGATGGGGTAACTGGGTGATGGGCATTAAGGAGGGCACTTGTTGTAATGAGCACTGGGTGTTATACGCAAATGACGAATCACTAAATTCTACTACTGCAACTAATAAATATACAATAATAGTAAAGCTGAAGAACCAAGAACTAGAGGGCAGGACTTTTGTTGTTTACTCCAGAGGGGGGCGAGGTTCTCCATCAGCCTTGGCAGCAGGTTGTGAAGAAGAGCCCAGAGCACCGCTGTCCTGGCCCCCAGCCCTTCAGGGCTTTAGCTGGAAGAGTGCAAGCTGTAGATCTGTAGATCTGTATTTCCACCTGTCCATGGACTCTGGAATTCACCTGCATAGCTTGATGGGCAGACGCCTTATGCTGCTAAGTCTTTGTCAGGGGTGGGGACAGCACTGAAGTCATTGATGAGGATGTCTCTGTTCACACAAATGAGGGGACACAGATTCAGGAGAGTCAATGAGCTATTTGGAAGCACCGAATCCTATTCCATGAACCTTGTGCCTATGTAGGTAGTATGACACAGCCCCTAACTAGACTATGGCTGGCAATAAGAAGACAAGCCATAAACAGCTGCTAAAATAAACATGACCGCGGCATGCAGCAGAGGCCAAGGGGGTGACTTGTGGGGCAGCTCAGGACTGAGTGGGAGCCTAGTTACCCACATGGCTCTAACCAGCTGCGTTATCTGGTTTCCTAGTCCACCACATGATATAAACAGATTAGGAGGGAAGAGAGGGGCCACAGCAAACAGGACATAGAAGCCACAAGCCATGTGACGACTGATGTCCCAGTGGCAAAGGAGGAAGCACAAAGAAAAAAACAGCAGGCAGGAGAGTGGAGGGAAGGACGCGGCAGCAGCATGAATTTGACAGTGGTGGTCACTCTTCACCCTTGACATGCTCTCCTGCTTGATATCGCCCCATCTCGGGCTGCCCTGCAGCCACCAACCCCCCTTCAGCTCCCCGTAGGCCAGGCTCAGATCTTGTTCTTGAGTTGTGTACCTGATTGCCTTGTGGATTCTGACTCAGCATGCCCAAAGCGTAACCGTCTACACTCTCTGACCAATCCAGACCACACTGTAAGCTCCCCATCGCAGACAACAGGTAGCCAGGGGCTCAAGCCAGAGACCTGGGCATTTTCTTTGGTTCCTTCCACTCCTCAATCTTATAACTTTCAGTCATTCTTTATCGAGCAACCACTGCTTGAATGCCTCACATGAGTCAAGTTCTGGGTGATGGAGAAATAAAAGTCATTACAATATAAAATTTCTGTTCCATGAAGGCTCTATACTAGTGGGGAAGTCACAATACATAAATTAAATATAGCTATAGATCTATAGAAATGTAATCTACAGAAATGTTTCATTAGGAAGAAAAGAAAGGGATGCAGTGACACCGTCGCTGATGTTTGAATGGTGAGAAGGGCCAACTGACCAATTCTGAGCCAAGGGAACCCCAGGCAGAGGGAACAAGAAGTTGCAGAGGCAGAAATGTGCTTTTGTTCCAGAAACAGCTGTTCCAGAAACAGCTGGTGTGGCCAGAGATCACCTGATCAAGGGAGGTTGGAGTGAAGTAAGCTCAGAGGGGCAGAGAAAATGTTCTTAAAAGATCATCATGGGTGTTTGGATTTATTCTCATTATGATGAAAAGCCATTGAACCGCTTTTAAAAGATAGTTTGGAGAGAACTTTCTGGCATGAACATCATGTTCTATATCGTAACAGGAGTTTGGGTTACATAGATGTGCGCATTTGTCAAAAGCCATGGAAAATACTTGTATATTTCACTATGTATCCAAAAGACACAAAGAAAAAAAAGCTGTAAGCAAATACTGAACTCCGGATATTATATGCTGGAATATGTCTGCAATTTATTTTGAAATGGATCAAAAAAGATGGATGAGTGGATAGACAGAGGGATGGATAGATGTGTGATAAAGTAAGTAGAGGATTCATGGTAGGATCTCAGTGGTAGATTATGGGTGTTCAACTTTTCTTTAGGTTCCGATATAGTTTTGCTAAAATGTTGGGGGTGCAGGATTGTCTGATCTTCATTTTAGAAAGATTTTTCTGGGGACTGAAGAAAAAGGGGCTCTGGAGGGCAGCTGAAGAAGCAGTGAGACAACCTAGAGTCTGTGGCAAGGATTTAACCAAGAAGGGCACCGCCGGCAACTGATGTTGGGTTATATTCTGGAGGTAGAGATATGGGGTTTGCTGATGGATTTAAAGAGTAGAGGATCTGTGGGGAAAGAAAGAATGAAGAATAACTTCTAGTATCTTCCTCGGAGTAGACTCATGGATGGTGATGGCATCACTGGAAGTGGGGAGAACCGGAGAAGGGCAGGGTTACATTTTATATGCCTAGTAGAGGTCCATGTGAGAATGAAGAGTCAACAGGTAGAGATCTCACTTTGGGCTCTGGGGAGAGCCAGAGATGGCTGTATAAATTTGAGAATGAACGATCAGAAGCCTCGAATTGGGGCAAAGGTCATGAGATGGGATGAGACCATCAGGGCATTGTGTGAGAATAGAGAAGAGTCTTGAGGGCCGAGCCCTGGGCACCCCAACCATTAGGCTTCTGACAGAAGAGGGAAGCCAGCAAAGGGGGGGGATGAAGGGGGTGGTGAGGCAGGAGGGGAGCAGGCAATGGAGATGGGGTTGCCTAGAGAGACCCAGCTAAAGAGAAGCAAGTGGTCATCAGTGCTCCGCAGGGAATGTCGGCAAGGGAGCGGGTTTGTGGAGAAACCGTGACACAGGTTCAGATTTTGTAGTAAGATGGAATCCTTTCCATTGCAAACAACAGAAGCTCGGCTAACTAGCTTATGCTAAGTTAAGGGGGTGGGGAGGGCATGTTTACTCCTGCAACCCTGAGCTAACGTTGCACTAACTAACTAGTGAGTTGTGTGGACTCACTGAAGTGGTAGGTGTATTCTGGCACAACTGAGTCCCAAGCTCAACGTGGGCCCTCAGTCTCTGTCTCTGTAACACACACTCTCCCTGACAGTCCACACAGCTCAGCTCGTGCAGCCGCAGTCCCACGTGCTGCGTAACTGCCTCAGCACACAGTAGTCTGGCCATGCAGTTCTAGCAGAAGCATCTCCCAGGGTGCTGCCTGCCTCATGTCTTTCCTGAGCGTATAATGGAGACATTCGCTGTACCTAGGGAGAGAGTTCACTCACACTGGCTAAGCCTCGGTCCCAGACCCATGCCCATCACAGGGGATAAGAGAGGCAGCCCCATCCAGAAGTTGGGGGGTGGAAGCTTGCTTGACCTTATCCGAGTTACATTTTTAAATTGTTTTTTCTGAGGACTGACCAGAGAAGAGGACTTAGGGGCCCGTTGTGGAAGCAGCGAAACAAATGAGAAGTCTGGGCAATGATTTGCCACCGGATAGCAGGACTGGATGATCTGGAATGAATCCCCAATATGACAGTGGGGTTCTTTTTCCAGAAAAAGTGAGGAGAGAAAAGCAAGCTGGGTATACCTAGCATGACCTATGACTCAATTCAAAAGATTGCTTTTCCATAAACAGTAAAGAAGAGATAAAATTACATATGAGAATGCTCATCACAATTTAACAGTGGGATTATTTATGAAAATTACAGTTGTCTCTCAGCCATTTACCTACCAGATTCCCATGCGAGGTGACACGAGTCATCCATCACGTTTGGTATCTCTCCTGGGTTGGAACCCAGGAGATTTCTGCTTGTAACGAGCACCTCAAAATTCCACATATTCTTTATAACATTTGTTAACTGCTAAGACCTATATGGTCTCTAGGTTAGGAGGACATGCTGGTACAGAGCCATAGAGCTCAAATCTTCACCTTAGCACTTTTGTTAGCCTTACCTTCTTCGTGGATAAAATAGGGAGGCTGTGTCGAGGAAGGAGGGTTAAATGAAACAAGAAATTAAATTAACAAGAAAGCTGTATCAGCAAGGTTGATATTAATCATGATGAAAGATTTGTTTTGAAATATTTTAGCTTTATGCTAGCTGAATATTCTCTGTATTTATGTGCAGTTTATGCTTTTTGTGAAATCAGCTGCAATAAATTGTGGCAATAACATTTTGTGAGAGACAGTGTCTCTTCTTAGGGAAGACTTAAAATATTATTATTTATACCAAAATAAAGATGACAAAATTAACTTGGAGTTGTATGTTTCTGTTTTTTTGTTTTGTTGTTTGTTTGTTTTTTGTTTTTGTTTTTGTTTTTGCTGCTATAGTTTTTGTTTTTGTCCAGAGAAGCATTTTCAAGAAGGTGGTCGAATATGGCTTTAGCCGATAAGAGACTTGAGAACTTGCAGATCTACAAAGTTCTTCAGTGTGTTCGGAACAAAGACATGAAGCAGATAGAAAAGCTGATCAGGCTTGGATACCCTGAACTGATCAATTTCACAGACCCCCTCAATGGACACAGTGCTTTGCACTTGGCCTCAGTTTCCAATGACGTCGATATGGTCAGCTTTCTCCTTAGCCTTGGTGCTCACCCTGATGTGCAAGACAAGATGGGCTGTACTCCGACAATGAGGGCTGCAGAGCTGGGGCATGAATTGTCTATGGAAATATTAGCCAAGGCAAAGGCTGACATGACTATAGTTGATAATGAAGGAAAAGGTAAAAATCCCAACATTTTATCCAGTACATGCAATCCACTCTGTAGCCAGAAATCCATAAAGTTTACTTTTTGCTTTCCAGCTGGAGAAGTGAATTACTCATGAGTTTAAGTGAAAAGCCAGGTTCTCAGTCCTGTACTTAAGGACACCATCTCCCTGTAATTTGAAAATGGTATTAAGGTAGATCTTAGGGAAACAAGTTCTGAGAGATGTCTCCCTTAAAAAGATTAAAGTGAGATTAATCTGTGGTGATTTTTCTAAATGGGGAGAATTTTGAATGCTACACACTGATATTACCATGGTCATAATCATCAATTATAAAATACAAGAAACTTGTTTAGAACAAAAGATGAGGGAGAATATTTCTTACCCTTTTTTATACTTTAGAACCTCAAATAGTACTCGACGTGGACTCCAAAAGGATTTTGTCCCCTCCCAGTAACAGTCCGATGTAGAAAGGATTGCAGGTGGGAACTGGAAGGGCTAAGGTAGAGTCTGGCATAAAATCCAATTTTCTAGGGTCAGTTTAAATGTATTTGGAAATATGACTTAAAAGTTGAGACATGGCATTTCCATGCTTTTCTGGTGAGACATCCCTATTTCTCTACTCTATTCTCCCTAATCTCATCTCAACACCATGTCTGGGAGTTTCTTGCCCAAATAATTCAAGGTTCCAGAAGGACTTGACACAGACTCATGAAAATCACAAAGAAAATTACCACCAGGCTTAATATAAATTGGTAGATTTAATCAGTTGTCCCAAGGAGTTGCTTCAAGTACAAAGCCATTAACATCAGTCCCACACTGGAGAAATAAATCCCATTTTTTAGTGTTAATGTTTTCTGACAAGAACAAAATCTGCTTTTATAATTCTCTCCAGACTTGGTTATTTGATAAGTGACTTTCTTAAAACAATAGGAGAGGACCAGGAAAGGAACAATCATTTAATTACTTAAAAGTACCACATAATGAAATGAACTTCAGATGCATTCAGGATCAAATGTGTTTTAAAATCTTAAATCCTGAAAAAGAAAAAAAAAAAAGAAGCCTCTTAAGGCTCTATAGAATATCATTTCCCAAAGTGTGTTCCCTGAACCACTGAATCACTGGGATATTGATCAGCATTACATGCAAAATTGGTTCCACTGTCAAACTCGTTAGAGAAACATTAGATAAAACAAACTGAGACATGTTGATTTCACATTTGTCAGACAGACTAAAGACATTGACATTTTCCTTTTGTCTTTGACTCTTAAAATAGTTTTTCCTTGTGGCATCTTATATGCCTGGAGTTTTGCGAAATATACTTTGCGGAAACACTTGCAGTGAAGAGTTTACCTTCTGGAGTTTGAAACAGAAATAGAAGCTTAGAAAAAAAAGGTAGAGAAATTTTATCATAAAAATCTAAAATTATAAAATTAAAACAACAATAGCAAATGCAAAATAGCAAATGCAATAGCCATCTGGTTAATAACTAAGCTCATTCAAGTTAATATTAAACCTATCGAGGTTCTGGGAGATGAGTGTATGAGAAAACAATCTGACCAATCACATAGGAAGAATTCAGAATATAAAATAAAGCTCGGAACAAATATAAATCGTGTTGCACACATGACCTTGTTGACTCTAATCCATGGTGTGCTTATTGCACACTGCGAGCCCTGTCTTCCCACACAAGTGAATCGAGCTCACCTTGCACAGCGTTCAGTTCCCCTGCCACTTGCCTAACTGCTTTGCTTACTCCATAGAAGTCTCTGCCATTAACATCCTATTTTCCAGCAGTTGATGAATCACTCACTGCACATGGGTCCTAAAGGACAAGCCAACATTTTTATGGTTAAAATACTTACTGGATCTTTAGAAGGATGTGGGACATACTCTAGGCTGAACTGTACTTTGAACAATTTTGCAAAACATGGAAAAGGTAAATCTCTAAGCCAAGAAGGTCTTCTTGTATGTTGTCCTAGGGGATTAATTAGTGTCTGTGCATTCTGGAGAATAGAATGGTGTCTATTCTCTTCAAGGGTTAAGCTAGTCTAGCTCTCAATAGCACCCATTCAATTGGTACTTCCATTTATAGGAATGCATACCCAGTCCTAAATGCTGGATGCAAATTCTACCCTCTATCATCTTTGCCCTCTTTTTTTGCTTCAGTTTTAGAATGTTGATTCATGTACTTGTGGCTTAGAGTCAGCCCAGATAGACTTTAACCATGAGTTGCACCTGCCATCATTATAAAATATCCTTTTCCTAAGTAACTTAGGGCCTTTTGTAATGAATTCGGCCTCATCTGGTGTTCTTTAGGTGGCATTGTTGTTTGTTGTTGTTTTGGCCCACTTTTACCTGCTATGAATTGTTGTGTCTTTGATTTCCTGTTTTAAATCATGTCCTTGGCCATCTTTCTGTTTTTAATTGTTCCGAGTAACCCTATTTTAGATGCATCTGTTTATACAAACTATATTTAGATTTTGATTTCATATGAATTGTGGTTTTTATTTTAATGTGGTCCTATTTTAATAGTAGAATGTATCCAATTTATATTTATCAAGGTAGCCCAAAGGTGTGGCCCCAGAACTGTCATTTATTTTATGAAATGAAGATATAACATATTTAATATACATAAATATATAAATAAATACATATAAAAATATTTTCCGATATAGTCCATATGTTCTTTATTTTGGTGTGTGTGTGTGTTATTTTTCTAAGGTTAATGGTCTGCTTTTAGGTCTTTTTTTTTTTTGGTTGTTGGAATGGTAGTTTTATTTACTTTTATTATTTACTGCTTGACTTTTAAAAATTGAGGTATAACTGACATCAACATTATATCAGTTTCAGGTGTACACATAATTTGTTATTTGCACGCATTGCAAAATGATCACCACAGTAAGTCTACTTAACTCCCACTACCATATATAGTTACAGATTTTTGTCTTTCTTCGGAACAGAACTGTTTTTGTTTTTTTTCTTTTTTTTCTTTTTTTTTTTTTTAAGATTTTATTTATTCATTTAACAGAGAGAGAACACAGGCAGGCAGAGAGGCAGGCAGAAGCAGAGAGAGGAGCAGGCTCCCTGCGGAGCAAGGAGCCCGATGCGGGACTCGATCCCAAGATGCCGGGATCATGACCTGAGCCAAAGGCAGTTGCCCAACCAACTGCGCCACCCAGGCGTCCCTGTTTTTGGTTTTTTTAATGGCAAGTTTGATAGCTCTGCATATACATAAACCTTTGTTTATTGAATTAGCACTTTACATGGTATTAATATTTTGCTATGAAAGAATATATTACTACAATAACTTTTGCATCCTTAAACTTACATGTCCCCTGCTTTTATATATGTACAAGCAGCTTGGTAGGTATGAAAAACTCCCATTTTCTTTCTAAAATGATATTGTAAATATCCTTTAGTTATTTTCTAGCACTGAATGTTGCCATGGCAAAATCTGGAGGCCAGTGTGACTTTTCCTCTTTAGAGAGGACTTGAATTTTAACCCAGAGGCACAGGACATGTCCTCTACCTAGCTTTACCTAGGCACACCTCATTGATTGCTCTTAATCCATTTTTCCTGAGACCTCAATATGCGTTTTCAATCTTCAAATTCAGACTTTCACTTCAAGAAAGTTTTCTTCTCTTGTATCTCCATATTTTTTTCTGTTCTACTTGGTATTTTATTATTGAGCACCAATTACACATATGTTAACTCTTCTTTGCCTCTGGAGACCATTTCAGCTCTTCCACCATCTGGTACATTTTCCTCAGTTCTTTCGAATTTTTCCTTCATGTCCGTGACTGTGGTTTTTGTGCTCTCCTGCCTCCAGTTTCATTTTCCTTTCTTTGGTAGTTTTATTTTCCTCTACCATTTCTTCCCTAAACTCAGCTGGTTAAACTTCATCTTTTCCTTCTATTTATTTTCTATTGTTCTAGAAGCCCTGCTCTTAGTCTTGGTCCATCTTTGCACTTTTGTTTTAGAAGAAAAGTTATATTAACTTCTTTGCTGTCACAGAAATAGGACAGCCAATAATTTCACATAGTATCATTTTTCCAGTGCGTACTTTTTGCCTAGCTTTTATTATCAGGTTTCTTTCTTTTGGTATCTGTATTTTTCATTGATCACATGCTGCTTTTTTCGTTGGTTACTATTCCTCTTT